>BSQZ01000032.1:6167500-6495000 GCA_033239005.1 Lamellibrachia satsuma
TTTTACACTTCACCCCCTGGCAGACCAAGGCCATCTCAACTTCTCTGGGAAGCATTCAGCCACGCTGCAATTGCGCGAAGGCTATTCGTTCACATTTCCACCGCTGTCTGTATTGCCAGGTACTCATTTATGCTGCTGAGTGAACTGTGGCAACGTGGGGTGATCAAACTTGCCAAAGGTCCGAAGCGACCGCAGTGACTTTTAAAACCGGGTTCTCTCGATTGAGAGTCCGTAAGTAAAAACATATGTATATCATAACGTATTGGTGGGTCGTGGTTTGGTCGACGCCATAAATAAATCCCAACAACAGTGACGCCACCTAACGAGTGAAATGGGTATTAATGCACATTGACGCTACTGTGGACCGGGCAGCGATTTGGGCATTGTTTTGGTAGCCACGTCGCGTCAGTTGAATCTCTGTTTGTTGGCATTCCTGCATTTCTTTTGTATTTCTTGCGCTTGTTTGGTGTTCATGAATATATTCTATATTTTATTTTAATATCTGAATAAATTGATGCCTAAATATTGAAACCTCTTGTCAATGTTTGTACACACGGTTGCATATCCTTGATCTGTATGTTATATGGATAAGAGGCTGACGGCTATTGGCTGTGCTTTTGGATTTGTAATATGCGCATAATCGTATGTACCACCCCACGTACTCGGCGGGAGGTCTGTACCAATACTTGAACACTATATTTTTGGACTTTGGGCGAAATTATGCGACCACCCCTAAACAGTAGGCAAAAACGGACCGTCGTTGAATACAGCGGTCCCACATTGAAGCTTACATATCACGACCGTACGCCACCTACATGTCGAATGTGACATGGATATATGTGGGCTCTAAGAGGGTTACACTACACCTTTTCTTCGATTCAGTGACTTTACCACGATAATAACAGACCTCCACACATCCGCAGACGTTTGTTTCCGCTAATGCTCAGTTCGTAATATTGTCAGAAATCACTCAAGTTTTTGCAGTGTATTCCGAGCCTGGTTTGCTTGACTTGACAATAGTGACGCTGATTTTGAATGGCCAATCTCTTTGTCAGACCGTTTTTATGTTAGGAAATCCATATGGTTTGTTTTACAGACAGAGTGTCTAATTGATGTTTTTATAGTAGGAGATCCATATGGTTTGTTTTACAGACTTAGTGTCTAATTGATGTTTTTATGTTAGGAGATCCATATGGTTTGTTTTACAGACATAGTGTCTAATTGATGTTTTTTATGTTAGGAGATCCATATGGTTTGTTTTACAGACTTAGTGTCTAATTGATGTTTTTATGTTAAGAGATCCATATGGTTTGTTTTACAGACATAGTGTCTAATTGATGTTTTTATGTTAGGAGATCCATATGGTTTGTTTTACAGACAGAGTGTCTAGTTGATGTTTTTATGTTAGGAGATCCATATGGTTTGTTTTACAGACATAGTGTCTAATTGATGTTTTTATGTTAAGAGATCCATATGGTTTGTTTTACAGACAGAGTGTCTAGTTGATGTTTTTATGTTAGGAGATCCATATGGTTTGTTTTACAGACATAGTGCCTAATTGATGTTTTTATAGTAGGAGATCCATATGGTTTGTTTTACAGACATAGTTATGCAAATTGTATATCTATCCCAAACAGTGCATATATTGAGGTTTTGTGAAATAAACAATAACATCTAGGGAGAAATCAAGCATATTTAGGTATATGCAGGCGCATACGTCACCCCATTATAAGGTAATGAAAAGTGTAATTAAACAAACTAAATACATATGGGCTGGTCGTGGCAGTTGATGTTGTTGATCCATCGTAACCCGGGCCTTCCTCTCGGTCTCTTTCCCTCCAGGTGGCTGCTGATGTTGTTGATCCGTCGTAACCCGGGCCTTTCTCTCAGTCTCTTTCCCTCCAGGTGGCTGCTGATGTTGTTGATCCGTCGTAACCCGGGCCTTTCTCTCAGTCTCTTTCCCTCCAGGTGGCAGTTGATCCATCGTAACCTGGGCCTTTCTCTCAGTCTCTTTCCCTCCAGGTGGCAGTTGATCCATCGTAACCCGGGCCTTCCTCTCGGTCTCTTTCCCTCCAGGTGGCAGTTGATGTTGTTGATCCATCGTAACCTGGGCCTTCCTCTTGGTCTCTTTCCCTCCAGGTGGCTGCTGATGTTGTTGATCCATCGTAACCCGGGCCTTTCTCTCAGTCTCTTTCCCTCCAGGTGGCAGTTGATCCACCGTAACCTGGGCCTTCCTCTCGGTCTCTTTCCCTCCAGGTGTCTGCTGATGTTGTTGATCCATCGTAACCCGGGCCTTCCGTTCAGTCTCTTTCCCTCCAGGTGGCTGTTGATGATGTTGATCCACCGTAACCTGGGCCTTCCTCTCGGTCTCTTTCCCTCCAGGTGGCTGTTGATGATGTTGATCCACCGTAACCTGGGCCTTCCTCTCGGTCTCTTTCCCTCCAGGTGGCTGCTGATGTTGTTGATCCACCGTAACCCGGGCCTTCCTCTCGGTCTCTTTCCCTCCAGGTGGCTGTTGATGTTGTTGATCCACCGTAACCCGGGCTTTCCTCTCGGTCTCTTTCCCTCCAGTCGGCTGTTGATGATGTTGATCTATCGTAACCTGGGCCTTCCTCTCGGTCTCTTTCCCTCCAGTCGGCTGTTGATGATGTTGATCTATCGTAACCTGGGTCTTCCTCTCGATCTCTTTCCTTCCAGGCGGCTGCTGATGATGTTGATCCACCATAACCTGGGTCTTCCTCTCGGTCTCTTTCTCTCCAGGCGGCTGCTGATGTTGTTGATCCACCGTAACCTGGGTCTTCCTCTCGGTCTCTTTCTCTCCAGGCGGCTGCTGATGTTGTTGATCCACCATAACCTGGGTCTTCCTCTCGGTCTCTTTCTCTCCAGGCGGCTGCTGATGATGTTGATCCACCATAACCTGGGCCTTCCTCTCGGTCTCTTTCCCTCCAGGCGGCTGCTGATGTTGTTGATCCACCCTAACCTGGGTCTTCCTCTCGATCTCTTTCCTTCCAGGCGGCTGCTGATGATGTTGATCCACCATAACCTGGGTCTTCCTCTCGGTCTCTTTCCCTCCAGGCGGCTGCTGATGTTGTTGATCCACCGTAACCCGGGCCTTCCTCTCGGTCTCTTTCCCTCCAGGCGGCTGCTGATGTTGTTGATCCACCCTAACCTGGGTCTTCCTCTCGATCTCTTTCCTTCCAGGCGGCTGCTGATGATGTTGATCCACCATAACCTGGGCCTTCCTCTCGGTCTCTTTCCCTCCAGGCGGCTGCTGATGTTGTTGATCCACCATAACCTGGGCCTTCTTCTCGGTCTCTTTCCCTCCAGGCGGCTGCTGATGTTGTTGATCCACCCTAACCTGGGTCTTCCTCTCGGTCTCTTTCCCTCCAGGCGGCTGCTGATGTTGTTGATCCACCCTAACCTGGGTCTTCCTCTCGGTCTCTTTCCCTCCAGGCGGCTGCTGATGATGTTGATCCACCATAACCCGGGCCTTCCTCTCGGTCTTTTTCCCGTCACCTTCATGCTTAGGGTCACTTTTATGACAGAATCATCTTCTCATCATATGCCCGTACCATCTCAATATATTCATCTTGATCACTTCTGCAACTGGTTCGATCTTGCTCTCCCTGTAGAGATGATCATTTCTCTCCGTTTACTACATCCTGTTTATTTCTGTCACCGAGTTGACGTTCAAAATATATCTCATATATTTTATTAGCGATCTGTGTGACTTTAATTAGCCATACCTGTACAGTAACGAGGAAAGGGCATACAAAGGACGCGACAGTCTGGCTTGCAGGACTTCCGCCAGAATGAATGGTAGAACCGTGTGCTAGCTTATTCAGTATTCCTTCTCATACCGAATGTGCGCACTCGTAAGTAGCATACATTGACACTATGTGTGCAAAATAACACCGGTATAAAGCACAGCGTAGCCGACGATGTCCAATGTAGAGGGAACCCTTCGTTTATCACCGCTCCGTATGCAAAGGCATCGACAACATCCCATCGGCAGTGTACGTAGGCGTTCACTTCCGGTGAATACATTCAGCCAATGACCGTCTAAAAAAGTCTCAGACCGTCCAAACGAACGTCAATCTCCTTGGCGGATTCATCGATTGGTTATGAAGTTTTTAGGCAAACCATCCTAGAAAGAATTCGTCTCTGGGACGTATATGTTATTAACAACCTTCAGCCATTGAGTGTGCGACAAAAAACTCCCACGTGTACAGCATACATAACCGTATTTATCAACATATGATTCAACACGACATCCGTGTTCTCTATTAATAGTTTTGTGAATATACCATACAAAATACGCTCCACGTAACGATCGATACTGATCAATATTCACGACAAAGTGGTCGACTCGCGTCTTAACTGATGGTGAAACGTGTTCTCACTTATTTCACGCCAGTGCTTTACTTGGTAAATTTCTCAAATATAAAACGGCTTATTCCTTTAATTTTAAAAAGCAACATACTTCTTCTGTTAAATCTACTGACATAAGCCTTGGTGTAAAACAGTTATCCATAATGATAAAAAATACCCAATACTAAGACATTTATATAAATACCACACACACAAACATACCATACCATATACACCCTTACCCATGCGTGCCTGTGTGCGTGCGTGCGTGCGTGCGTGCGTGCGTGTTTGTGTGTGTGTGTGTGTGTGTGTGTGTGTTTGCGTGCGTGCGCTTGTTTGCGTGTGTGTGTGCGTACGTGCGTGCGTGCGTATGCATGCACGCATGCATGCATGCAAGCAAACACTCGCAGTATTACTTGCGCAATCCTTCACACCATTTAATTTGGAATACTTCATTTTAGCAACAACAGTCGTTGACAGAACCGGGCCAGTTCGAAGCTTTGCTTATTGCTACGCGGTCGATATAAGCGGGATCCCGGTTGAATGCTGACCGAGTAACTGCAACGCTTTATTGTTCCACAACGCAGGACACAGTTAGCATAAACGCCGTATGCATTAATTGGCAAAACTATAACACTGGTTCGATCTCGCATATATTCCACATACTGGTCACTACATGACGGCAGACTGTCCACCTCAATTAATGTAGTTATACCTCGATGTTATTTCCCTTGTTTTCTACTAAATGGTCCTAGTCTGTGTTGCATTCTGCACTTATCGAAAGCTGAAAAAATTCAATTAATTGATCCCGAAGTGGAAACAGAGATATGTAGAAAACATTACTATTTTTGTAGTTGTATGTTGACGTGTACATAATCATATATATATATATATATATATATATATATATATATATCCTTAATCGTATTCCCGGAACGTTCCGGTCCTCACGAATTCCCGGAACGTTCCGGTCCTCACGAATTCCCGGGACGTTCCGGTCCTCACGAATTCCCGGGACGTTCCGGTCCTCACGAATTCCCGGGACGTTCCGGTCCTCACGAATTCCCGGGACGTTCCGGTCCTCACGAATTACCGGGACGGTCCGGTCCTCATGAGGACTAAAGCATACGACACACAACCCAACTCGCATCTTCGCCTACAAGTCCCCACCGGGCCGTCTGATCCCGGCTGATGACACTAAATATCTGTTGACACGACATACCTAGCACTGATTTGAAAGGCACGACACAACGAACTCACCGTCAACCAAAACACTCGGTCCGCATACGTTTGCTCATGTGGAGATGTCACGCCGTTATTGCCAGCGCATCTGCCAGCTCCCGACGACCGTCCGAATCGTTCGGTGGGTGAGTGCCGCGCCCCGGGAGCAATCCGTCGCGGTGTTGCCCAGTCGAGTCCTCGGGCCAAGCTGCCATCGATCGAATCAAAGCGACGAAGCCTTGCGCCCATGCGTGCCATTGGTGCGTAACTATCTGTGCGCGTACCGCGTTATTTCCGCGCGTTTGGACGCTGCGTGTCCCTGCCAAGTACTCATAATTAATAACTCTTCCCAGAACGAATAACATATTCCCTCGCGACGCAGTAGTTTAACATTGACGGGACAGAAAACTGCGCAACCGAGCCTCGATCAGAACACAAAGAGGCGGCCCACGGAAGGCCGGTGCGTGTGTCCGCAGTTACCTGTTGACGCCAGGAAGAACAATACGGACATCACATATTAATAAGACAACATTTGTGATGCCATTGACAACGTGGCTTATATAATGATGTATGTTTAATTCAATGATAGAGCACGAAAAACGGTGTATATTTTGTTTGTTTGCAAGAGTTGACAATCCGAAATTGCTGCTGCGAAATGACGTGTCACCACAGAGAGTGTTTTCCGGTTGTCTGTGTTCTTGCTAGAGGCGCAATAACTCGAACATGGATTGTGGAGACGGGCTTCGTGTGTCTAATTGTTTGCTGATGTCGTTATATGGAGCGACCTTCCTGAGGCATGTCGGTATTGACGAGTTGAATCATTCAATTAGCCGCTCTAAGTGTTATGCAGCTTATGTGTTTTGGTGTGTGTGAGTGTGCGCGTGCGCGTGCATGCGTGCGTGTGTGCGTGCATGTGCCTGTGTGGGTCTGTATTCGCGCGTGTGCTTATGTGCGTGTGTGCGTTCACGTGTTTGAGCACGACCTTACGCACCAGTGCTCACACCACGTCATCTGTTCTTCTGTTTCCGCTCCTTTCATCTACACGTTGTTAGCGAGGCTGATGAATACTGACGTAATATTCGTCAACGGCGTGCGAGAAACGTATAATCAATACACAGCAGAACCACTAATAAGAGACTCACATGTCAACGCTGGGTGAGCGCACCTAAACTCACTCCAACCAATGGCCTCCCAAGTAGGCGTAGCTTAGATCCTTAATCGAATCGACATCTCCATAGTGTTATTCCTTAGTTCGTCCTTAGGGCTTCGGAAACTACATGAACGACTATCTGGCTGGTTTCTTTATTAAAAATCGACAGAGTCTTCAAGTCCTTTGATTAGCGTCAATTGCTGTTTGATACCCGGCATCGTTTAGCGTCAATTACTGTTTGATACCCAACATCGTTGGCCGGACAGCATCATTTCCATGTGCTAATATATATATGTGTGTATATATGTGTGTATATATGTGTGTATATATGTGTGTATATATATATATATATATATATATATATATATATATATATATATATATATGTGTGTGTGTGTATATATATATATATATATATATATATATATATATATATATATATATATATATATATATATATACACACACATATATATATATATATATATATATATATATATATATATATATATATATATATATATATATATATATATATATATATATATATATATATATATATATATATATATATATATATATATATATATATATATATATATATATATAGGTGCTAACCAGTATAGAGCCCGGAAAGTACGTCAATGCACCAAGGTGTTTGGCTGATGACACGACAGAGTGGTCAACGGCGAAGGCCTGATTGCATATGTAGAATTCAGTATGCGATTTGTGTTATTAAAGTGAACACCTGGTCAACTTAGGTCAAACTACATATTTAATTACATGCACATGACAAACTGTACATTATTATAAATACACGCGTATGTTTTCCATGAGATATTTATAGTAGAACTGAGTTCGTTAACCTAATAAGATTTGATAAATATTAAATGTTTTGTGATATTCAAATTAAATTAAACCTAGTGAGATCTTATCCGGGAGATCCCTGACCCGTTTTCCTCATGCGTTGCATAGATAGTGCGACATATACAATATACAGTGCATACAAACGAACGTCTAGTGTTCGACTGTACGAGCCATCGCCAAACGCCAACCTTCAGCCGATGGGAACGTTTGTGATTGTGGCATATTCAACCAAGCTTAGGCCCTACACAAATAACTATTGCACTGTTGCACGAATACACAGTTGAATTCAAATATAATCTGGTAAAGTGCTCGTATAATGTTTTCTGCTGTTCCGTGATGATATTAACTCGGTTGTGACGACAGGAAAGGAATGAGAAAGCGAGGGCGAGGTCGATGGAGAGGTAGAGAGAGAGACAGATATAACAAGATTGCCATCCCAAACAACAAGTTCCAGATGGCAAGTGCACAAGGAAGCCATTGGCTTATCGAGAGCCCAACAGTTTTATCATTTATGTATAGCCCGTCCTTATCAGATATGTGTCAATTATGTCTTTAAATATACTCACACTGCTAGCGTTAACACAATTACATCCATTAACACAATCATCAGTTCCATTCATTTATCACCCTCTGTGAGAATGAATACTTTCTCATGTCTAACCAACACTGTTCCTTAACTAATGCTGCTTTGTGTCCTCTGGTTATACTGCCTTCTTTTAAGTTTGAAGAACATTCCTATCAATATCCTCATAACCATTCACTAATTTAAACACTCCTATTTCGTCTCCTCTTAGTCTCCTGGTCTCTAGGGTTGTCACACCACATTCTAGTAAGCGGCGTTCATAAGGTCTCTCAATTCTGGAATCATTTTAGTTGCTCTTCTTTGTATTCTTTCTAGTTTGCCTATGTCCTTCTTACGATACGGCCTCCATGCTTGTATACAATATTCCAAATGTGGTCTAACTATTGCTTTGTACATGGGTAGAATTAGTTGTTTCTCCTTATATGTGATAGTTCTCCTAATTAGCCCTAGAATTTGATATCCTTTTGAAGCAGCTATCCCACATTGCTCCGAAATTTTCATGTCAACACTAAATGTTACCCCTCAGCCAAGTCTTTTCTTGTGTGGTTCTACCTAGATTAGCATCACCCCTTTTATATTTTCGTCCATGTTTCCATGTCCTATTTGTATGCATTTACACTTCCCAAAATTTAATAACATTTGCAGTTTATCTGTCCATTTAACTATTCTATCTAGATTATCCTGTAAACTTTGTTTATCTGTATCATTTGTAACCTTTCTGAATACCTGTGTGTCATCTGCAAGTTTCAGTACTGCTAGATATGTCATCTTCCTTCATATGTGTGTGTGTGTGTGTGTGTGTGTGTGTGTGTGTGTGTCTGTGCGTGCGTGCGTGCGTGCGTGCGTGGTGCGTGCGTGTGTGTGTGTGTTAAACATAGTATAGGTCCTAATACTGATTCCTGTGGTACCCCACTCAAAACAGATTTCCACTATTACTCTCTGTCTTCTGTGTGTAAGCCACTTTTCTATCCAGTTGATTACAGCATTGCCTATGCCATGAGCTTTTAGTTCAAGTAACATTCTTTGATGTGGCACTATCGAAAGCTTTCTGAAAATCTAAGTACACGCACATTATAATTTCTTAAAATATATGAAATTTTTTAGACATCACTTTGTTTTTAGAAACCCATGTTGAGATGTATTTATTAAATTATGTTTTACGTGGAATTCCACCATGTGGTCTCTAATTAATGTTTCGAGTGCTTTGCATACAACTGATGTGTAACTCACTGGTCTGTAACTATCTGGCTTGTTCCTCGATCCCTTCTTAGATAGCGGCGTAATGTTTGCTTCTTTCCGTTCTGAATGAACTAAAATATTGATTGATTGATTGATTGGTTGATTGGTTGGTTGGTTGATTGATCAAACGGCCGATTGACTGATTGATCGATCGATCGATCGATTGATTAATTGATTGATTGATTGACTGATTCCTTCTTCTAGTGACAAGTTAAACACTTTTGCAAGTGGTGTGCTAATGTGCTGTAAAATTTTCTAAAAACTGAGTTCAGCATTCTGTTGCCGTCTAGTTCTTCAGCAAGTTATTCAAATCTATATTTGGTCTCATCTCTTTATATTTGTCTTTGTTGAAGTTCCTCCTCCATTGTTTTATATGTATTCCCTGTTTTTACTTTTATATTAAAATGGATCTGGTTGTGATCACTTGAACCCAAAAGTTCGTGTACTTTAGCATTGTCAACTAATTCAATTTTAGAAGACAAATTTAACACATTCCCACCTCTGGTTGGTTCAAAGACATGTTGAGTAAGGAAACACTCCTGTGTTAGAAGTGGAAACTGAAGGTCGTCACCCCCAGCACTCGATAATTATTTCCATTATATGTGACCATGGTTAAAATCACCCATTATAAGTTATAATGGGTGATTTTAGCCATGACCATATATAATGTTTGTCATATTCCCCCTTGTTCGCCTCCCTTTGTAGTTTTATTTATTCCTCTTGTACTATGTTAGGACTACGATAAACTACTCCTATTGTTAATGTTGAGTTCTTGGTAACTATGTTACACTAAATTGCTTCCTCACAATTTGTTTCACTTTTCAGTGTTCTTTCATATGCTTGGATAGATTCATTAACTATAAAATTACCTCACCTCCCCTTCTTTCACGTCTATCCTCCTTAAACATTACATAAACTGTCAGTGCTAACTCAGCAATTACTATATCTTTATTTGCCCATGATTATGTGATACCTATTGTGTGAAGGTCAATATCTGCTACCATAATGTCTAACACGCTTTTTATTTTATATATTCCTGGCATTTAAGCATACACATTTAAGTTCATTTTCCGAAATTACTAGTGAACATTTCTTTGGATTTGCATTTGTATCCCTTTGAGTTTTCTCTGTCAGTTCCCCCTGCTCATCTAGTTTAAATAAGTTATGGTACCTGTGCCTTCGTCGACAACCCTGGCAAACTCACACCCAAGAACGGCAGCACCCTTCCCAGTCAGATGAAGTCCATCTCTCATGAAAAGCATCTCTTCCCACAAAATTTAACCACATATCTAGGAAGCCTGCTCCATCCTCCATACATACCTTCTGTACTTGTGTGTTGATCGCCATCCTCCTACAGTTCCTATACTCCTCACCTTGCCTCCCTTTACTGATGCTATACCCGACAATACAATCTGTCCAATTCGTGCCTCTTTAAGTGTCTTGGCCAACCTCCTGTACTTACCAACGATGGCCGACGTTCCCTGCTTCTCGGTATCGTTCGTTCCCACATTTTTCTGCTAATACTTCTATCTTTGCCCCTGGTAGGCATACCGTGATGTCCTCTCATCTGTTCATAACTTTATCTACTTTCCTAATGATAGAATCCCCCACAAATATCCGGGCTTTCTTCGCCTTCCCCTGTGACACTACATCAGCATAGCTCCTTTCCTGCTGCATCACTCGTTTACCATTCGCTATCTGCACACTACCCCCCTCTCATCTATCTTCAACCTCTACTGCCTTACCACCTGGCAATTCCTTTCCATTCACCCGCTTACCTCTCTTTTGTTGCATACTCTGCCTCTTGCCATTCTTATTCTGATCCACAGCCTCCTTTACTCTCCTCTCGTTATCCTCGACTATCTTACCACCTGACAATCCCTCTCCACTCTCCTATTTACCTTCCTTTTATTGTACACTCTTCCGTTTTCCATCTTTCTTCTTCTTACCAGCTGTCTCCCTTACGTTGCCACTGCTCTCCTCGTTCTCACCACCTCTGCTCTCCTCGTTCTCACCACCTCTGCTCTCATCCTTCTCATCCTCTGATTTCATCGTTCTCACTATATCTGCTCTCTCCTTTCTCACCATGCCCTATCATCATCAAAATCATATGTCTTTACTGATTGATTTACCTGTTCCTGCAGACATTTCACTGTCTTACACCACCTACATAAATAAAAATAAAAATAGTCCGCTTAAACCTCTGCACACGAATTTATACACCCTCAAAGTCTATCCAGCTGTCGCAGCTAGAGCATGTCAAATTACGTTTCGCCTTTACTTGGCGTTTGCACTTCGCCATGCTAGAAACTCTATTTATATTTGTTTATAATCAGTTACGTTTACAATGTATACTGGGATGTGTTCACAAAGACTGTTTTTGTGTTGTAATACACACTTTAAATTAAATTTATTGACTTCCAACGTGTTTTCTATGCAACAACTGACGACAACAAACCGTAATATCTCTCACGCTAACACAATTTCGGTGACCTTTAAACTACACTGAATTACTACCTACGGCTAACTTTAACAACAAAGATTTCTAAAACAAAGTATCCAGGTGCTCAATCAATCAATTATGTTTCCTGTTATGTAGGTACTATCTACTCAACTGATCACACCAATTCCTTATTTATCATTCGCGCTACCGAGTCTTCGGAGATCTACTATATAAACTACCCTAAATTACTCTTATGGCTAAATTTTAAGCTTTTGACTGTCAATCACTTTCTCACTTGTTGGCTGGCTGACAGGTTGGTTGATTGTTTAGTTGTTTGGTAAACTGGCTGGCTGGCTGATTCGTCTTGTATATAATGGTGTCAACTAGCCAATTATACGTATGACAACACTAAATTGTTTTCTGCAAAACAGGCGACGTCACAATGGGAAATGGGGTCCTTTATCTGCGGGACGACAGATGGTCTGATGAACCTAAACACCGTCACCGTTTATTAATTTTAATGTCAATACGAATGCATCATGCTTTGGAGTAGCTGCCATATGTATATGATAATATCGTTCCACTCACGCGTCGCGCATCTCGACCCGATGAGTATGACGTCATTAGAGCACACACAATGCAGGGCACTGGAGATAACTGACTCATATATCGCGCTATTTCATTTGATGAGCACATTCGATGACCAACCGATTCGGCTACTCGGAATAAACTTTGCCCATGCATACATGGCACGGTGCTCGCTTCGAGTCCAGCGAAGAAAGTAATATCGATGTCCAACAGTGTCCAGCGAAGGCGGTAATATCAGTGTCCAGTCGTGTCCAACGAAGAAGGTTATATCAATAGATAATCTTAAACGAATGCAGAGGAGAGCAATTAAGATGATTCCAGAACTGAGAGACCTTATTTATGAAGAACGCCTAAACGAATGTGTCTTGCCAACCCTAGAGACAAGGAGATTAAGAGATCAAACAGCAACATGCTCCCGTAGGTCGGAGCCAGTAGCGTGCTCGGGCAATTCTGATAATCATGAAGACACGACAGAATGAATTGGGCCACATTGCTTGATTTGAAAAAAGGTGTTTTAGTGTAGACGAATGCGAGCAAACATGCACATACGTCAATGTAAACGTCAGTATTGTCATCATATTTAAACACAAAATTGACAGATATCTGACAAGAGCGGACCACTGGTTTGTTCAATGTTTAATTTGCAACATATTTCAATTGTCATCTGGAATATGTTGCTTAGGGTGGCAATCTTGTTAAATATGTTGCTTAGGGTGGCAGTCTTGTTAAATATGTTACTTAGGGTGGCAATCTTGTTAAATATGTTGCTTTAGAGTGGCAATCGTGTTAAATATGTCGCTTAAAGTGGAATTTTTTTTAAATATGTTGCTTAGAGTGACAATCTTGTTAAATATGTTGCTTAGGGTGGCAATCTTGTTAAATATTTATGAAAGCATGCTTCTTTCTGCGTGTGCGCGCTGCAAATGTATAACTTAACAATTTGCAGATGTGTGCTTTCAAATGTGCTGACATGCACCTGCTAAGGGGAGACATGGCAGCTGGAATGCTGTTTTTCCGTGTTCCAATAACGTTGTATTTGTGTGTGTGTGTGCGTGCGTGCGTGCGCGCGCGCGTACGTGCGTCTGTTCGTTCGTTCGTTCGTTCGTGCGTGCGTGCGTGCGTGCGTGCGTGCGTGGTGTTCGTTCGTTCGTTCGTTCGTTCGTTCGTTCGTTTGTTTGTTTGTTTGTGTGTGCGTGCTTATGTGCGTGTGTGCGTTCACATGTACGGGCACTTCCCTACGCGTCAGTCCACACACCACGTAATCTGTTCTCCTGTTTTCCTTTCATCTGCACGTTGGTAACGAGTTTAAACTGGTTGATGAGTCCTGAGGTAATATTCTTCAACGGCGTGCGGGAAATGTATAATCGATACATAGCAGAACCACCAATAAAAGGCTCACATGTCACCGCTGTTTGGACGCACCTAAACCCACTCCAACCAATGGCCCTCGCCTTCCAAGTAGCAATCGCTTAGATCCCTAATCGAGACGACATCTCCACAGCGTTATTCCTTAATTCGTTCGGGCTGACGAGACAAGTCAACGGTATTTCGGAAGCTGCATCAACGACTATCTGGCGGGTTTCGTTATTAAAAATCGACAGGGTCTTCAAGTCCTTTGATCAGCGTCAGTTGATGTTTAACACCCGGCATAAATGCGCGCTCTATTTATGGTTTACTATTCACATATATGAATCTTAATGTGTGTGTAATAGCATTTGTTGAAAATAATATGTTTGAAATACAGAAATATTTCGTGAACAAAAGCAATGTTCTCAATTCGTGTTCTTGGTTATCTACCGACTAGCTATGCGAGTGACTGCGACTCACCTTCTCACTTGTTGGTTGGTTGGCTGGTTGGCTGGCTGGCTGGCTGATTGGCTTGATTGCTGGCTGGCACGCAGGCATGCTGATTGGCTAGCTGGCTGGCACGCAGGCTGGTTGGTTGGTAAACTGGCTGGCTGGATGATTCGTCTTGTATATAATGGTGTCTCCTAGCTAATTATAAGCATGACAAAACAAAATTGTTTTCTGCAAAACAGGCGACGTCACAGGGGGAATAGGGTCCTTTTTCTGCGGGGACAGATGATCTGATGAACCTAAGCATCTTGGTTGATCGTAATGTCAATACGAGTGCGTCATCCTTTGGCGTAGCTGCCAATTGTCTATGATAATACTGTTCCACTCACGCGTCGCGCCTCTCGATCTGATGGGCATGACGTCACTAGAGCAAACACAATGCAGGACATTGGAGATAAATGACTCATATATCGCGCTGTTTCATTTGATGAGCACGTTCGATGACCAAACGATTCAACTACTCGGAATAAACTTTGGCCATACAGACATGGCGTAGTGCTCGCTTCGAGTCCAGCGAAGAAGGTAATATCAGTGTCCAGTCTTTTCCAGCGAAGAAGATAAGATAAGATAAGATAAGATAAGATAAGATAAGATAAGATAAGATAAGTTTATTTCACACTCATTCCTTTTTACAAGGAATGTTCTATAGGCATACCGATACAGGTGGTATAACAACACCAACACGCTACTGAATACAATCATAAACATGTCGTAGCAGCCATATCAAGAGTAATTAAGTAATGAGAAAATTAGTCTAAACAATATAATTTTTTTTCCGCAGCAGCTGAGATTAATACATCATGTCACTTTTTACAATACTGTGAATAATGTAATTCTTAAAACTCTTCATACGTTTCATAAAATTATATATTTATATATATTCCTTCTAATAACACATTGGCAACTTGCCACATTAGTATAAGATAACATTTCGCTTGCACTACAATATTTTGGAATTCCTAAAAGTATTCCCAGCGAATTGTTGTAGGCTATAACTTGTTCATGGTTTGTAACATAATATAGGCATTCCATAATTGTGAAGTATAGAAGCATACACAGTAAGTCTTAAATACAAGTAGCTTTGCATTAGTGCTACAATTTCTACATTTTCTACATAAAATGTTTCCTCTTATGTACAGTGCTTTAATCTATCTATTAAACTCATAATCATCAGACATATTTTCATTAATAATGTGTCCAAGACACTATACAAGTTTCTGTCGTTGAAAATGCGGTCCTGAATAGAGAATTTTGAAGGAGACAGATTTTTGACCTTTCTGTGAGCACAGTACATCAGACTGCTTTAATCACCATCATGTCTAATGTCATGCGTAGTTCCATATTCACTACAAGCTTTTATCAACCCATTAAGCCCTTTCGTGGACGGATATATTAATACTAAGTCATCCGCATACATCAGATGGTCTACTTTTGTTTTGTCAGTGTCACAACCAGTTGTACAGCGATTTAGCAACACTCTAAGATCATTCATATACACATTAGGTATGGAAACAACACTCTACCTTGACGAACACCGTGCAGTCAACAGCTTGCCGAATTACCTGGTCTATCTACCTGTGTGATGGGCGGCATTCCTAGAAAAATACCTATATTTGGTCGGTGTAGCTGTTGTTATTTGCAGCGTCCAGACCTAACATCAGTTGACGTCACTTTCGCTTTGTGCAAATACGGCAGTATCGACTGTGTCCAACATGATTCCTCACCATTGGTTAATCTAGACCCTCTTCTGATGAAACGAGATTATGCGTTAGTGTTGGCCGCCGAATTAGGTGAAACATTAATTTTGAAGATGCGTTAGAATTTGGGCTGCGATTTCCAAATGTTTTAAGACCGAATTGTAATTATGCGTACAGTGTGGGGAATTGACCGACCGGCTTTTAGCAGTCTCGCTTATACGACTATCGCTCGCCTTCGTGAATTCGCCGAGAAGAGAGTATGGTCTCAGATGCGTGGTCTCGTTGTTACCTACTGTCACCACTCCATTTTGTGTGGGCGTTCCCGTGAAGCGCCAGCAGCCAATCAGCGTCATTATCGAGATTATACCATAAACATTTGTTTTGCCTAATTTAACGTTTCAGTCTGACAGATGTGTCAATATAATCAAAGTTTAAAGTTAATTAGTAGTATTACACGGCGTGTTTTATGTTTCACTGCGGGGTCTATCCTTTCTTCCGAATGGATAGCGTCACCGCGTTGATATGAAAGCACATTAAATCAATTATCTGTTATTCTTGCAAGGCGACCATGTAATCAATGATCACACGCACACAGTCGATTTTACAGTACACGCCTCAGTCGAAGAGTGCTATGCGAAAACTTCATTATGAAACTATTTTTTCTTTACCTTTTCTTCTTTACATAAAACAAATGTCCAACCCTCTGGTCTTTTTCGGTAGATTGCAAAATAAACCCGGCAGCAAGGCTACGCTAATTGTTGTGTTCTTTTCTGGAATCAGTTTACCAAATGGTACGCGTGATCATCATCTGGAACAGTGGTTCCGAACCTTTTTATCCCCGCGTACCCCGTGTCCTGAAACAATCGGCCGGGAACCCCGCCATGGAGACACAGCATTATAGACGAAACACCATTCAACACTGTCAAAACCAGGCCTCGATTTGGGGAACAGTTTTGGATAAGGAGACGCGGAGGTCTTCCTTCATGCATAGTCGGGCACGACATTAATTTTTTTTACATGCAGAACATTGACGAGAAACCTTGTTCGCAGAGACATGCAGATGGAAACATCAGCAATACCCTCGTAGGCACTTCAGTCACGAATGGATACGATTCGCTGATCTTAGAATAACAGTTTGGCAGGGTACCAGATTCGAATGCATCACGCGCGGTGGAGTCGTTCACGAATTTCGACACGTCCTCCTGCACGCCTTCTGATAGAAATAGCACATCCACACCGAACAAGACATTCCGCATGGAATCCACGTTTCCATGTCCCGTTTCTTCATCCTGAGGCGCCACGCTTAGGTGTTCAACCATGTTTAAGTGCCTTCTTTGATTCTGCTTGCTTGTACGTTGTCCACGAAATCAATTACTGTGGTGAATCGGCCGTGACTTGTTAAGCGAGATCAGGTGGAAAACGATGTTTTCCGTGCATGCCAGCTTTTCGAGTTTTGAAAAAGAATTTGGTGATCTCGTCTTTCTGCGACATCACGTTCCCCGTGAGAACCAACGGACCTCTGTGTGGAAGAGCAGATCCAGCCTCTTGGTCCGCACAAGAAGAGCGTAGTATTGAGAATGTTGGGCTTGATGACGTTAGGCTTGATGACGTTAGGCGCTTGTTAGGCACTAATTGTTGAAACAAGGCGAACTCGTCGTAACTTATGAATAATTTATATGGGAAGTATCTTGACTGGGAAAACTGTGGGTCTTTCGAAAATAGCAATTTATGGACTTGGATCACGACCTTTTCTAATAGCGTTGAATGTTTTATTGGTAGGAATATGCTTTGTGTGAATTTCATAGTATTGCAGAAACACAATTTTACCTTCGTGGACCACATAAAGCGACAGCATGTTTGCACCATTACACGTAATCTTAGCTTCAGCTAGCCTTCCGCGTACCCCCTGGAAAACTTATGGCGTACCCCAAGGGTACGCGTATGGGGGCAGCCGTGGCCTAGTGGTTAAGGTTTTGGACTTTAAATTCAAGGGTTGTGAGTTCAAGACCCACACTGGGCACGGTTCGTTTTCGAAGCTTAGGCAATTTCGTTTACCCTACTTTGCCTCAGTCTACTCAGCTGTAAATGAGTACAAACACTGTTTGGAAGGTACCTGCGATGGACTAGTGTCCCGTCCAAGAGAGTCAGTATAATTGCACTCTAAGTTGCTTCGCACTATAGAAACCAGGTTTAAGCACTGGCCATATAAGCCTTCATGGCTTCCTAAGGCGTAATGCCTGGGGGATGACTTTACCTACCTACCTTACGAGGGTACGCGTAATCCAGGTTGAGAACCTCTGATGTGACTCAAAGTTCGACCAGTACCCAACTGCAGGGTGAACTTAAACCGTTCACAATCGCGCCCACGGCATCACGAGTTAGTCCAGATTTGCCGTTGTCGTTTATCGAACCATCTAGAAGAATAATCGGTAAACGTATTCTTCAAGTCCGCAAGACGAGGAATGTATAGGAGGAGGTTTTTTTTGATCAAAATGAACATTCACCATATGGTCTTCAACATTCACCGACTCGTACCATACTATAATTTCGAGGATATTACTGCGAAAATATGACATTTACGCCGGTTTTACGCATCAGTTCAAAGGAGTCGTGAAGAAATCATCGCTCACAGAAGTGTATGGATCCCGGAAAGAACGCATAACGTGCGACGCAAAAATTGCATTTGCGAAGTAATCTCGTTCAAATTAGTGAAAGACGTCGTGGATTTTATATGATGCATCGTAAATATTTATGTATGGAAACAACGTCACAGACACTGACCTGAATTTGATGGTGGTTGGTGGCAGTAGTGGGGGGGGGGGAGTCCGGAAGAGGGAGGTGGTAGGACGGCCTCAACGTTAAGTGGGAGCTAGACTCTCAAAGATGGTGGGAGGTGGGAGAATTGCCCCACAAACAGGTGGGAGTTGGGAAGTTGAGACCCCTGTCACACCCCTCTCAGTATTAGTGGTAGTGTCAGTGGTGGTGGAAGTGGTAGTGATAGTTGTAGTAGTAGTAGTAGTAGTAGTAGTTGTTGTTGTTGTTGTTGTTGTTGTTGTTGTTGTTGTTGTATACCAAGTAGGGAAAATCAGGGCGTGTTGGCCAGGGGGCGTCGAATTTCGAACTTCGGAAAAATAATGCAATAACCCTACTGCTGTTAAGCCAAGCCAACACCAGTACTAGCACAACACTAGAACATTTCAGCCACAAAGACGAAGCTTCGCAAAAGTTAGTACGGCTTTTACATGTACTGTGTAGGAAAACATAATGAAGGTATGACATTTGGGCATACGTCGAAAGAAAATAATTCATACTGCCCCGCATATTTTATTTGTTGTGTCATGCAATGTTTTTGCCGCGGCGGGTTGGCGCATGCGTTGAAGCTCAAGTCCATTGACTTTATAGCATTGTTCCGAGTCACGTGATCTACATCAAACGCCCGCGTTAGTTCCTTCGTACACTACGAACGCTTCGTGAAACCGGCAGTTGTACGTGATTTTTGGGGCATGAAGTTGCCATTGCCCTACAAAAGTCGTGTAATGTGGGCATTAAAGTCTTTATGTAGAATGACAGCACAGGACATAAGTGCGCGTATGCGTTATTAGGATAAGCCTGTGGCAATGCGTAGTGTAGCTTCGTAGGCACGATTTATAACGCAGCAGTAGGGTAGAGTAGGGTTGATTAGGCGAACAGTTGTTAATGAGATTATTTGAGCACGCAGCAGGAAGTTACGCAATCAGTTGATGCTATATAAAGAAACTGCAGAGTTAATTTCGGTCTCACTGGTTTTCAATCAGATTACAATCACGTAAAATGTTTATTCTTGGCCCGCCATATCCTCAAAATTACTATTGTTACTTGTTATTACTACTTGTTGGAGTTCATTCTAAGTGTGTTTTGTAGGACGGTTGTTTACGTTAACTAATCAGTCACAATTGGCTTGAATTGTTTATTAAGTAACCCTGTGGGGGACTGTCCCATGTGTTTGTATCACATTTTACTGTATTTGATCATTGCAAATCACCAATTGTACAGAGGTGAGGCTCTTAATGCTTGACGCTATTCCCTGCTCCAAGTTGGTACACGAGGTTTTCCTTAAGGTTTGTTTCCTCACAACTGAGCATTCTTGAACGCTCAGTTATGAGGAAAAACCTTAAGTACACAGGTTTGTAGGGCGGTATATTTCATTACTATTGTGACTCCACCAATACAGTGTGATTGTAAACACTAGCCAGTTGTCATATAGTTAGTACTTGTAGTGGGTGACTGCGAGAGACATTTAAATATTATCTGTAGCAGCGTTTCTTAGACTGGCGTAATATGTCAATTGTACGTTACGTATTATGTGTCAATACCATTTGGGGCCGGCAGCTTGTTGTGATTATGTGTTAATGTACATCGTTTCCATGTTGAATGTTGGCAAAATTACTGGTACATTAAATCATAAATTAAATGTCATGAATTTGGCCTGTTTCACTCTAATCTGGACTTGTGTTGTCATTCTGCAAAACTTCACTGGGTATTACAAGAAGTCGTAAACTCTTGCAGTGATTCTCTTTCCTCCCGTTCAACGCCGGGTAAATTGAACTTGGCTACTAATAGTAATACCAATAGGAATAAAATATTAAGATGGATTAACCCGATTCGTGAAGCGATGTCTGGAAAACAACCTGAGCGTCGTTGTGCTTTCACGCTATATATATATATATATATATATACACTCGCTACCAATGTTCCATTAGCTAATGGTGTGGCTTACGGGCAGAAATGCCAATTCTTTTACACAGCGATTCGGTGATTAGATCAGTGCGTGTGATAACGGCACGCCGGAACCTGTCTGCTCCTTCGAGAAAATCGTGCGCGCGCAAGTAACCAATGACACGTCCGATTAAAGAACGCCGTGTCGTAGGAATTGGAACGCGACAAGCGAGAACCCTAGACGTGTCAATGTTGGTAACGGTGACGACACTTCGCACCGGCTTCACTCCGGGAGGACAGCAGACGGTCCGGAAACGGCGACGATTGAACATTCACGAATAGCTTCATCCGGCAGACGCAATTCCGACTGTACAATGATACGCTGTAGTAGGGTAGGAACTCTGGCCTAGGCCAGGGCTATTTGAACAAAATCAGTCGTGTACCCGTGTGCACGGAGTCCAATTTAATTAGGTACGGGTACATGTGCCATTTTCTTCTTTACTGCTTATGTAATAACGAAAAAGAGGGGGGGGGACATACACGGACCAAGGAAAACGAATGCAAAGATGTCAACATAACGTGTAAACGAGTAAAGAAAATCGGTGAAGTCTAAAGATGGGTTCTTGTACATCGCCGTATTCAGTCCGTAGAACCGTTCATGGCGCTTAACTTCACCCCGCGGCAGGCCTTTTAATTTCAACAGCAACTCAACTTCTCTGTGAAGTATTCAGCCACGCTACAGTTATTGTTCGTTCACACATCCGCCACTGTTTGTAGCCAGGCACCTACTCATTTGTACTGCCATGAACTTTCCACAACTTTCTTTATACAGCTGAATGAACCAAATAAACCTGCAGTGGACGAAATTGCCGAAGCTTCGAAACGGCACCAAGAGGATTAGAACCCTGATAATCTTGAGTGAGAGTCCGCTGTTTTAACCGTACGCCATTGCGTCCCGCGGGCGGAGTGATATATTTTGGTCGAGACCGGTAGGGAAGACCACCTGTGACAGAACAGACAATCCCAAAAGTCACGCCAAATATGGTTGACTGTTCAAAACGATCTCGCGAGAACATCGTGCTTCGTGACGTCATGCAACAGCGTAACCGGAAACATCACCGCGATGACAGTAATGTCACGTGGGCTGCGACAGCGAAATTACCTTTTTTGTCATTCATGTGCCGTTATCATTTCACGTCTTCCCTTGACCTGGGCGGTCGTGTGGGTGCTGTTTCCACGGAGAGCCTACTCCTGGTCTGTCTTCTGCTGTGCGTAGCAGTCCCGGTAGGCTTTGACTGGTCCGTTCTTCTAGCGACCCCGTATTTTCTTGCCCTCCAACTCCAGGGTGCTTTGCATGTTTTTTAGTTGGTGCTGTTCCGAATGACGTGGCCAAACCAGGAGAACGTGCGCTGTTTCACCGTTGACAACAGAAGGTGCTGTTTTCCAGCGAGCGAGTCGACTCACCGTCTCACATATGTTCATTAGTATAGTGATCGGTGTAAGAAATGAAGATGATTTTCCTGAGGCATTTCATTTTAAGTTCGTCTCGTTACTTCTGCAGTCAAAGACCAGCTGCAGCATCCACGGAGGAGGATGGATACGAGGCGTGTTCTGTAGAGGATAAGCTTGATTTGGAAGCTGATGTCTATGCTCTTCCAAACGATGCTTAGTCTTGACATAGCTACGGCGATCCTTGTTTTGATTTCGTTCATTGAGGTGCCGTATTTGAAATAGTCTACTTCCTCATTGTGCTGGCCGTTCATCACAATGTTAATGGGGGTGTTATCGTTGGTACTGTTGATAAGTACTTTGCATTTCTCTGAGCCGCCTTCCATCCCATAAGCTAGTGGTGAGGTCCCTCTTGGGCTCCAAAGTAAAGCATTGTGGGTGTTATTCGTGAGATTGATTCTAATTAGTAACGTATGTCTTCGGCAAGGTGATGCCTTACATTGTGAATGAATACACACGCCCTAATGCTGATCTGAGCCGCGTCTTCGATGTGTTTTTTCTATTTGAGCCATCAATGGAGGCGCTGCTAACACGAGACGGGACAGGTGAACGATTTATGTGATGAAAACAGCCTGTCCCAACTGGTGGCAAGTATTTTATTTCCATATATGGATCATACGTTAATCCGCTGCTGTTAATTTACAAAGTGCACACACCCTTTTGAAGTAGATTAACAGTAATGTTTTGTATACAAACAGAAGAATTCATATAACTGCCATACCCAGCGAGCTAACTTGTTTGTCAACTATTATGGCAAAGTAAAAGATAAAGGTACGACACGTTCATTCGAAGGCCATTTCGATTTCACTGGGAAGCATTCACCCACGCTGCAATTATGAGAAGATTATTCATTCAGATACCCTTCTACCTACCAATGTATGTAGCTAGATACTCATTTATACAACCGAATGAATTGTGGCAACGTGGAGTGAATGAAATCGCCAAAGCTTCGAAATGGCAGCAAGAGGGTTCAAACCCAGGGGTTCTCGATTGAGAGCCCGACACTCGACAAGGCTACAGCGCCCCGCTTCTTTTACAGCGAATTATCCCAGTTTTCATTTTATTTTCCATTCTTCTTGTCGTGGTCACTTATTGAACATCACTGGACGGATTATCTACAAACATGGCACTATGCAAACCCAAAAGAGACATCACCCATTCCTCTCTATATAGAGGGATCAGGGTGAGACATGCACTGACAGAACAGGAAGTGACGACACTGGAAGTGAAAACACAGGAAGTGACGACACTGGAAGTGACGACACAGGAAGTGACGACCCAGAAGTCATAGACCTGCTCCCGCTCTGCTTTAATAACACTGTGTTTCACTGTGTTGACTAAGATAAAATATACAGCAGCAGCAATGACATTTACAGTTATAACACCGAAGCACACACTTGTAAACTTACAAAGCAACGTATTGCTCAATAAAACATTACACCGCCAGTCGAGTCAATGGGCCCGCAAAAATACAATACCAAGATTCTAGATCTGAAGTCATTATAACCACATACATGAAGCTGCAATTGTTTTGTCATGAAAACCGAGAGAATTAGGTATGCAAGTGGATCTAAAACAGTTGCCATTGATTAAGATACACAGTATATGAAAATGACGTAAAACACAGGATACTTTTCCTTGACAGAACGCTGACTGGCAACCATCTGTGGTCTGTGTGGAAGCACACTTCTCTAGCAACAATAAATGTTATACCGACAGAGTTGACAACATTAGTTCTGTTACTTAAGTATTCTCATCGTCACATGACTCTTGAGAGAGTTGTACAATTGTTTCTTTTTTATGACGCTGTCTAAAAATTATTGTAACTCCAACTTCTTTATGTTTTTTACAATCAGCACAAGGCCACATATTTATATTTGAAGTGGAACTTATATATTCTTGTTTCCATGATGAGTTTAATAATACCAATGTTACCTAAAACTGTGTTGCAAAGAAAAATCCATACTGTTCTGCAGTGTGCGGATAAAATCAGGCAAATGACACATACATGTGTCGTGTTTGACAACAACTATTTTTTTAAATGTTGTGATTGTTCAATAAAAACACTGCATCCAACTAGATGCTTGTCTGCCTGTCTTACTTCGGTGTGACTAGACTAGACTGACTAAAGTCTCGCCAAGCATAGTTGGATCAACTTTAGTTACACATACTTGTTTGATAAGATTTAATCAAACACAACTTGAAGGAAGTATAGTTAATTTTCAGAGTCTCTGAAAGTTCTGTGCAAAGAACACTCGAGACTCGAAAAGGTGCTGAGCTTCCTTCAATATGACACAGTCCAGTACCAACTTGCGCACACACAACTCATCAGTTGAATTAACTCCACCATGGAGACCACACTTTGCATTGCAGCAATGGGGAAGACCACCGGAATGTGACTGAAGAGTACGTGAATGTCTCAAACAGGACATTCTCAGTTGCCATATGAGAAAATACATAATCACATACACTGCTCACTCCTCCAAGAAAGCCTACACAGCTTCAATCACCTAGTTCTGGGTTACCTTTTGTTCCTCGAGTCGAGACCAACATTGGAACTAGGACATTCTCAGTTGCCATATGAGAAAATACATAATCACATTCACTGCTCACTCCTCCAAGAAAGCCTACACAGCTTCAATCACCTAGTTCTGGGTTACCTTTTGTTCCTCGAGTCGAGACAAACATTGGAACCAGGACATTCTCAGTTGCCGCACTGACTCTGTGGAATTATCTCCCTCTATGTGTTAGATCAGTAGAAAACAAAAAAAATTGGCCATCATTTGTAGACTCATCTTTTTAACCATGTCCATCCTCTTTAGTTCCTTAGAGTGTCAATCCATCTGTTGAAGACTTTAATATTGCTTATCGATTTCGAAACTGATTAACTCTTTTCTTTAGATGTGCCTCCGAGCTTGGTTTTCTTCATATTCTTACTATTATCTACAATCATTAGATGACAGCCACAGTATTATCTACAATCATTAGATGACACCCACTGCAGAAAAACTACCGCCAAGACAATGACACTGCTAAAATACTGTACAATTTTTAACAGTAGCTCTCTGACATTTAACAATCACTGGTAAAATCTATAAATAGGCATAAAATCATAAAATAATTACATAAGACATTTATAAATAGTCCGGTCAACTCGAAATCACATTATTTAAATTTGGCTACAATGGTAAAGGGATGATTGTGCCATGTTATCGGTCTGTCACATCCATGGCTGTATACTGCATTGTTGATCGAGTGCTGAAATAAAACAGAAGAACAATTCATTAACTAATATCGTAAGGTCACACAATATGTGCAGCTGATTAAAATAATAACTCCATAATTCGGTCTTTTTGCTCATCTATGTTCCGGGTACTATGATAGAAAGCTGTTCGCACTTTGGTAAGTTATCCAATTTCATGCTAAAAGCCAATTATTTTGGTGATTTAAAATAATACTTTTATTAAAATTACTGCACAAATTATTCATAAACAACATATTTTAACATCAACAAACTTGATTCGTGATGGGGTAAGTTGAGGAGTTTTATTTATTTCTCAATACTTTTGCATTGCTACTTTATAATTTTCTTCACAGCTATTAGCAACGCTGATAATTTAAAAGCTTTCCTTGTGTCTGCTCGAACACAATTACCGGTATACTCTTAAAGTTAGAAAGCTGTAGATGGTGTAAGATGGTGAACAACCATTTTAGGGGTCGTCGCTGTTCTCAAAGTAAAAACAACTGGATAGTACTTGTTCAGACTTCCACCCATCTACAATACGTCGTGTGGTACACACGATTACATGCATATAGCCAATCAAAATCACAATCAATTGCTGCCGGCCTCCTACCCATGTGCAACCATGAATATACCATAGCAAGGCATCTAAATATTTATTCATCAATTTATTAAAATATTAAAACACAAGAACCACCAGAAATGCCAATAATACTGTATTCGCCTTTTAAAACAGTTTAAAAAACTATTTTATAACAATATGTATAGCCAAGCGTCAATGTGAATTAATATCCGTTTCAATCTTTAGGTGGCGCCACTGCTGATGAGATTCACTTGTCCCATAAAACGTAGGATGACTAAAACAACACCCAGCAATATGTAATGTTATTTGGTGTTTTGACTTTGAGAACTTATGCGATGACCCTTTAAACATCAAAAAGAACACACCAGGAGATTAAGAAATATAATTAAAGCAGCCATACCATTTCATACAGATCATCCATATTCAGTGTGGAATTTTGGAGAAATATGGCTGTATCCTATATTTCGGTGGATTTGTTTAAAATTATGAACAAACTGCTTGGCATATTGCCAACAAAACCTGGTGGATTTGCCTGATGTGGGTATATTTCATAGCCTGATAGAGGATGACACTTGGTCAGAATCTGAACTCTATATGCCAATTAACTGATGAAACACGCTCTACTTGTTCTAGTTATTTCCAGCACTCTGCAACATTCTATGTTATAAGAACTTACATCGATTTATACAGAATTTCAAGTCAAATATACAGATTTCAACCCAAACAAATTGGCATGTCTGTTTTTAAAATATATACATACATATGGGTGATGATTGACAAAAACATTGGATAAAAAAAGACCAACTTAGGAATTCCAAACAACAGTTTCATGGTGCAGGTCACCCAAAATGGTCGGACAAAAATTATAAATAAATTTCGGTCAGAATTAATTAGTTTTTCACGACAGAATAAATTTTGTAGAATTCATTTCTGATCATTTTTGCTCAGGTCAGTAACTTTTTTTTACCAATAGCTCTGTTTTCACATTGCTGAGAAGCATGTCATTTTGTATGAGTGCGTGCGTGCGTGCGTGCGTGCGTGCGTGCGTACGTGTGTGTGTGCATGTGTGCCTCTGGAAGGATTAAATGAAGCACATGCTTAGAGAGATAGTTCACACACCGCAATCCAACTGTTACCTTCCCCGTTTAGCAATCACGTCCCGGATCTGCCGATCCAGCTCGGCAATGATGCGATCATCGCTGCTGTAAACTCCTGTCCGCAGCAATGTGTCGCGTTCCTCGATCAACCGAGTCACATGCTCATCATCGTCGCCCTCTGGTGGATCGGGAATGAGTGGCTGCATGAGTGACGCGTCACCGCCACTGCCTGTCCCTGTCAGCTGACCTGACATTCTCGCCGTCTCCATCTGCTTCATCCTGATAAATATTCATGTACAGTCATTTTAATGAATAATGATGACCAGTCAATTTAGTAAATATTCATGATATTGTAATTTTATTAAATTAATGAATAGTCATGACCTGTACTTTTAATGGATATCCATATTTAATGAATATTCAAGTTATTTGAATGAATATTCAAGACTAATGATTTTAATGAATATTCATGACCAGTATTTTTATCTGAGGATGACCAATTAACTGTATGAATATTAAAGGTACGGAGTTCGACTGTTTCATCGTAAAACCATGTTACATAGCACAAATTACATCTTGACTGCCAAATGTAATATAATAATTTAATATACTTTAACAGTTATCTGCTTAATTTGAATATTTCAGTCTGAATACCATGTTAACGGGTGTTAATAACATGTCTATCCTGGGAACGCCTTACCCCAAATAACGTTGTCCTCAATTTTGGAGACTGTCAACAGTTGTTCATGATTGTGCTAAATGGCAAGGTCGATATTCATAAACAAATATTGTCAAAATATATTGAAAAAATGTTATACTTATGTTGAATTTTGTAATATTAACCCAAATGTTGTTTTAATAATTTTTGCATATGGTACACCTAACTCAGACCTGCCAACCTTTACGGATTAGCCGTACGTTGTATGGATTTTTCGTAATTTTACAGGCTTACGGGCGTAAGAGTGTTTCTTTACGGATTTTTGTCTTTAAGAAACATATTTTTTTTCGTTTTATATGCTAAATTTATGAGGAATTGTTCAATGATTGCAAAAAAAACGATCGAACAATCAGCATATTATTGCTGTAAGCCCATGTCAATGTAGGTCAGAGTGCGCGCTGCTCAAGCGTGTAAGCTCTCGCAGGCACGAGAGTACAACGGTAATTTGTGTGGCAAATCAGAGGAGTGAGCGAATTTGAAATCAGACCAGTTTTTCGTTTCAAACGAGATGGATGTTCACCCACCGCCAGTGAAAACAGTATGCTGGTGTTTACCAGGCAGACTGGGGGCGAATGTTTGAAGGAATGGAGAGCATTATGCTTTGTGCGTCCCTTGTTCAAGAGACATTAAGGTTTCTGCGTCAGAAGTGTATGATGTTCGGGAACACTGAAGTCGAAGTTCCATGTTCGGATGGTCGATTCCAGTCCCCAACAGAAACCCATGGCCACGTTTTTTAAACGGGTGGGAATCGACACGTCGGACTCCGTGATCACTGCCAAGGTTATGTTTTCATATTTCATGGCCGAACACAACCTCTCTGCTGCCATTGCCGACCACTTCACAGATCTGGTGCCGCATCTCTTTTCGGACAGTGAAGTGGCTAAGAAATTTTGTTGTAAAAGAACGAAAACCACGCAGATAGTGAAGCGATGTTTGGCGCCAGAGGCAACGAAGCCCGTCATCGACATACAATTATCACAAAAGAGTTCCCGTGTCATAAATTACAAAATCATTTTCATCACTTGTAAATTACAAGTGATGAAAATGATTTTGTAAATTTTTTAATAAATGAGATGAGTTGAAATTTGTGTTGCTTTCTGTAAAGTCGACAGTTAACCATTGACATGTAAAGTATATATCTTGTCGATGTATTGCGTCCTACTGACGGGATAAATGTGTAAGGATTTTGTGCAGATCGTATGGATTTTTTTCACAATCCTTACAGGTGTGACCCACCCAGGGTTGGCAGGTCTGACCTAACTACATACACAACGGAAGGAGGATACACATACATATTTCTCAAGTTCTGGATACATGTCAACGTGTAAATGCTCATAATTAAAAATATTCAACGATTCCTCACTGGTTCAGTTCGCTCTTGATGTCCTCGAGTTCGCGTTTCTCCGTCTGAACGACCTCCTTCTCCTCCGCCGCCAAATAGCGCAACCGCATGTGCTCTAGTTCCTGCTGTTGCCGTCGCAGCTGTGGATACAACCGACCAATCAAAACCCACCTATACAGGACATTGTCGCTGCAGGATACTTCTTATTTTATACAGTTAATTGCATATTATGAATATTTAACGTGGGTGAACATTTCATGTGACAGTCATCACTACAGTGCGCATAATTATGGATAACATAATCAGCTGATTAGTTCTCTGCTAGCAGTTACACTTACAAGTTAGCTACAAGTTAGTGAGGTTTTTCTGATGATTTCACAAAAACTACATAAGCAATGTTACTCAAACGAGCTAGTATGTCGTAGTGGACACTAGGTAGGTTTGAATTTCTGCAAAATGAATTTGAAATGAGACGAGCAAAAAATTTAATCGAGGAGGCACCTCTAAGCGGAGTATGCTGTAAAGGGGAGAGATGGAGGACATACCTGGGCACGTGCCACGACCTGCTCCTTCTGCTTGAGCCGAGCAAGTTCCTTGAGGGAACGACCCCACTGCTGCTTGTAGTGCACCTTCGACTTTGTCACCGCATCAAGTCGCCGCTCCAGCTCCACCTGGTGGAGACACCACGAACTACATAAGTGAACAGCACAAGATATGCCCACTGAGCATGCATACTTGATCTGTTGAACGTTCTTTGACTGTTTGTAACTGGTAGACACAGTGGTTGTCTACGTTACGAACCACATACCTCAAAATTTTTATATTCAGATCACATGAGAGAAAGCCCGTTTATACGAGTGATTTTTGACGAAGACGCACAAATAAATTATGCGCATTTACACAGGAGAGTATCAGCTATTGACTCGCGCTAATCCCGAGTTGAGCTTTGATAAAAATTCACACCTGGATTCGGTTGCGGCGGCTGCTGATTGGCCACAACTGGCTTAAAAAATCTCACCCGACCACATGTATAATATGCCACAAAGTATTCATGCATTAACCACGTACTATAAATGAGTTCTTTTAACTTTTTTTGATTACCACTACTTGAATCACATTACAAATGTGCACATCACGCTTGTGTGATACACAAAAATAGCACAGAATAAGTCGGGTCTTTGTATTTGTTTCACTTCGATTTTCCAGGTCGGGACAAATAGAAGAACCCTTTTGTAACAAGGCAGATAGAAGTAGGATGAACGACTTGAGGGAAGAGATTGATACTGGTTTGTTGATTACCCAAATGAAAAGTAAGAAGCTGGAGGATGTGAACAGGTCACTTGGTGCGGAAGGAGGAGGCCGACTACCTAAGAAAGCAGAGGCAGTGAAATAGCCGGGCTGTAGGAAAAGGGTAATGGTGCGGAAGGAGGAGGCCGACTACCTAAGAAAGCAGAGGCAGTGAAATAGCCGGGCTGTAGGAAAAGGGTAAGACTGCATCTAAGATGGGAGGACTGCATAAAGAGGGATGTAAGAAAGATGGGAGGACTGCATAAAGAGGGATGTAAGAAAGATGGGAGGACTGCATAAAGAGGGATGTAAGAAAGACGGGAGGACTGCATAAAGAGGGATGTAAGAAAGATGGGAGGACTGCATAAAGAGGGATGTAAGAAAGACGGGAGGACTGCATAAAGAGGGATGTAAGAAAGACGGGAGGACTGCATAAAGAGGGATGTAAGAAAGACGGGAGGACTGCATAAAGAGGGATGTAAGAAAGATGGGAGGACTGCATAAAGAGGGATGTAAGAAAGATGGGAGGACTGCATAAAGAGGGATGTAAGAAAGACGGGAGGACTGCATAAAGAGGATGTAAGAAAGATGGGAGGACTGCATAAAGAGGGATGTAAGAAAGATGGGAGGACTGCATAAAGAGGGATGTAAGAAAGACGGGAGGACTGCATAAAGAGGGATGTAAGAAAGATGGGAGGACTGCATAAAGAGGGATGTAAGAAAGACGGGAGGACTGCATAAAGAGGGATGTAAGAAAGATGGGAGGACTGCATAAAGAGGGATGTAAGAAAGACGGGAGGACTGCATAAAGAGGGATGTAAGAAAGATGGGAGGACTGCATAAAGAGGGATGTAAGAAAGATGGGAGGACTGCATAAAGAAGTACAAGAAATGGGAGGACTGCATAAAGAGGGATGTAAGAAAGATGGGAGGACTGCATAAAGAGGGATGTAAGAAAGATGGGAGGACTGCATAAAGAGGGATGTAAGAAAGATGGGAGGACTGCATAAAGAAGTACAAGAAATGTGCTCCAAATAAGGCGAGCATCTTGCTTAGCCCCAGCCTAGGCCACCACCAGCTGTATAAACTTTCACCCCTTGGCTTCTCTTGGACATCAAAGCCGTTTCAGTTCACCTTTCCATAACCCTAACCCTGCTTTGTTTTGACAAAGACTCAACATGGAACTCTCAGAAGCAAAGCTCCAACCAAAGTGAACAAAGAGAAATTTGTCAATGTTACTATCCACCCAACAACAATGGACAGTGTACAATTTCAATTATGTCACTAGGCAGATTAATCATTTGTTCATCGAAGGGTCATGCTTCAAGGAAATGGTGATTACATGGGACCGATCATGGGCCCCAAATATATGCCATTTGGCTTACATGCAGTGGAATGCAGTAACGATGTGTGATTAAAGACATTAACTAGCGACCATAACAAATTATAATGGCGCCACATAGTTAGTATCCATTAAATCAAATACTCCAAAACAGAAACCTGTCCCTAAAGGACATAATGCAGTCCTGGTGGTGTTCACTATGGACAGGTTTCACTGTATATAGAAAGCGAAAACTTTTAATATTAGTTGTATATCAAAAGAGAACCACAATAAATTTATTCGTTAAATTACTTCAAAAACATCAACAGAAAAGTAAATAAAATAAATAAATAAAATTAATAAATAAAATAAATAAATATAACCATAAAAGCTGATAAAACAGCTACTACTAATGCATGAATAATGTCCATCATGATCACAGTACGTCAAGTTAAAATGACAAAAAAAAACATAAAATACAAGGGAGCCACTAGGAAGAACAGTATGGGACAAAAACGACAAAGTTGACACCTTCTCGAGAGTCAGCAGGTTGATCTCTGACTGCAGTTTGACCTCGGGCTTGCCACTCTGGGCGCTGCGGTATGACGCAAACTCAGCATCAAGTCGGTGATACCGCTCTTCCGCCTCTGACAGCTGCTGCTTCAACTTCCCAACGTGCTCCTCCATCTCCTTCATCCGCTCCCTGCAATGGAAACAAGGTTAATTAAAACTGTCTTCACATTTCATTCATTTAGGACATCGTGAATCAGGTCTGTAGCTGTTCAACTGTGTACTGTGTGAATAGTTTAAGTAATACGTGCAGTCGGTATAATACTAAAATGCACACTCATCGAAAGAATTGGCTTTGATCATTTGATCAGGTAACTTGTGAAAGTTAAACAGCCATAATCTATGGCACACAGAGGTGGGCTACACATGACCACACGTGTCCTATTCTCATCGAATTCTGGTTTGGGTGAACCAAAATTAGTTTACTGGTTTGTCTGATGATTTCGTCTAAACTAACACATTTGGACAAACGAGGTAGCGCGTTGTAGTCGATACTAGACAGGTTCTGTTTTTATAACAGCCAGAAACAAAACAGGCGAAAAGTCAAAATTTATAGGTGGTTTTAAGTACTATTTAAAATGCAAAAAAGTCAGATATCATTAGTATTTTAGTCATTCCTAAATTAACTGTTTTAGCTATGTATGATCAATCAAAGGATCCGACGACAACAGAGCATGTTATGAAGACGGATTTAGCTCTGTAAAATATCTTGCCCCACCCTACCCTATGTTTTGTTAACAATTCCATGGATAACTTTGACGCCCTCTTGTGCAAGAATATTTATGGTATAAAAAACATTTAAAAAGAATTTCCTATTTCTTTGCATAATTTCTGTGGGACGAATGAGCTTTTAGTATTTCTCCATGCTTCCTTAACAGGGACACATATGGGTGGTTGGACACTTCATTAATAGGGACATTTACGGGTGGCAGGACACTTCCTTAACAGGGACACGTCCTTAATAGGTACATTTGTGGGTGGCGGGACAATTCCTTAACAGGGACACTTATGGGTGGCAGGACAATTACTTGATAGGGACATTTATGGGTGGTGGGAAACGTCCTTAACCAGGACACTTATGGGTGGTAGGTCACTTCCTTAATAGGGACACTTATGGGTTACAGGAAACTTCCTTAACATGGACACTCATGGGTGGTGGAACACTTCTTTAACAGGGACACTTATGGGTGGTGGAACATTTCTTTAACATGGACACTTCTGGGTGGTGGAACACTTCTTTAACAGGGGCACTTATGGGTGGCAGGACACTTCCATAACAGGGACACTTATGGGTGACGGGACACTTCCTTAACAGGGACACCTGGACAGGGAGTGTTCATGTCACCCTATCCATCTTGGGGGAGAGAAGGGAAGAAGGGAGGAGACTGTCCGATCCCGCACCTTTCCAGCTGTATCTTGTGGTCACAGTCCTCCTTCAGTCTCCGGGAAGCCTCTCTCATTTCTGTCAGCTTCCGCTCGTGTTCCCTCTGTAGCTCCTTCCTCAACCTCAGCACCTGGGGAAGACAGCAGCCAGTGGTGCATCTGATGTAGCTAATAGCTTTGTCTACAATGGTGCATTTGACATAGCTATGTCTACAGTGGTGCATCTGACATAGCTATGTCTACAATGGTGCATCAGACATAACTATGTATACAGTGGTGCATCTGATATAGCTATGTCTACAATGGTGCATCTGGCATAGCTATGTCTACAGTGGTTCATCTGATATAGCTATGTCTACAATGGTGCATCTGGCATAGCTATGTCTACAGTGGTTCATCTGATATAGCTATGTCTATAAAGGTGCATCTGGCATAGCTACATCTGAAATTGCTACATCTGACATTAAATACATTAGACATAGCGATATCTGATAGTTAAATCTGGCATGACTACATATAGTATGGTTCTTGTAGAAATATAGATTGTATCTCACTTCCTGCTCCTTGGACGATAGTTGTTGTTCTCGTTTCTCAAGGTCATTCAAGGTCTTCTGCAGTTTCTTCTCCAACACCGAATACTCTGACACCTATGAGAAAATAACATAACAACTATTTTCAGGCTGAAATTTCTAACAGGAATATAGTTCTCTAACATACAAGCAATAAAAAAAAATTAGTAAATAATGTTTTGTAAAGAAATGTCTTGGAAGATGCACTGCGCTTAGAACCAATCAACATTTATCTGCTGTATAAAACTGTGTTGACCTTAGCAAAGGCATCTTTACCATTGCCTTCAAGGACAATTTCGTTCATTCCACTTTGCCTGTGTCTTTTTCGGAAGAGACATTAAAAGCTGTTGGTCCCTTCTACCTGGTGTCTGTGCCAGGGGAAATAGAAGATCCCACACAGGGGGTAAATGATAATTTTTGCAGACCACTCACCCTCATTTGCCGAAGAATACAAAAAAAATTTTGGACAGGTAAATAACATATAAATTGCAAATTCTCTCTTCTGTTTCAAAAACATGACATCAAAAATAGAAGAAAAGACACTAATGGCAGTACGTGTACCTTCTTTTTGACGAGTACTTCGCGTTCTTTGTCCCGACGCTTCCATTCGACCGACAACGCCTGCATCAACTGCTTCTCTTTCATCTTCAGCTTCAAGACAAGCATGAACAGAGACTATGAATGGGGATGACAAACCAACTGCCTGACATAGTCAATCATAAGAATACGTCTATCAGATTTGGAGGGGTTGTGTCAAAACATAATATGAACGTCACCAGGTCAAAAGCTAGGGGACCATAAATAATGAACATAATTTTTTCGCTTATAGAAATCCCCTTAAAATCATTCAATGAAATGTTTATTCATGCCGTGAAATAGGTAATAATTACACTACCAACAGATAAGATGTTTATTCATGCCGTGAAATAGGTAATAATTACACTACCAATAGATAAGATGTTTATTCATGCCGTGAAATAGGTAATAATTACACTACCAATAGATAAGATGTTTATTCATGCCGTGAAATAGGTAATAATTACACTACCAATAGATAAGATGTTTATTCATGCCGTGAAATAGGTAATAATTACACTACCAATAGATAAGATTTCACAATCATTCTTGTGAATAGGACCTTTGTTTTTAACACAAATATTAAACTTAACTCACTATATTCAGTTTCTGAAGACAGCAACTGATAGTTGTTGAAACGATGAAGTGAGTTAATCACAATAATAGTTATGTTAAAAACAAATTTATATTCATTTGTTCTGTCAACTTGATTAAGCTTTTCATCAGTTGTTCTTGTTCCTGTCCATTTCCATCTTTGCACGTGAAATAACACAATGGGATATTGAAACTCCCTCCTCACTGAATTAGCCAATCACAAATCAGGTCGGTTTAATTAAAGAGTGCGTTCTTTTGTTAAAATCATCGAAAGAATTTACTTTGATATTTAGACCAGGTAACATCCAAAAGTGTGAATAATAGAACCAGACAACTTTTGCAATTTGTTTGCCGAATTTTCACAGGATCTGGTCAAAAATCATTAATAGTTAGTCTGATGATTTCACCAAAACAAAATAATACATTTGCACAAATGAACCAATCACATGATACTAGGTCACATGATACTACGTAGGTGAATTTTTTGCAAAACGAATCTGAAACGAGTATAAAAATCTAACTGAGGGAGGATCTTTGAGCCGAATCTCCTTCTTCTAGTCCCTCCCACCCTAACTCCCTACCTGATCCTCAAACTTCCCCTCCTCCTGTTCTTTCCACATCTCCAGCTCCAAGGCTGCCTTGTACTCCATCGTCTCCCGGTAGTCGGTTGGCACCTCGGTCGGGCCGGACGGGGCCGGGCCAGTCGTCGACCCAGAGTTGGCATCGGGCACACCACTACCCTGAGGGCGAAAGCAGAAATGTCATCTTCATGCCCAGTGGTAATATCAGTGTTAGTTAGTTAGCTAGTTAGTTAGTTAGTGAAGCATAAGTAACTATATACTACTGCCATGGTGGCCTGTACGCCAGCAATCTTTCAGGTCTTAGTGCAGATCTCCATGGATCAATCAACATTTTATTTACAATTTCCATCTATTATATAAAGTAGCGTGTGTGTGTGTGTCCGTGCGTGCTTGCGTGCATGCATGCGACTCTGTCTGTACATATATCTGTTCCCTCAAAGCTCCATCAGTTTCGCACGTATGGGGCTGACATTTTGTAGACGGGCGTATCGTGATGGTTTGTACACGAAAAAACATTTGAAATTCCTCTGGTGGGTTGGTTATTATATTGAAGGAACCTATGTGGACGTTGATGCAAATTACATAACTCAGAACAATAGTTACATACAACTGTTAGCACCGCTAGGCGTGTTTCAACCATTATTATGTTATCTATGTCAAATGTCCACCAAACTCTATGTGAAATCAGCAGTTGTACGTGATTTGTGTGGTACGAAGATGTCACTGCCACTGCACTATCAAATCTTGACTGGGTAGTGCAAGGAGTCATAAGCTCTTGCCATTTCTCCTGTGTATCGCCAGGCAACTAGACTAGTGTATTATAACAGCATTCTTATGTTCAGGGTTTGATATTAATCTCTCTCTCTCTCTCTCTCCCTCTCCCTCTCCCTCTCCCTCTCCCTCTCCCTCCCTCTCCCTCTCTCTCTCTCTCCCTCTCTCCCTCTCTCGGATTTGACTCTCACGAAAGTAACCATTGACTTCTTATTTGGACATGCACAAATACATTGCGATCGGAACACACACACAGACAGAGTTGCATTTTCAGGGAGTTTATAAGTAAGATGCACTTCGACTTGATCCACACCTGACATTTTATCCCTAACAAATTAAAACAGAATTTCAAATTCAGCCACATCATTTTCATTGTGTGAACTGAGACGATTGACACTGGCTAAAATTGCCCAAACTTTGAATGTCTGTGACAGATTCAAATACTGGTCGAGGCTCTGAGCCCATATTCTCAAATGACTTATGAATTCAAGTTTTCTGTAAATATGGTGGGTGGCAAAACTCCCCTCCCCCCAGGAGTCAGTCAGAGAGTATCTGATACCAAAGCAACATGGCAAATTTAAGATTATAACACAAGCCTGCCATTCTTTATTGAGATTCCACATGGGTGATGTAATACTTCAGCACGTCTATTCAGTATTTAGCACATTGAATAATATTTACAGAGATCTTGCATGAGTGAACACCATGGAATGGTTTTGCTACCATATTTGCAGAAAACCTGAGTTACGAATTTGTAAGTCTTTCATGCTCAACCCTAACGTCATTGGATGAGACAACCACCAGGTGGCAACACAGTTGACACTAGATGGCAGCACTCACCTGCACTGTTCCATCCTTTGTGACGACTTGTTGAAGATTGATCGTTCCCCAATCCTCGAGACTCAGCACGATGTCCAGCTCTCCCATCTTGTGGGCTTCACTGTTAGGGTCAGATCATTATTTTATTTCCAGGGTTCACGTCATTCAAATACAGCGTCATTGATTTTGAGACGGTACCCATTTTTGAGGATTTTTGCACCCTGAAAATTTTTCTTCATGCACAAGGAAAGGGCAAATTTGCAGACTACGACACTTGTTCATATAATAATCAACTATTATGGCGCCTATATCCTCAGGAACCTGAGGTCAGAGGCACCACAAAACAGAATCATTAAGCATAGTCATGAACAGGGATGCACAAAAGTCATTATCAGAACTACAACACTTCTTTCTAGTTGCTAGTTGGCAAATTAATGATTTTATGAAAATGACACAGCAAGTTGGAGGCAAGACAAAAATGAAAGTGTAAAGATTTTATTAAAACCAAATTGTAACTTGGAAACACTGCAAAATTGCTTGAGACTTCTAGTTTTGATTTCAATTGAAAAAACAATACTGATATGTAGCCAGTTACATCTATGTCACAAAAGTTAACTAATTCATGTTCAGGATTTGTGACACTGAAGTTTTATTTTATGGTCTTGTAAACACGTAAACATTTACAAAAATATTTTGAACATGACTCAGCCCACCTACCAACACTCAAACCCAAAATAAAAACAGTATTATTCCTTGGTAACATTACTCATTTGTGATTGTGCCTTGTTAAATCATGATTCTGTTGCAGGTCCACAACTGTAGACCATGTTTAATGATATTGTCAAATGCAATTTACACTATTTTATAAGCATATTTTTTCTCAATTTTGTGTGTGAAACTCCAATAACCCCCACCAACCAACCTCCAAAATATGATTATTTCTTTACAAATGTATATGTAAATTTCGTATTATATATATTTTTTTAGCGATTATGTTTTACAAATGTATTTTAAGCGCCTCTGAACAGGTTTTATATCCGGATATATGGCGCTATACAAATAACAGTTATTATTATTATCATTGCAGTGTTTGAAGTTGTTATATTTAGCCACAGATTGACTTCACTAATTGGTCTTGAAAGGGTGTTTATAAGACTGGCTCTTGCACTGTGATACCGCACGACACCAAATAGGCCAATAAATTTTAGCAACTAATCAGTCATGTAGACCGGCCTGTAGGCTTTGTATGGATGGCGTGTACATTGATAACAAAAACAATATTTATGACAAAAAAACTACACGGATAAAATAAAATTACATAGTATATATGTTGACTGATCACTCGAAACATCACTTTTAGAACATCTACCATCTAAATTATACAAAAGTGTATAAAGCAAGCAAACTATGTTGCTACATTATATAACAATATGGCAAGAAATTCTTTTCAATGAAATGGTCATACTAAACATATTAGTTTTGCAGAAAAGTCAAACTACAAGAAAGTAAAAGTCAGCTTTTGCCTATGAAATAACAAGTAAGGGGTTCAGTTCAACCCACCCTGACTCGGCAGTGAAGAAGGGGACATGTCCACTCCACAGCTGACGCCAGCCACTGTCACCATTGGCATGCTGCAACATAGGGAGAATCTCAAAACATGTGAAACATGAAAATAAATTATAACAAATCTGTCACTTTTGTGTTCATTTTTGATGCAGAAAACTAATTAATCTCATTAAAGAGTTACATTGGTGGCATGTTTTATTTTATATCAATGTATCATGAATGTTTCCGGAGTTTAACTAACATCTCAGATGAATGAAAACCTAGTTGCTAAAATTCACATAACAATCTCCATTATTGTCATAATAATTAAATAAGATCATCATAACTAACTGGGATAAGATACTGGCATTTTTATCTCACTGTGTTTGCTCTATGTGAATGTATTCTATGCATATAACATGATTTTAAGCCACACAGATATCGACAGTGACAACTTACGACAGCACGTGTCTTCTCCGAACTGAGCACATTTGACAGGGGCAACTGTGTCGCACCAATCATGGATGTCTGTGATTTCTGTTTCTCTTTGTCCCAAACTTCAATCAGCAGCGGGACGCTGGAAACCATGGCAACACAGTTTACAGAAATATACATTAATTGATTTAAATACACAAACTGTTTTTATTTAAGTTGGTACTTCTAGTGTGAAGAGATGTTCGACCAATCTACACGCAAGATGTATGTTCCAAGGCCATAAAAACATAAACCTTTTCACAACAAGCACTTCATAGTCAATAGACACTTCTGGTTTATTAAAGTATTATGAGTGTGAAGTTTTTCAAAAGACAAATGACTATGTAATTTACTGGTTATTCCTTGATTGAATTCTTTCACTCATCTCATTTTAGAATCATTCAGTACCCACTACGACACGCTAACTTGTTTTTGTGCAAATGTGTTATTTAGTTTTGATGAAATCATTGGATGAACTATTAAATTATTTTTGACTGGTACAAAAAAGGGCAAAAATGGTCTGGCTGTATATACTATGACAAAGACTATACACACTTTAGGAAGTTACTCGATCTAACGATTGAGGTAAAATGTTTCTGTGATTACACTCTTTTATTAAACCAACTGCGCATATTACTAACTAGTCACGCACTCCAGATTTCAACATCAATGAACCTGATTCACAATGGGCTAAATGACTTTGGAAGGAGTTTTATGCATTACGCGGTTGAAGTTGTGTTTCTTACAATTTATTACAATTTGTTACACATTTTGTTACAAAATACAAATGACCACTTAGCTTAAAACTCCATCCTCAACTGATTTAGCCTATCGCAAATCCGGTTCGTTGATGTCCAAATATGTAGTGATGAATAGTTTAAGTAACACACCCAGCCGATTCAATACAAAAATGCATATTTTTGTTCAAATCATCGAAAGAACAGACATCAGTGGTTAGGTCTGGTAAGGCTCAAAATAGTGGATATCCAAAATGGTAAACACTGTGGGGGTCAATGCCGATCATGGGCGTGCCTTCCATCTCCTCGCTGATCACATGATAAAGTTACGATATTTCACCAAGGGTGAAATTCGTGAGTTTTCAATGTTTCCATTTTTACCTCACTTCAATTAATGTTTGACCAAACAGTAAGTAATTTAACACTTTGTCTGATGATTTCACCAAAAACTACATATAAAAGTTGCACAAACGAGCTGGCACGTTGCAGTGGATACTAGATAGGTTTGCTTTTTTGAAATCAGACTAGCAAAAAAATCGAATTGAAGAGGGACCTTTAATGCTACCATTAAGAAGTTCTGGAGAACAACAGCATGCACACAACCAGTTGAGAATTTAGTGGAAATTTGGGGAAACTTTAGCAGAGCCACGGCAGCCTTGCATGCAGTACTCACTTGACAAACGTGTCGTTCAGCTGCGGCAAGGTCGTCGCAAACTCGAACGCACAGAACGACTGCGGCAGCAGTACCTCCGTACCTTTCCTCACTTCGACAGCCGGGTGGGTGATAATAGGGGCTGCACTCCCAAAGAATGGGTACCGATACCTGGTGGAAAAACAACCACACTGATAAAAGTCATTTGTAATTATTTACAATGATGAGTGTATTTCCATCAACTAACATGCCTCTATATCAATCTGTCCACACCACCTGTAACAGAGCCTTTATGTTTAAACTGGCTTATCATCTATAGCGCCTCACCGTACCAATGAAACTGTTTACAACTGGTATTGCTAATCGACTAGAAACTGCTTAGCTCCTTTTCTTTAGTTCGCTGCCGAACTTGGGTTTCCCGAGGATTTGGGCGAAAAAGAAGTATATAATTTTATATAATATTTTATACTGTAAAAATCGGACTTTTTAGTCAAAGCATGTCATGCAAAACACTGATGTCACCTACGGTGCAGCTCCATTATCTTTTGAGATAGATGGATACCAATGATGATAATATAATTTTACAGTCCAACTTTTTTATACAAATAATATAAATTGTTACGTGTCACATCAAATGTAATCAGACATAACATTTACAATCAGAAAATATCTGCACAAAATCAGAATAATCAAACATTAAAGTTTATTTTATATGCAGGTTAAATAAATTAAGATTAACATGAAAAACGTTGTAAAAAAACCTCAGAGACATAGTTTAGACATCACTGGCGAGACTTGGATAAGATCTCTGACAAATGTTCGTGTTTCTGAACATATCCTGGCTTTCTTCTAGCAGATAGACATTCCATAGCTTTAATTAGCAGGGCTAGGATGGAAATGGCACAATTCTTGAGAAGAAACAACTTGCTGTGCATGAACAACAATAACCATTACCACTGTTGTCATAGTTACCTTAGGAAGATGTTCAGTGGAATGTCAGTGTTAACATTGTGAATGCTGCGTAAATCAATCGAGAAAGAGAAATGGTGAGGTTCTGCGGGGACCACCAGGTGGCGATGTGAGCTGCTCTCGGTCGATGTCGTGCGCACGTCATCTAGAACATGGTGTCAGTATATTAAACGTCAAAGTCACCAATAGAAACTGTATGTTTGAATGTCAATGGACACCCAGCACATCTGTGGTAGAAATATGTATAACAAATGCTTTATAGCCATAGAGGTGCAGTAGCATAGCAGTTAAAATGTTGGGCTCTCAATCGAGAGAACCCGGGTTCGAATCCTCTTGCTGCGGTTTCAAAGCTCTCATCCATACCACATTGCCACAGTTCACTCAGCTGTATAAGGGTGAAGCTAGAGGGTGAAGTGTAAAGCACTTTGGACAATCCCAAGGTCTGGCTACCACGCTATATAAGAACCTGCCTTTACCTTTAGTTTGACTTCTCTCTGGGAAGCATCCATCCAGACTAATTATTCACAAATATCCATCGCTGTTTGTAGCCAGGTACTCATTCACACAGCCAAATGAACTGAGGCAATGTGGAGGGAACAAAATTGCCCAAACTTTGAAATGGCAGCAAGAAGATTGGAACCCAGGTCCTCTTGACTAAGAGTCCGACATTCTGACCACTGAGCCCCATGAATTTTTAATGAAAACAACGTACACATCAAGTAGTTGTACAGTTGCTATGTAACAGTACAGCATGTTCACAAACCCAAACTTGCATTACACATCAATATCAAATGTTCTATGTGCCACAGTAATCTCAATGTTCTATGTGCCACAGTAATCTCAATGTTCTATGTGCCACAGTAATCTCAATGTTCTATGTGCCACAGTAATCTCAATGTTCTATGTGCCACAGTAATCTCAATGTTCTATGTGCCACAGTAATCTCAATGTTCTATGTGCCACAGTAATATCAATGTTCTATGTGCCACAGTAATCTCAATGTTCTATGTGCCACAGTAATCTCAATGTTCTATGTGCCACAGTAATCTCAATGTTCTATGTGCTACAGTAATCTCAATGTTCTATGTGCCACAGTAATCTCAATGTTCTATGTGCCACAGTAATCTCAATGTCACTTGTTAGCAGAATTTTTACAGCTTTCAGAATTGTTTGGTCCAACGTTTAATCGTGTCAGTATGCAAACTATTCAAATGTTGGCTATCAGAAATCTGACTGATATTTTAACTAATGAATGAATGAATCTCTGTTTATTCATGAATGTTTATTTTAACAACTGAAAAAGTAGCATAATTACTATGTTGAAAAGGGGCACACAGAACTGTAATACTTATATGGCTTGTCCTATCACAAATAAGACTAGGTAATACTACTAATGAAATTGTTGTGTAGGCAATCATAAAGTTATATTAACATTATACACTACAAAATCAGTTCCCTCATCTATATTTTTACTTAACTAAGAAGTAGATCAAATGTCACAATGGTAAACTGAAATGGTAGTGGTATCAATATAAAAAAATTGGAGATTCCAAGCCCAACATTAGCATTAATTTAATTGTCAGCAAACTTGACCGAAGTATTACGAATAACAAACAGACATCCACACAAAACTTGTTAGGGGGATGTATAAAAAATAGCATGCAAATATTTAATAAGTACTTTATATTGAACTTCAATTAAGAGCAAGTTTCACTGGTCAACTGATATGGGGCTAGTTGGGATTTCATATAATTAAAATGCTGCAATTCTAAAAAATTACAATCTCAAAGTTAATTTATATTAAGTGTTGTATTTCATGGTTTACTTTATATTGCTGTAGGATATTTTACTGCAAGAAATTTTATGAAACGGGAATTTGACAGAAAAATCAACTGATAAAGCTTTATATTTCAAAGCGTGTCTACATGTGTCGTAGAACTGGGATATTTTATTTCGTCGCTAAATCGTGTATTTTCTAGTATATTTAGACATGAAAAGATCACGATATTAACACATTTTGTATGGATATTATTTTAATGGAACCAAGATTTTAATAATAATAATTAATAATAATAAGTATCACAAGACACGTCCACAAAACAGTCGTTCTGTAACGAATGAAAATCATTGTACCTTCTCTTTAAGTTGCTTTTACACGACCCACAACAAAAAACACACACACCAGCAGATGGCGGCCGATGATCCACAAACATGACTGGAACAGTTGGCGAGTCACGTTGCTGCACACCTTTGCCACCAGGGGGAGTTTTACTGCTAGGCGATTTTGCTGCAGCCTTAGCAGCATCTGTAGTTGGAGATTGTACAGAACTATTAACCATCATTTATAAAACCGTGTTTGGCTGGGATCCTTTGGCCCCAAAATCACTGACATAATTGCAGCAACAAACAGGTTACACTAATTGGTCTTGCGAGTGTGTCTAGTACACTGTGTACACGACCAGTTCTTGCTCTGTGATATCATGCAAAGTTGTGATGGCTGACCAATTGGACAATTGCTTGTGTAAACCAGCTGTAGGAAATTTAATTGTGCATACATCTTGATAACTTTTTCAGTGTGTGTGTGTGTGTGTGTGTGTGTGTGTGTGTGTGTGCGTGCGTGTGTGCATGCGTGTGTGTGTCTGTGCATGTTTTGTTTATATAAAAAGCCAGGACAAATAGCTGCTCTTCAATAGATAGTAATAAAGTATCAACAGCGCATGTCGTTTAGTGGTAGTCAATATGAGGCCAAAAGATGCCATTTACTTGCAACCATAATGAATGTCTACGGGCATCAGCAAGCACAGTATGATAACTAACACACCAACCGAAAGAATATATCATGTTCCACTGTGTTGGCCAACATCAATAGTGACGTGTTGGGATAGACAATTCATTTACATCAGGGGTCGTGTCATACGAATAAACTGCCAGCGATTTGGAGAGGGTTTCCAATTTTAAGGATTTTTTGCACCCTAAATATAGTTTTTGAACAGGGATAACGGCACGTCTGCAGACTACGACACTTCTGCTGTGTGCAGGCTTAAATTTCTAGTTGCTGGTTGGTAGAATATGCATGTCTCAGCGATGGAAGGATCGTGTGTACAAAGACAGAATCTGGTTTGTTTGGGCAACAAATGATGGGAAGTATCATTCATGTTGATTTTCTTAAAAACAAAATTGTAGGATTTTAATTTTATTATATAATTGAATTGTAACTTTACGCAAAGTGTGGAATTACTTTTAGTAATAATTGTTTTTCAATGGAACAAACAATAATAATCTGTAACCGTGCCCCAATGATAAAAGGACTGGTGTTGGCATCTTGTGGGAATATAACACAACATGATGAAACACATCCACTCTACCTCGGATTGGTTCCGCCTGTTTGTAGTTGTCTCTCAACTCAGACACGTTGTCGTCCGTTTTACTCGCCGATGTCTCGAATGTTTCCGTGTAACTACCCTCATGGGGGGAGGGCGGCGACCGGGGTGGGGACATTGACCTCCTCGGTGCCTTCTTTCCCACAACCTTGGGTGACTGCTTCTTGGCCTTCGGTGACGACACAGCCGGCTTGGCGGGGGCACGTTGGGGCGACCCCTTGCGCGCTCTCTCTGGTGACTTAGTCTGTTTCACAGGTGTATGACTCATCACCTACAGCAACATTATGATGACAACTTAAAATCACACGAGTTTTATATCACATCATGTTACTTTTCTGTTTCTTCAGTACAGGAATTAACTTCTCTGTTGCAGATCTATTAGCAGAAATAAATTGCTTGTATTGTTCGGGTTTCGGTTTCATCGAGCTTTCCCATCCTCGCCACCAGGGGCCTCTGACTATACCAGAACCCCTGGCAGATCTACCCTTGCCAACAGGGGCTTCTGACTACATCAGTACCCCTGGCAGATCTACCCTTGCCAACAGGGGCTTCTGACTACATCAGTACCACTGGCAGATCTACCCTTGCCAACAGGGGCTTCTGACTACATCAGTACCCCTGGCAGATCTACCTGTTGAAACGTTGAACATTCAGTTGCTGTGTAAACCACTAATACTCGTTAAAATTTACGCGTCTCGCATACGGGAACTTAATTTTAACTGGTAGTGTGGCAGTGGACTGGTCGTTGCTGGTCAGACGGATGGGCATTTCATGGGAGCGGTGTTTGAAGTTTGGGCATGGGTGCATCTAGTTCCCAGAAACATGTCGACCAAGACAGGAAGTGGGACAAAGTACTAATGATTCAGCGAACATCCGCACATGGCGTGGAATAAACTGACAAATCCACGTTTCATCAGGTCAATCTGACAGTGGTACTGTAGTACTACTACCACCCCCGGCTAGCGAGAATAATCTTTACTAGAGTCGGGAGTCTGTCCTGGACTTTGCATGTGTACCATTTTTGCAAACCTGTTTCTTTTGGTTTTGTACCCAAGATGTTCTAAGCCAACTGAGGTGAAACTTCTTTGGTGCCTATATCCCCAGGAACCTGAGCTCAGAGGTGTAACAAAACAGAATCATTAAGCATAATCGTGAACAGGGATGCGAAAAAGTCATTATCAGAACGACGGACCACTGAAGATTTATGGTGGAAATGTACTTTGGAATAAATATGTCTTGAGTTTTTTTGGAAGGTAGCTACAGTTTCAGTTGTTTTCAAAGTGATGAGGAGTTCATTCCTGACCCTAGGCACAGCTACAGAGAAAGCAAGTTAAGCTTAGTTTTAAGAACAATAAGTTGCTGTGAAATGGATGCTCTGAGCTGTCTACGGATATTTGAAAGATACAGGAGACTAGCCAAATACTAGCCAATTACTAGCCAAGTACGGTTCCCACCTGTTCCTCTTTCCTTAAGACGACCGCCAGCCCGACGATGGGCTTCATGTCCTCAGGAACGGGAGCCAGTTGTTCCTTCACTCGGGAGGGAGGGTGCAGCTGGAGGAACGAAGCACAACATGCAACTGGTCAAAATAAACGCTTCTTCAGCACAAACAAGTAACCAACTCTGAGTAATATCGTTAACTTAAACTTAACTTAAAAACTAGTCATCCTACCTCGACTTATTTTTGTGTGTATTATACCTACAGATGTGTATATGAAAAGAAGGGTACAGATGACATAATAATCAATTTGCACGAAGGTAACCATTGGAAAAAGATTATCTTAAAAAATGCTACCTAGGGAGGTTTTGTGGGAAGCTTTCAACACTGAATTCACGTCAGTGTATGTCTAATTTGTATATTTATTCTAATAAATAACACATCAAGTTGTGCAGTGAAGTAGTTTGGAAGAAATAATTGATTAATATTTTAATATTTTGGATAAAAATTTAATTTTAGCAATAATTTACTGTTAATTTAAAAAAAAATTGCATTCAAAAAAGCGTTACTCTTTATTTATTCAGCCAAACTACAAACTAAATAACTGAGCGTGGACTACGGCCATGTCTGATTATTTGTGCTATGCTGTCTCAGAAGTTTACAGGGTGATGCAATTTGCAATTTTATAAAAATAAGTGAAAAGCGACGAATTGAACATAATCAGATAATTAATTTCTATAAGAATCTTACCTCAAATGCTCCTTCTATCGAGACAGGCTTCATGTAGATCTCTGTACTGCCCCGATGCAGCAGTGGACCTAGTGGCACCTCTGTGCTGCCTAGTGATTGATTCCCACAGCACAGATGAATCTAGGCAAATATTACATGCTTGCTTTACCAACACACAAGTCCTATAAATTTCATCATAAATTCCATATGGGGTGACCACACACAAATTGCACCTATACAACTTAATGTAATGTCCTTATTTTTATTTCAAATGACATGTTCTTTGGTACATGTGGGGTGCGGTAGCGTAACAGTCACTCCGTTCATTGTGTTTGTATGACACTCCGTTCATTGTGTTTGTATGACACTCCGTTCATTGTGTTTGTATGACACTCCGTTCATTGTGTTTGTATGGCACTCCGTTCATTGTGTTTGTATGGCACTCCGTTCATTGTGTTTGTATGGCACTCCGTTCATTGTGTTTGTATGACACTCCGTTCATTGTGTTTGTATGACACTCCTTTCATTGTGTTTGTATGACACTCTGTTCATTGTGTTTGTATGACACTCCTTTCAATGTGTTTGTATGACACTCCGTTCATTGTGTTTGTATGACACTCCGTTCATTGTGTTTATTCGTTTGGATTTGTAGCTGTTTGCTGATAGCGTATTCATTACAATATCTACTTTTGACGCTGAGATGTCCTAAATGTCCTAGACCTAGTTAAGTTAGGCACCGTCAATGACAATGGCATGCTAACGTTTGTATATCGTCCTAGTGGATAGATTAATGAATGTATAATGTGTTACCAAGAACGATTTGTGGAATGCATAATAGAATTAGTATTACAGTGACATTGTATCGTGCAGTGGCATTAGGTTTCAATTCGTGATGTTAGTAGTAGTAGTATTGTCGGCGGTATCAGTAACCCGATGCGGAATGATTTCCCCATGTTGTCATTAGATGGCAGCACCAGACATCATGATCAGTATTATTGTATTATGTTACTATAACAGTCCAACCTGTTAACACGATGGCACCTGGAAGTGGACCTCAACTGGACGGCGGGGCCATGTTTTTTATTAAACCACTATTTATATTATGTGGGATATGGTGCTACATTGGCACGAATAAATTGTCCAACGTTTGGCCAGAATCTTAGATGCTATTTATATGGTAATCCGTGTGACTAATGTGTCTTGGCTGTGTGCAAGCTACTGTTTGTTAGGAAATTACGACGTGAAGTGTGGTGGTGGAATGATAATAATCTGTGTTCTATCCATGACAGATATCATAGTTCTGAGTAGCAGTCGCCGTCTCCACCGTTGTTGCCATTTCTGCCGTATTTCATTTTCGTTAAGTTAAACAGTTCTTCACAGTAATTAAATAAATTTCAGTTATTCTGACATATAACGTTATATCTCAGTTAATCGTTCTTTTGTGTAAATAAACCTTATATATATTCTGTTAGCCTTAGTGTAATTCGATTGGTTGACCCGCGGAACACTGCAGGTCACACGGTGCAGTAGAAAATGGACAATATGCCTAGAAAATTCAAGCGATTGACAAACAAATGGCTGTACTGGAAAAGGACAATAGGTCCTTGCACCATGCAATTGGCGCCCAGGAACAATTCAGTAGACGTAACTGTCTGCTGCTTCACGGCATACCGGAAACAAACAAAGACACCGAGGAAGCGGTCCTGGCCACAAGCAACAACAAGCTTGGGCTGCAATTAACACAAGACAGCATTGTCAGAAGCCACAATCTAGGGGTTAACCGTCCAGACCTCAACATCAATGACGCAACTCGAAAGCCACGCCCAATCATCATCAAATTCACAAGCTACGAATCAAGAAGAAAAACATTCACATCGAAACGCAAGCTGAAAGGCACAAAGATGATCATTACCGAACATCTGACAAAAAGAAGAGCCGAACTACTAAGCAAGGCGTGCGCACTCGACATTGTAAAAGCTGCATGGATGATCGATGGTCGAACTGGGTGTCTCCTCCAAAATGACAGGAAGGTGACCGTCCAGACAGACGAAGAACTGCGAGAACTCTCACGACGCTAGCCACAGACTCACAGTGAATCTAATCTTTGCAAGTCATATATTGCATACGTGTTATGGTCATTGCTAATGCGTTAAACTATAAATTAGATAGAAGTCATACGTATTTGAAACTTCATTATTCTTACTATAGAGCGTATAATCATTCACCTTTATGTGTTTCATATACGTGACTGGTGTCTGGCCTTTTGAATTTGGTATATATAAGATGCATACTTCTCTTTATGACAGTATCTTAACAGAGCTTAGCATGTTTACCATAGACTATAATCCGGCAGTTTTACTAACTGATTTGTAAGTCAGCATGAGTCAAGTAATGATGTTTTAAGAAATTATTCAGAACTAGACCTTAGAAACTTGTTTGATACACATATCTTAAACAAAAATATAAATACAAATCCTTTTAATTTAGCCGGTATAAATAGTAGTTATTACGACGTTCATGATACGATGCCTGATCAATTTAGAAATACATGTTTTCAATATAATGTACTTCATCTAAATATACAAGGTCTGACATCTAAACTTGATAAACTTAAAAATTTTTTGTCACATATATCTGAGGCGCATGTTGAAATTTATTATATTTTATTGTTTGAAACATTCTTAACTGATGATAGACCTTTTTGAGCTGCCCAATTATAACCTGGTTCATAAAAACAGAACTACTAAATCTAAAGGTGGTGTTGCAATATATATTCGTAACAATATTCAGTATATTCTCCGAGAAGACCTTAGCAATTTTGTAGAAGGTAAATTTGAATCCACTTTTATTGAATCCAGTAGAAATGACTTAACTACAGTCGTTGGCGAGATATACTGCACTCCAAATTCAAATGTAACTTTATCCACACAATGTTTTGAATCAATAATAAATAAACTTCGACAATCAAACCATCAGGTTATAACTGGTACAGATAAAAAATTTTATTATCTTAAGATTGATTCATACAAATCGTTAGGTGCCCTGCTAGATATATATCTTGCTGCTAACATCATTCCCACGATTACAAAACCAACACGTATTATCCACTCATCTGCAACCCTTATAGATAACATATATGCGAGACATACCAATTCACATGTTTACTCCGGTTAATCTACAGCGATATATCTGACCATTTGCCTATATTTTGTTTGATTGACAAACAGAAATTACCACTCATTTTCAAACACAGACCTATATCCGAAACAGCCATGCGTCATATAACCTCAGCTCTCCGGAACATTGATTCAACGTATTTACACTAATTAGATGTAAATAATGCGTTTAAAAAATTTACGAAGCAACTTAATGATGCTATTGATTTATTCACCCCTGAGAAGACTGTAAACATTAAATCCAAATATGTAGTCCGGAATGAGTGGATGACCAAAGGTCTAATGATATCTTCCATAACATGCAATAAACTTTACCAAAAATGTATTGATAAATCAAGGGTACATCCTACTTATATTCGTTATGTTAATTATAGAAATATTTATAATAAGTTAAAACATACTGCTAAGAAAACTTACAATGCAAATCTACTTTACAAGTTTAAGAATGACTAGAAGAAGACATGGCAGTTGCTTAGAAATGTGATAGGGAAACACAATGACAAATCCTGTATTCCTACGTGTTTTAAATATAACAATGACTTAACTCGTGATCCTGATCAAATTTCAATCACATTTTGTAATTTCTTCACAAATGTTGGTCCTAATTATGCTAATGCAATCCCTGCTCCCAAAAACCAGTTGACAAGATACTTACAAAAAAGTCCAGCAAAAAATCCACGAAGTATGTTTATGAATCACACCGATGCAAACGAAATTAAACAAATAATACGGTCTCTTCAACCTAAGAAACGTTCTGGTCACAACAACCTCAGTCTCCATCTATTTAAATTACTAACCAAGCAAATATCCCTACCCATAGCTATTTTGATAAAGAAATCCTTAAGTGAAGGTATTGTACCCGATGAAATAAAAATTGCAAAAATTATACCTGTCTACAAGTCAAAAATGAATTTTCCAACTATAGACCTATATCATTCCAACTATAGACCTATATCATTCCAACTATAGACGTATATCATTCCAACTATAGACCTATATCATTCCAACTATATACCTATATCATTGATACCCACTATTTCAAAGATATTAGAAAAGGTGGCAGAGAGTAGGACTTACGACTTTCTACAAAAAAATAATATATTCAATGAGAATCAGTAAGGTTTCCACATGAAACACTCAATGCAACATCCCTTATTATTGACGTTGTTAACGCCTTAGAAAAAAGATTCAGTCCTCAATATTTTCCTTGATCTAAGTAAAACATTCGATACAATAGACCACCAAATAAACTTGATTTCTATGGGATAAGGGGTCCTCCACTCAAATAAGGGGTCCTCCACTCAAATAAGGGGTCCTCCACTCAAATAAGGGGTCCTCCACTCAAATGGTTGAAAAGCTATCTCATAAATAGGAAACAATATGTTAGTTGTAATAACAGTCCTTCACCTCCCTGTGATATTACATATGGCGTCTCACAGGGGTCTACCCTTGGTCTGCTCTTGTTTACTTTATATACAAATGATCCACCTTTGTGTCTAAACAAGAATAAATCCGTATTATTTGTGGATGGTACCAATGTGTACATGAGTGGAAAACTAATTAATGATCTATACAAAAACATGAACAAGAACTCGAGTTCTTAGCTGATTAGTTTCATGCAAACAAGCTATCTTTAAATGTATCTAAGACAAAATATATGTTATTTTCTAGATCCCATCCTGTCCAACGGGAAGAAACAGTTTTAACGATGTCTGATACGATAATTAAGCCGACACATTATATTAAATTTATAGGCCTCTATATTGACGAAAGACTGGATTGGCAGGAACACATAAACGCATGCAGAAAAAACTGTGTATTATATGCATTAAAAAGTGCACACTACAATACTGTTTATCATGCACAAAAACTGTTTGTGCTATTCTTCAAACAAGCTTCCATGAACACTCTCACCTCCTCTTTACACACTTAAATTTAATATAATTGCAGGATATCTATCAAACTGAAATTGCAAAATTTATGTACAGTTATATTCATAGCAGCCTACCAGTTTCATTTTCAAAGACCTTTACATTTACACATGACATTCACAATCATGATACAAGGCAACTTTGATATTCATCCGATAAGTAGTTCTACTGTTAGATCTTCGAACAATATATTACGCAAAGGTCCACTATCTCTTCTGCCATTTTTTCTATTATTTTATATTAATATGATTCATTGGTATTACCAGTTATTTTAGACTTGGTAACTTCACCTATTGTTTCACTTTATTTGTAATTTAGCCCGACTGCTGCTTTCTTATTGCGCAAAATTATTATTTATCATTATAATGATATAATTATCATTGGTTGACAGTGACCAGTTATATACATAATATGTATATAACTGGTCGCTGTCAACCAATATTATATTCAACTGTAATTGTTTTTTATTTTGTGCTTGCCTAACTGGTTACAGCCATAAAGTTCCGCTGTTTATCCTGAAACAACTGTATTACAAAATACCTGTTTGTACTTGTTTCGTTTGTATATTTTGTAGTTTGTATAGTTTCGAAAAACAAACTCACTCACACACACTCACAAAGCCAGTGGTTGTCGTGAAGTTTTAGAATTTTTTATGGTCACATTTTCTTACAATCATGCAGTATTAATGTGGCCACCCATGGGAAAATCAATGGTGGTCTGCACCCCATAGCCAATTTTTCAAATTTGGGATAAACAATTCCTAGACGAAACAGAGTAACTAAATAACCACCACTCTTACCTCAATTCCTGGTTGATTGGAGAAAAACTGCGTCAACGCCTCGACACTGCTTCTCAGTGTCACGGACGCCCTCTCAGCGGGGAATGTGGGTTTGACAAGGTCGTGGAACACCTCATTAGTGACATCATTACCAAACATGGAGTAGTAAAAGAAGAATCCGGTTGATGGAAGTGGAATTGTTGTGGGGATTAGCTGCAAATGAATAATAAAAGTCATATAACATATAAAAAAATTTTTTTTTCAAAACAGTAATGAAACTTGTGACCAAAATCAACATCACGCCAAAAAACAACAGCATTCCAAATAACCTTAACTATTGTTATCTTTAATAAATATTAATGCTATTCTTCGTCTTTCATTTTACCAGCACGTAAAACAATTGCTCACGTCCTGTGTGCCTATTAGGTATGATATGGTAACTAAAGTAGAAATGAAGTACTTATCCACAACGTGCACTAAACACCAAAATCACATCAATTGCATCAAGATTTGGTTTTGTGCTGGCATCAAGTAGATTTATGGTGGAGGTGAAAGCGTGTTGCATCAAAACATGTTATACACCATGTTATACACCACGTTATACACCACGTTATACACCATGTTATACACCATGTTATACACCATGCTATTCACTAATGAAATAACGTTTTTTAACAAATTGGATACAACATGTTTTGCGAATAAACACCTCAAATGTACCTGCAACAGATTGGATGCAAATGCCACAGTCACCGACAGAACAAACTGCTCAGAACATTTCTCCCGCGGTCCGATCTGATAGAAACCATCGATGTCATCCAGTATCGGCCGCAACTGCTTCAGGTCAAATTCCACACCATCTGCCCCCGAAATATTATTACAAACATGTATTCTTGGTTTATCACATCATTAAAAAGGTAAAGAAAACTTGTACTGTGCAGTATCTGGTCCATATGATCACTCAAACCGCTTTACACACAGGCATGCCCATTCCATCAGCAACTTTACCTACTTCTACTAATGTACTACAGGTACATCCAACCATGCCACATGTTAAAATGAAACCACTTAGAGAGAACTGCCACATCATATTGATTTCCCTTATACAATACAGACTTTTTAGAGGAATACAGCCATATCTCGTTTCAATACAGATTTGCTTTAAATGGAAAAATCATGATAAAATACATATTTTTTGGTGTCTATCAAACAAGCATAAAATCGAATGACAAACTGATAGCGGTTGAAGAGCATATATATTGTATTTCTCCTACAATACAGAATTTCAAGTCAAAAATACAGATTTCAACCAAAAAATATGTGGCTAGTCTGCACAAGGGATGTTCAGCAAATTTGCAACCTACAATCACCAACTCTTGCAGGTGGCTCTTTTGCTTTGAAGCTTGTGTTGCCTCCCTTGGTGTCATCATCAATGTAAATCCCTAGTCGAACTTCCGGTTTTGATGACGAATATTTCGAATGTAACAGAGGATACCATTTAAACGTCTGCAAAGGAAACATTTGGGTTGGCATAAACTGGACGATACAGGGAATCGTTTTGATAGCATAAATAATTTGAAATAATATTTAAAAAGCATATTATAATGAATGCTATTTGGAAGCAATCCACAAAAAGACCTACCTTTAGGTTGTGTGAACAGAAATATGGTGTGAACAGTAGATAATGGGAGAAGATGGCAGAAGGTCGAGAGAGATGGAAACAAATCTTCGAGAGCAGAAAAAAATTGTGTGGTGTGCCCCCAACTTCAAAAGGGATTAAAGGGAAGTAGAAGAAATGGACAGTAAAGGTGCTATATACATTTCTACTCCACAATGAACTGTCAAGGTCTTTCATTTAATCATTCATATACCAGGTAGTCATGGACAAATATACAAAAATCTTAAAATATTTTGAACGATGTTTCAAAATACTTTCAACATATAAATACTTTTAAAACCTATATGTACGTACAAATAAGCATTACAAATAATAATTTAAGTAACGTTAAAAAAATAAGTTAAGAGTACAAATAAGTTATATACATAAATTAGTATAAAATATATATATACACTGTACCATGTTGCTCCCTATAGACGTGCAGTGCGCAAGTGTGAAGGCTTTGTTGCGTGTCTATTAGTTCTCAAACGTGGCCCGAATCATGATCTATCGCTATGGGCGAAATCAGCCTCTAAATCAGACTGGTAGCTAATCCGCAGTGTGGCATCACTGTGAACTACGCGAAGAATGCGGGGCACTTCTAGGCACGGACCAGTCAGAATCCGTCCGCCATTACATAGATAGAGTCCCAAGGAAAAAAATAATTGTGCAGTTAGGGTTTATTTGCGAGAGCAGAAATTGTGTGGATGAGTGAGTGGAAGTGATGTTTTTGTGCACGGTAGCATCTAAGCTTTGAAATGATGGCATTTGTCAGTTGGTATACCAGTTGCGTAAGGACACAGTGGCCATCAGGCAGGGTGTACTCATATTTTGGAAACCAGGGAATTTCATGGCAGAAATGCAGGGTTGTCATGCATTGAAGCAATTTGTGAGAAAAGGAGGTATGTCATTTTCACGAATTTCACACACCCGGTGTCTTAGTGGGTCGGTCATTTGCTGTGAATAAAAAAATTGTAGGATAAATTTTCAATGTAGGCGCAAAAACGTTATAATGGTCGTCTATGGGAAAAGTGAATGTGGTCCGTGCCCATCTAGAGAATGACTCGAGAACCATGTCATTGATCACTGATGTATATTTTAATTTCATAACTAGCGCTTGTTTTGCATGATGTATTTTGTCCAATATACCTGTGCTTCAAATTGTTTTGATGGTGCTAAATAAATTTAATGTAAGCCTACAATGAGGTGTTGTGTTGTTTGTTTTGTACTTAGCAAAGATGCAGTTTCAGCACATCGACTTCTACTAAACCAAACGACACTCGATTGCCAACGACCCACTACAAAAACGCACAAGACAGACACTGAAAAAGCACGTTCATTTGTGGTTTTTTGTAATTCCAGACAAACAATGTCAGCGGGCCACTACTCGATTCTTTGAGCATCATTAAATAGGCAATTAAAACTTGCATGCTTTGACGTGCTAAAAGCTAGTCCTAGTACTTCCACAGACATCTGGCGAAAGCCACCAGTAATGCTAACAAAATGCTGCCACGTTGCGGTTAAAAACATACACTATGAATTATTTCTAAATAGTCCGTAAGGTGACGCCAGCCACAACAGTACTGCTGTCATTTGCGTTTAGCGTACCTTCACTCCAGAAAATCTGTTTTTTTTTGCGCATGGTTTAACTTCTCAAAAACGGGTGTGTGCATGTATTAGGTAGTGCGCTATTATAGGGAACAACAAGGTATATATATATATATATATATAATTTAGTAAAAAAATATTGATAAGTTAAAAAAAAGATACACATTACACTTCAAATGCACCAAAAGTGAAACTGAAAGCCCAGTAAAGGGTTCGTGTTTCAAGCATTTTCACATCTGCCTTCCAAACCTGCTGGCTTTGTGCTGCTCTCAAGTCGAGTATCACGAAGCCAACCGCTTCCTTCATTGTTGTCGCTGTGCTGACTGCGTACAGCTGGACCTTGACCGATGACCGCTGGAGGCGGTGTTGGTGCAAGGCCTTCTTGTCCAGCTCCCACGCCAGCTCCTGGGTGAAGTCGGGTGTCTCAACATGTTCCGTCGCATCTGTAGTGAGGAGCTCGCCGTCGAAGCGTACTTCGGCAATCAGCTTGTGCTTCGGTCGCTTTGGAAAGTGCCGCCCTGTGGGAGTAATCATTTAATCTGGTTAAAATATAGTCCAGAGATAATTGTAATCACTGACAATTTTTTATACTTATACTCAATTACATTGATCACAAAGGCAAAGTAATTGTAATCATACTTGATTACATTGCTAAAGTAATTGCAATCATTATTACAATCACAATGTTCTTTTACATATTTATGTTGCCCATTCAATTGTACCTAATGTACATACAGTGACAGTGTTTTAATATTCTGTTTGATGTTGTCTTGAATAATATTGGTGGCAATAATAACATGACGTTTTTATTTATTTCATTATATAAATTCTATTCTTTAATGTACTCGTAATCATGATTGCATGCAAAAGTAATCATGATTGTACTCAATAACACTAATTGTCTACGCAATCATAATCATTATAATTATAATCATACTCACAATTTTTAACAGTAATCATACTCGTAATTGATTACATTTGCGGTGTAATCACCCCATTTAATAGACACCATAAATTTAACTTTATATTTAACTACAAATGCAAGTTTAGCGTCTCCCACAAAAGCGTGTTTACAACACCCGTGACTGGTGCATCAACTTGGAATCTTTCGTGCATGGGAGTGTACTGGCCCCTTTAAAATATGTCAGGTATTCTGTGGAGCAATGACAGACTGGTCACCTTGGCTATGAAATGATACATGATTTATGTTCTGTTATTTATTTGTGACTGTTTATGAGTATATATGAAGATGTACTTAACTGGTTTGAGTACTGCAGTAAGGCAGTACTTGACACTTAACTTAACTGTATAAGTATTTCAGTTCCGTGTTCCTCCTTTCAAACATTTTTCACTCAAAAGTTGTTAAAATTTTATTACTAACCGATTTTTGTTTGACTAAGCATTTTTTAAACAAAATATTCATCCTACTTTCTAAGGGGGTAATCCTTCTAATGTATGTCATTTGGAGGGACTTCAACATTCTACGATCAGAACCACTCAAAATTTTCCTAAACTAGGGGAAGGTTAGCCTAAGATGACTCAAGAAGCAGGTACGTCCGTTCTTTCAATTTGCTACTGTATCAGTGAGCGTCATGCTCGCCACAAGTATTTGTTTTCGGAGCCAACTTGGAACCTTATAAAAATGTAATAAACAGATAAATAAACACGCATTTCATGTATACAATCATTAGTATGTATACATATGATATATCAGTAAAATTACTTGAAAATAACCATGGATTAAATCATGATGTTTTGTGATGAATGAAAACCGTAACATGCATGTTGATTTAGGATAATATCGCCCAGTGTTGGACAATAACCTTATCATAATCAATTATTTAGAATACATTCTACTGCTCCTTGATGCCAATGTGCAGATGTTATGTTGCAGAATACATACGGTTAGTGTGTGTCAGTTTTAAATCTTAGTTTATTAGTTTTCGAGTTGGAAGGTCTATATAGACAAGTAAGTTTTCCGCCTCTACTGTGGCAGTTGACTCTGCCTAAATATTAGGCACCGTCCTCCACTCCAGTACTACATGGGGTAGCAGACGAGGCCCTTCGAAACACAAGCATTGATTCTGCGCTTCTAATACAGATCTGTATCGGAACTAAATAACTTAAGATTTTAAATTGAGATGTACTAATCATTTCACATATGTATTCCGTGACATACCATCTGTACATTGGTGTCAAGAAGCAGAAGAAATATGCTCAAAATAATTAATTATGAGTACCTTTATCGAGACCAGAGGGCACGATATTCAACACAAAACGTCATAATTTTATATAAAATATGCATGGTTATTGTCAAGTAACTTTAGTGATATGCGTACAATAATGAAATACGTGTTTATTGCATTTTAATAAGTTAGTGTTGGCTACAGTATTGGTATTGCTATTGCCTATTGGGCATTGCCATGATTTGGGGCGTTTGACTACGTCTATGCCTACCTAAACATGATTAAGTACATGACATAAGATCAATATAAAATGTCTTTTGTAAACAACATTGGCTGAACGCAAATGCACAGAACATAGTTTCTTAATCAATGAAACATTATGTTGGAAAATGGACCGCTACCTAAATGGGCATGTCTGGACACAAACATGAAACGGTGGGAATGAATCATTGAATGTAGTCGTTGATACCTATTTTTGAGTAAAAACATTAAATTAACGCTTATAACGTGAACACATACCATGCAAAACCGAAACAACGAGGAGAAATCTGTTTTTCTCGACCATTTTGGGATATGTTTGCCCGACCAATGTTGTTCATGCGCAGAAAAAGTTACAACAATTTTCTTCAGAATTGTTTATGTTTGAAAACAGCCGCCATCATTATACGTCCCGGAACCGGAAATAAGAATATTCTGGTGGGGAAATCCCTCTTTCTTGTATTCATAAACAGTTAAAATAACTGCTCATATTAAACAAAATGCATAACATTTTGGTTATTTCTAGAATGAGAATCTACGATTTACTATGTTAAATATACAACAATAAGTAAAAAATAAACAAAGCGGTTTACGCCCTTAGAGACGGGATTCCCCCAGACATGCGCATTGGCATGAGCCTGATACCACTTTTATCAAGTCCTCGCAAACAAATAACTCCTAACTTTTATAACTCGTTTAAGTCGTGTTATTGCATTTATAGGTTGTGCACTTGGCAAATAGTAATTTCATATAGAAATATTCAGTTTTTAATGGTTCATAGTTAATAAGTCAAACCAAACCAGTGATGATATTGCGCGTAGTAATGTCCCATAACCTACAGGCCGGGTATGGTCTGATAAGTTTTGTCGAGAGACAGTGAAGGAAAACATAAATTTACGAACGAATTTAACTTAAATCTGCCGGTATTGGAAATGCATAGGTAAGGTATTTAGCGTCTATTACAGCCGACTGAACCATACGATGTGGAATATTGTACCAGAATGATGTGATGTGTCACTTTGGTGGCGAATTCGCCAACGGAAACGGAATTGGACAACCAGAAGACGGGACTAAAAACCTGTGATCGTTTTCGATTTCATTCAGCAACTTCACTGTGCTGAATTTGACACGGTGGTATCGTGAAGTTGTTAATTTGTCAACACAGCTAAACAATATGCAGAGACCGTCAAGTAGGGGCGGAGAGAGGGACGATAATGTTCGAAGGGTATCCACAAAGGCTGGCGGAAGTTCTAGTCATCCTCACCGGTCTACCACCAGGTCTGGCGGCTCTCAGACTGGGGTCCTCATGGTGGGACCTAATTTCAGGGTGGGCAAAAAGATTGGCTGTGGAAATTTTGGAGAACTACGATTAGGTAAGTAATCTAACACATCTTGCTAAGTTTCAAAACATCTTGTTATATCAACAGATGTTAGACAATGTCCAGGCCCTGGGCATTTTACTTTTGACACTGACAGTGACGAATCCCGGATTGGAATCAGCTATGGTCAATTCGGCCCATGCTAGTAGCGGATTTCTAAACGACAGACAGAATAGTCATTTCGGCCCACAGTCTGATTTTGGAAAAAATTTAATTATGATGGTGCACAGAAACATGTGCACACGCTAATATAATAATAGTATATAATTATTATCCATAATATAATGGAAAACCCTTGATATAATACATAGTCATACATTTTAGGTTATCAACCGATTGGTTACTTTAGTCATAGTTAGGAAATGTTTACAACTTGATTAGGCATCTGACAGTTCTATGACTATTGAATGTTTATAACATTTTTAAGAGAATAATATTAATTGACTTTTAAATCTAAGGTTATCAACCGAAGGGCTAATATTTTAAACTTGTTTTTGTATAAATGTTGATACTTTGGTATTATCTATGTATTAGGATGCTTTTATTAATTGCTGGTTTAATTTGATGATTAAACCAACTGACTACATAATGTCAAGGTTTAAACTTGTTTGTGCATCTTCATCTGTGGATGTGTTTATATTTAATAAAAAATTTAAAACGCTAATAATTTAGTGTATGACATTTCCCAGTTACAAAACGCAAGTCGCAAACAGTCAAGTTGAAATTAACTAACGTAACAAGGTCTATGGACTCCACTTTCCAGCTAAAATGTGGTAGTCGATTTGGCCCACGGAGCCTGCTGGCACCGGTTGATTCGGCAGATGTGAATGAGAACACTTCACCGGTTGCAAAAACGAAATGTTGATATTACATATGTTATATCAATGAACCAGAGTAACAACACATGAAACTGTAACAAGTTTACAAACAGCATTTTGCATAGGTATTATGTCAAAATAATGGATTATAGGTCAGAACGATGACGAATCCAAAACAGTGACAATGCATAAGTCAAAACGGCAACATCTATTGGTCAGAACTGTGACAATGTTGTTTTTAAAATAATGCAACAATAAACTTACTTTGTTAGCGCTTTTATAGGTTTCCCTTCACCTTTCAAGTATCCATTTCCTATTAAATGTGGTGCTATGTTTTACCATTTCTGCTAACAGCAGATTTAGTCTGTCACTGTTTTGGTTGCCGCGATTCTAACCAGTAGCTGGTCAGAACAGCGACAGTCCTCCAAAATGACCTATGATTGTCACAGTATTGACAAAATGAATTTTTTTGACCAGTATCCAAAATAATGATCATGAATAGGTTGAGATGCTGAGTAAACCGAATATCTATCATATGAACATATTACAGACATTAATAATTGCTATATATTCAGATACTTATTTGTTTTGAATAATAGTTATCATGTTATTCGATAGTGTCTGTTGTTATGGGTCTGACAAATAAAGTTTTTGTGTAAACCGGTTTACAGTTCTCCCTAAATGCTGTGTAAGAAATATTGCGGAATCTGTATAGAAAGAGACTAGCTTTTGTAACATATGCTAACATTCATTATGGGATTTATGGTAAAACAAATTTGTTTCGATACTGTTATGATTGCTGCACTTGGATGTATTACTGTTTGATGGGGAACCTATTGTTAGACATGATGCAAGGCATGTATGGAGGTGTTTCACTGGCAGCCACATATTTATAAATAATTTAATATATGTCATCTTTCATCCTGTTTCAGGTAAAAACCTTTATAACAACGAGCATGTGGCAATCAAACTGGTGAGTACATACCATTTTTTGACCAATTATTATTAAATAACATCTATTTTAGTTTGGATTTGTGAGACCTGTTTTCTTGATGGAATATTGAATATATCCCAGGGCATCACATTTGAAGCTAGCGATCGCTCTCCCTCCCTGTCACTCGCGCAAATCAATAATCTAGGGAGCGATTTATCGCTCGTGTCAATTGCAAAAATCGCTCGCTGCCTGCAAGTGTTCATCTAGACAAGGAATTTCTTGAGTATTAGATTCACTAGGAAAGTGTACCCTCTGTATAACGCAGTGTTTGGGCTCCAATATTCGGAGTTCACATGTCATCCGTCACCGGGGATGGCGATTGCAGCCCGCTTCACCAAAATTGCAAGAACGCCATTGAAGCCACGATGTGCTAGCCGCTCGGTTTATAAAAAAATTATCAAATGAGTGGACTAGCATCGATGTGTATTATATTTAAATGTCACATATATCGAACTGAATAAAATACATGTATACCTGTACAGTTATGAATATTTCGCTACGATGTGATTGACCGACTATGCTGTAATGGGAATCGAAAATAATAACCTGGATCTGAGCTACCGAACTCGCATATGAGTTGACATGGAGTGTAAAAGTTGATTAAACATTGAAAACAACAATTTTAATCATTGTTCCACTTCGTCTTTCAACCGCTCTGAACACCTAAATTCAAGACGCACATATGCGGTACCGCTTAACATTGATTCACTGTTTCGTGTGCGGATGACGAATTCATATTTTTGCGCACCAGGTTTAAGTTTCGCGTTTGGCATTATGATGCAATGGAAGCATGCCATTTCACCCCAGTTTATATTGGTGTTGCCTACTAAGCTGCATTTATGACTATATATCTGATTATTATACATAGCCTATTTGTGAATCTCAATTGCAATTTTCAAACCGCCTAAGCGAAGTCGCACAAGAAACCATTGCCGTGTCGTGGCCACTGCCCCAGCACATGGCACTGGCTTTGCCTTGGCTATGCCTATGGTGATCGATGACATGTTGCAATTCAAAACCGTTTCACCAATTGCAATGTATGGGATTTACTAACATAAACATTTATTTCATTGTACAAAAGACATAGTGCCAACAAGTACCAATTAAAATTTCATGACGACAACGACATACTCTGAATGGGAAATGGTTGCGCCACTACACAGTAAAAAACAACTAACAAATCGCTCGCCTAAATTAATTTGGCATATTTACACGAGCGACAAGTTCTTTTCAAACGTGAAGCCCTGATATCCTACTGTTTCTATTTATTAATAATTAAACAAACCAATGGCACAGGACCAGCAACATATATTCATGTAGCAAAGCGAAACTGAAGGGGGTGTTCGACCATTTGTGAAACGGAATGTATGGACGTATACTGATGGCATGATATAAGTTTATTTATGGAAGAATTTTGTATGTGCAAAACAGTTTAGGAATGTGTCCTTGTTACGTATTGATGATTATAACCTTGCTGTCAACTGTAACCTTTAGTCTGCTCTCTGTTTATGATAAGATATTTTACATTTCATTGCATAACCTAAATCCTAAAGAAAAAACTGGCACAGTTGCCCAAATTCCTGAACAGTATAAGTTGGGTTAGACCGCCAGTGCACAATCACAGGGTGTGGTTTCTGACAGTCAGAAAGGTATTTCTGACAGGAAAATGTCAGAAAACAGTCAGCAGCTGTCAGTATTTAATTCTCTTATGGATTTAGGTATGCTATTGCTCGTTATATGGCCTATTGAATAGATAAATTATATACATTATTCAAGCATAGTAATCAATTTGCACTATTCGCATGTAACAACATAGCTGAGATTTAGTAAGTCATGGAAGGTAGCCAGTTGGGCTACCAACCTTGCAAAGTGAAGTAGCCCGACAGCTACTCGGGTAGCCCACTTGCTAATAAATATTTTTATGATAGAAAGTAAATACTTTGAAGATAGAATGTATGAACGACATCGTCATCAACAACAAATAAAAACATCAAAAATAAACAGTTTTGAAACGTTTATTTTCAAGGCAGGATCAATGCAAGTTTATACATAATACTGTATAAAATATAGTATACAATTGTACACGTGACAGATTGTTTTGTTTTCATAACATAGTACGCCAACAGTCTACTCAAAAAGTCTAAAAGCGTCACATTACATCGGGTCCTGTGAACTGAACAGTTTATAGGATTTTTCACAGGACCTGTCGACAAGACTATTAACATGACCAGTTATTATTTCAGTGTAGAATGACTTCAGTTAAATATTGAGCACTGATGTGGTTGATTAAATATACAATGAATGCTCCCTATTGATATCGCTTTGGCTACGGTTTGGCAACATTTCTTTCAATGTCAAACGTGTCACAAACACACAATTTATGGTTAACATAAATGTGATTTAGCCAGGACAATAATTCTGAGATGTTTATTAACATTCCGTTTATTTTTGCTGTGTCTAAAATATTGCAGCTCCGTAAATATTTTGAGTCGCCATGTGGGCCACTGTAGTCAAAAACTGAAGTTGCCCAAAGCCATTTTTGTGTGCCATTGGCGACCAGGCGACCGCTAAATCTCGCCCCGAACAATATATCTTTATGACTTGTGAAGGTTTAGCAACTGGTGCTGGCCAAGCAATAGACCAATCAGCTTGAAACAAGCACTACTGCAAGGGTGATCAAACTTAAAAGCAAGCTCAGTCAGCAAGGCTGCGGCTAGTTCCAGCTCGCTTCGGCGTCGCTACTAAGCACTTCATTACTGCTTCGGCAGCTAAATTCTTGGATGCCTCGGCGAATTAGTTAGTCACTTTGGCAGCATTGCTGTTTCAGCGGCAAAATTCTTGGACACTTCAGCGGCTCAACATGTGTAATGTGGCGTGGTCTGAATCACTTGATGTTACCATAATCAGGCACACGCTTGCCCTTTTATTATAAAATATGGTGCTATATTCTTCCATCATTATAATTGATTATCATTGTAAATTTCATGCATGCTTTGGTGGTTCAAATGCGAGTCATTTAAATGCAATACAAATGTTTGAACAAAATGTTTAGTTTTTTCTTCAAAAAGGCAAAGCACACACCAGTCTACACCAATTAAATTTAATAAGTCTACTAATGTAAAAACAGATGCTTTATTACGAAATGAAAACATCTGCAAACCACACGCATGGACTATTTTAATAGTATTCGCATTTGAAATAAGACTAGGCATTTGAAAAAATCAAATGTTTTATATTCATTTTAAAAATTAAAACACTAAAAGTATTTAATTTAAAAAATACTTTGAAATTGTCCCGCCGACGAGACCAAGAAAGTTTGGTCACGTCGGCTAGCCAAAGCATCTAGCTACCCTGTGATTCACTATCAGCTCCGTGCAATAATCTAACGTTTACTTTGGGCAGTACAACAGCCTGGAACTGAGTTGAAATCTTCTTTGATGTTGAACCAGAGCCTGCATAAAGAAATTGCAAAAAGGGGAATTTTTAACTGACCAACCTGGCCTGTAACTACATTTATATTGCGTAATCCAAGAGCTCCACAAAGAAATCCTTGCCTAGCCTTTTATTGCCTTCCCAATTGTCACTGACTCTTATCCTGTTGTTTTAAAAGCTAGCTGCTTAGTGCCACAATTACTTCTGTAATCATGATTTTGTACTAAAAAATCAAGCAAATTCGAACACAATATATTATATTACGCAGAGTAAAAGTTGCACTTGCATATGAATGGTGACAGTATAATAATGCATTATATATTGATTTAAATTGCAGTCTGCACATTAAATTGGTATGTCTTGTTTAGTTTCTGATGTCAGAAATTCCTTTCTGACGGTTTCTCACACTTCAGAAAGGTATTTCTGACGAGACTGAAAGATTGCGACATCAGCTGCAGTATTTACCGTCTCGTTAGAAATGTGCTGACCCTGCATAATCATAATTCCCTTTATCTGGCTGTTGGGGTACCACTTCTGGTTACTGTGACCTGGGTTTCTCCACCTTTACCTGTGTGTATGTGTAGTATTGTGTACATGCATGCGTTTGCATGTTCATTGTTGTCAACTGACTGTCCATTATTTATTTGTGACGGGGAAGGACCTGTCTAGTTCAAGCTTTTAGGCAAGGCAACTAAGGCATGTCTTTATTGCATCATTCAGCACTGATAATGGGAGTGGTAAATAGCTCCCCACACATATATCCAGTTGTGGAGTGATTCAGAATGCTCTTTTAAGCATCAGACTTGAGCTCATTTACATTAGCCTAAAAAAATAAGTTCTGGAGGAATTGGTGTTTTGTTTTAAAAGTAATTGGAATTGGTAAAAACGTAATTTTTATTTCATGTAATTTGTTAACTCTAATTACAGTGTTCGGAATTACGAACTTTTTATCGGCGGTCGCCAATTTAAAATGCTTTCTGCTGATTCAGCCAATTAAGATTCAGCCAAAAGGGCAGGTTATCGGCCCCACGCCATCGATTCATCCCGGCGGCCATGACTGGGTTGGACTGTATTGGTGATGCAAATTTCAATACTTACTAGTCTATGCTGATTCGATATAAAATACAATTGTGACAAACTACTTCTTCCTTGCCAGCGACAGATCACTGCCATGGCAAATGTGAAGTCCGCATATGCAAGGGAAACCCCTAGCATTTGTAACATGGATGTCTATTGGATGATTCATGTTTAATGTCACATTAATATGGGTAATCAATTTGCACTATTCACATGTAACAAAATGCCAGAGAAACGCCAAAACAAACACGGCATGCGAAGTTGCGAGAATTTGATGAGTTGAAAAATTTTGAAGGATATTATGCCAATTTACTTCATACTAGTGATAGGAGGCAGACAATCCGATTGACAGTATAATCTGACAACACATTCTAATTAATGTGATATTTGGCTGTGAAAGTGAACTTTGGAGGCTTTGATTTGGAGTGAATTCGGAACGGCATGGATTTTTGCCAGGCCCAGGGGCAAGACAGTGCAAGTGGCAGTCCACGCACAATGTCGGCATCAAACATAATGTTATTTTGAACAATTGTAACTGTTTCACAGATAAAATTCACATTGAATTGTTTATTAAATTCATTACTTTATTTTATTGGTCTGCTAGCTATAAGAAACGAACGCCTATATTTGTTATGGTTTATATTTATTAAATTATTATTCTAATTTAAAGCAATGTTTTAGTTTTACGCAGAAAAACTTTGCTTTATTACATGTACTTATAATTTATACTTTTTTGTGGGGCCAGTTCAAACTCACCTGGCCCAGTTCGAAATAGAACTAGGCTAGTTCAAAACAAATCTGGGCCAGTTCAGTTTTTTTTGGCTAATTTCAGACACTGTAATTATTCGCAACACACTCAGTAAAATATGATGTGTTACATATATTACATTTGTTTGCCATTGTGTACTGTCTGTAATAATGATGCAATTAAATAAAGATGCTCTAAAATGTTGAATATGTCTATGGCTGCTCTGTTCACATACTGTTATTTTCATATGGAATTGGTGTTTTTGAGGTGGAATTGATGTTAGTAATTGGTGTGTAAATGGAATTGGTATAATGTAATTGAAGTCTGCTAGGCGTATCTAGTGATTTATTGCTGATATTTTGAGTGGCGTTTTTATAGCATGTGCACTAATCTGGCCTTTTCTTGGAATCTTATATAAACTGTTATGCAAAATTGGTGATGACAAGGCTTGTCCCATATTCTCATTTGAGGCCTTTTGTTACTGAACTCAAATGTTATTCCCAGTTTCCATGGCAATAGATGGTAGCAGTACTGTAACATGACAATGAAATGCAGACTGCTGAAAGTACTCTCAGAAAATTTTTTTATTGACATTTTTATGCACCAATTATACCCATTGTACTTTTATGTCTGTAGCTTGTAAACTTCTCAAGTTAGAGGCAGCTGAAAACAAGTGCAAATAATAGGTGTGATTTTGGGTACTTGTTCACATAATAGGGCATTACAGAACAAATTCACAAGTAAGTCACTAAATGCTTAGCTTTTTGCAGAAGTAATCAGGTATTGCCATTTAATTAGTTGAAATTTAAGGAAGTTCTGAGTCTTCAACTTTTTGGCCATTGGTTGATTTGACTAAATATTTTCATCCATGGATTTTGGGGCCATAATTTAGATGACCAGTCCCTTGGTTTTCACAGTTTTACTTCCAAAAGTATAAACTGCATAGTGTTAGGATCTGAAGCATATCTGAGGAATCAAGCATTTCAGAGTTATCATTGTATGATTTTTCAGCAATATTTGCTGCCAACTGTTGGGATAAATATATTGTGGTCTGAACCCCTTCGCATCAATAGAAGGAAGGCTGGTTAGTAAACTGTTGGTTGTGAGTGAATTATTGATGAACCACAACAGCTGAGAACCGGGTGCTTTCCTGACCTATTAAGTGTGTCCCGGGTGTGAATGGCTGAGTCAGTCATGATGTCTACATGTACTTGTTCAGTCTCAGCAAGATGTGGATCATCCTTTACATGTGCTGGATAGACCAGCTGCAAATTTGCTTCAAAGGCAAATTGTGTACACAGAATTATGATTGTGTTAGTAGAACATGGCCGGGTTTTTTACATGGCCCACTCTATTTCCACTAAACGTATCAAACACTGCATATTATTTGCCGGTTTAAGAACATGATTTAGATCGAACCACATGTGGTCGTTACTACGGAAACTTTGTTGTCAACATTTCAAAGAAGTCTGGTATTTCCAAAATGACTGGTTTTCATAAAGGATGAACTTATGAAATACAATGGTAGTGCCGTGTGATATTTTGTGGTGTCAACGTTCAGTTCAATATATCCTATCATGTTAAAGAAAAAACAACTAACACGTTAGCCATCCCAGCAACCTTAAATAAAGTTCACAGCATTTATTGTCATGCTCTGTGTACTCTTGTGAGTGTTTTGGTGATGGGTGATATAGTTTATATTTATAACAAGAGTATACATAGCAATATATTCTTCAGTTTCTGTATGGACAAGTTAGGCTTATTGAATGTCTAACATTTATTATTCTGTCTTCGACTTTTTGTCCATCAAATCAGGCACCTGTAAATTTGTTTATGCAAAACTTTTCACAGTTTTACATAGTCAGCTTGGAGTAATTTGTTCCAATTATTTAGTACTCTTTTTATGTCAAATGTTCTGTCATTTAATATTTAAAAACTTCTGTTTGGTCTTTAAAAAATGGTAGAACTTTGAGTGCCCCAGGTTTGACTTTGATTACTCACTGCTACCCTGTTTGCTTTGACTTGACCATTGACTGTAAAGATCAGTTGGCTTTGCATAGATAATGTTTTTATCTTTGTCTTGAAGCATTTTACTTGTGAAACCCTGTGTAGGTCTTGTGACATAGGTCAAGTGAGTAATGTAACCGGAAGAATTCAGGCTGATTTATTTAACTGTGTGCGTGTCTCAGATTTTGTTCTCAAAAATGCGAAGATGACAGCTTTGTACTATGACCATATAAATGAAAGTGACAAGCAACTTAGCAGTCATATAGTGACTAAATGACTAGTTTTATGAACAACTACTGTTTTTATGCCAATTTTCACTCTGTTGAACAATAAACCCTCCCCAGTAGTATTAGTCCAGCACGCTACCTGGTGGATTATAATGGAACGTAAAGATTCGGGTAAGAGAACCACATGCATATATACAGTGTGATGTTCTCGGAGTTACCCAAATCTGAAAGTTGCATAATAATCCACCAGGTAATGTGTCTGTAATGGGAAGGGTCTATTGATACCTTTGTGTACTTGTTGGTATCCAGGGAATTTCCACTCTTCGTAATGATAGTAAGCTGCTGCCAACGCTCACTGTTGTCTGGTTACACAATTCAACAGCAACGTGTTCTTGTGTCACAAATAGATTTTTTATTTAAAAACTGGTTTCATGGTAATGTGTAGAACGGGTCATTGTGGAGATCTGAATGCCACGTCCGAATGGGTTACACCATGTTTAATTATATACAGTGTATGTCCACACACGATATTGACTGACAAATTTAACGATTGTCGAATATCATGTTTTCAGCAGTCATCAGCTCATTAATGATGCCATCCTTACCATCTCTGGTCTTAGTGGGCGGTTTCCAGTTGGTGTTAACCCCTGTATGTCATCCTATTGTTTGATGTCAGCATTTTATTTATGTGTTCAATGTTTCCATAAGTTTAAAGACAGAAAATTTGATGTGATTGTTATGATACTTTTACTGGTAGTGATAAATCCGTGAAGCCAGGTGTGACTGACATGTCTGCTTTGTACACCCAGGGTGATAATTAATGTCCTGGTCACGGGCTGTTGATGAAATGCCACCTCATAATTGTAATGTTGATGTTGTTCTAAAGCAAGATTTCCCAATATTGCTGAGTCATAACATTATTTTTCAATGGATTTTGTTATGTTGTAGACCTATAGGAATTTTACATACACCTTGCAAAGTGTTAGTTTGACTTTTTTGCACATTGGATTATATAATTTGTTGTACATATCTGCACGACCTTAAATGTAATTTGAAAGCTGAAAGGAGAAGTAAATCATTCTACAAATATGATTCTATGAATATTTCAAGCATATTTTAAATTTCATATACATGGTCAATTGTAATAAAGCCCATTGTTGAACTTTTAATATCCTCTTTGTCTTTAATGTTGTCTTTAAACCATCCTGAAACCAGATCTATAAATTGAGAATGTGTTTTGACACTGAGAAATGTGTTTATTGTTTGTGTAACCACAACATTTGATGCTGCACAAAGGTTGGTTTTTGCTTTATCCATGCGTCAGGATTCATAGATCACAGCGTTGTTAGGCCATTTGGTTAGGTGCAGAAGAAGCTGCCCTTGATACTGCGGGGGGGGGTCTAGCCTCAATAACAGCTGGCCCATGATAGTTTGACAAAAAACGTTAGTGTGGCTTGATGTTTGCCCTTTTGTGGTTGGGAGTACATCTGTGTCTAACTTGGGTGGTGGTTGGTGTGCAACTGAGATTATCCTCACATACAGTACCATGGCGTGTCACAAGAATACTGAGTATAATTGCCTAAGGGGAGCCTAGCATAGGCTGAGTTGACAGGAATGCGTCAGGTATCATAGCAGTGCTAACTGAATATGGAAGCATGTTCTTGTATGTCACCTTGTCGTCCAGTGTCATTAGCAGTTGCTAAATGTTCCTGGTTGTCAGTTCAGTACACTAGCAGTAAACTAGATTTCTTTGAAATATTTTTATCTTAGACGTTCGAATATCCCAAGCTTGGCCAGTGCCATACGCATGCATGTTCGTAGGATTTTCAACCCCAACAGCCTAGTACAATTATAATGTGTCTTGGGCAAAGAAATGGCAACTTTTGAGGGTAATCTAGATCTACACATACATGTGCACACGCTGTTGACAGTGTTGTGTTATTTAAGATTGTATCTTGTTAGTAGCTTGCGTGTAGTTATCATTGAAATAGGAAATGAAAATGTACAGCAGTTTCAGCAGTATACATCAGATGTGTAAAATGTCAGGAATGAAGTATTAAAACTGTTGTTGATTAATTATTAATGTTATTTTTTAACTTGATGCAAAACCAGGCTCAAGAAAAATTTACAGCATATTGAACAGTTGTGACTGCTTTTAGGACAATGTTGATTTTAAAATGGTTTTAAGGTCAGAATCACCCCTACAGTTTTTATTATGTGTACAGTTTTGATTATTTAAATTTAAGAAAATAGGATATAGTTCATGGATAAAATAGCCGTGTTCTATAGTGTACAAATTTAACAAAATAAACTCTGTGTTTAATAAAAGTCCTCTGATACCTGAATTGTTGAGACTGTTGCATTTGCACATAAAATTTGTGTATCTGAGACGCTATCATGGTCGTGTTCCTAGCATGTTTTCTCTTATCTGTTACAGGAGCCGATGAAATCAAGAGCACCGCAGTTACATTTGGAATATAGGTTTTATAAACAGCTCGGCCAGGCTGGTAAGTATCTATAATGCAAAGCCATCCAGTGCGGTATATTTGTGAGCCTATTCTTATGTGAATCAGTTAGTCAAATACGGTGTATTTGCAGTGGTGGGGTCAGGCTCTGACGCATGCAATGTAATTGCCTGTATATTTGGTGCCAGTGACCGTGGATTATAGATGACTCACATTTGCTGGTCGAATGAAGCAACCATGATTAATTTGTGCAATTCAGTGACAACAGCCGGAGCAGTAGAGTCACTAGACCCAGTATAAATAGAATGCACATTAAATCCTGCAGTAAGATGGCAGTTCTGCTGGTATCATTTCCCACTATATTTAAGTACTTCATGTGGGTGTCGATGCCCAGCATGCTGTTTTGCTTCTGTGTTATAGATGCATGTTACACTCCACACAGTAAGCTAGGAATTACTGCTTTATCATGGGACAGATTATTATTTGACTTCCAGGTTCTTGTCATGCGAATAAAGTGCCATGGATTTTTTACAACTTAAAAAAAACATTTATGGAAAAGGCACACTTGCTGGCTATGTACAACCACTTGTGTGTGCTGTGCTTTTCATTTCTAGCTGCAGACTGGCAGTATTATGCAAGTGGTAGTGATGGAAGGATCCCCAATATATGAATACAGAATCCATTCAGTTTGGACGGCAAATGGCAGGGAAAATTTTCCTTGTTGATTTTTTTTCAAAATAGAATTTGCATAAAATGGTGAACAGATAAAAATCAAACTGTACAGTTTTTATTAAAAACAAAATTTAAATAATTTTGCGCATGGTGTGGAATAGCCTGGGTCGTTTTTAGGAAACAGTTTCACTGGGAAAAAGCAATAATCTTATAGCTTGCATTGTACTAGAAACCTCTAATGCTACATTGTCTTCTGAGCACATGTTGCCGGTGAAGCAGGCAAATCGCACTATATTATTTATTTGCAGAAGTTTTGTATGGTGTTTACAACAGTAGGTATAGCGGACTATATAGCCAGCTTACCATAAAGTGATTAAAAAAATATGTGGGACAGAGCAAAGTGTTAAACTTGCAACCAGAATCTCTGAGATGCTCTGCTTTCAGCCTGTTGGAGTGCAGCCTGTGTGAACAGTGTCTCTTTGTTACGTTGACAGACATGTATGATGGCCATAAGTGCCTGGGAACTGGATCATTCTGGTATAGCTCAATGGTGGTCTACACCAGTTATCCATCATTCGAGCCAGGGAGGCCTCTGGAGAGTGCATCAACTGGGTCCTTAGCAGTGGTGTCATTGTTGTGCTGCTCCTAAAACATGTGCCTCTAGGGTAAAAATGATTTCCAGACACAGGGTACAAGGGTCATGACCTCACACTAGCATTGGTTTTACCCGTAACATTTTGTGTCTCGGTTTTGTTATTAGGAAACATGGACATTGGGTTTTGGAAATAACGACCGAAATGTTAATATTGTTGTTGAGACAGATGCATGTGTGCCTGTGTTTCTTCCTTCCGATTAAGTAGTCTGTCCTAAATTATGAAGTTGTTAATTGGTCCCCTGAGCCAGTCAGTCCTGAGGCGAAAGGCCCCACAAATGAGAATTTCATGTCATCAGGATTGCCATTACTATTAGGCAGAATCAAGAACTGTGATAATGCGGATATTGTTATGTCACACGGCATAATGGTGTTAATTAGACTTCTGTGTAGTCGCCACTCACAGTATCACCTTGGAGACACTGAACAGCTGTCTGCTGAGTATTTGGCGATGATGTGTGACAGTCTTGTGTATGATTACAAAGAAGTTCCAAGATTTTAGCAAGGTCACTCAAGGCTAAGGCAGCGTTAAAAAATTGGTGTTTAATATTCCTCATTGTCTGTTATTTTCTACAAATATGGACACATTGAAGAGCTTTAAATTGACATTACCTATGTATGTCACCGAGAAGAAGAGTTGTAACACCAAGATTTAGTCATAGTCAGGTCAGTGTTTGATGACCTATATCCCTGGAACAAAAGGTCACATTTACCTCCACATGTATGTCACGTTTCATCAATATTGAAGGGGGAATCGTGGAAATTATTGATTGATTTGATATAGCTCTGATATTACACTATTTTCCAACATTCATCCACTGTACGACTTAGATTTTAGTTTCATTTATTTGAATAGGTATGACACAATCAACCTCAGTCAGAAACCCTTAAACATCCAGAATATTGCCAAATTTGACTCACAGTTACCCTTCCATACTTATATAGGCTCAGAAAGCTAGAATCTTGAGTCAGTGGGATTACTAGGGAAAGTGTGTCAGCCCCAGGGAGTTGACTACAACCAACTAGTATCTCAAATTAATCACAAATAGACAGTTTGAACACTTAATTATTTTCAAATAAATACTATTTATATGTTTTAATAAACTAAATGTGAAATCATACACACATATGTAGACAGGGAATTACAATAACTTCAAAATTTATTGGGAAATTAATGTCCGTTAATAAACTTTTTATGTAGCTTAAATTCAGATAAAAATAAATATAGTTTAACAAATTATAGTTGGCTAACTGCCCCACCCACCAGTTGTATCATTTAGTGAAGTGTATGTTGGCGAAATGTCTATGTCTATGGCGAAATGATTCCAGTTGAGAGATAAGTCAGGCTTGCTAACTGTATGGTGCCAGTTAGGCCTGAGTTATCCTTCCAGCACTCTTCTCTATTCAACCTAATTACAATTAGCATCCAGTTGGTCAGCTGTAATTGCAGTTAATGTCCCCCCAGATTCAGTTATAGTCCCAATTACATTTATCCAGCATGCTTGTGCTTAGCACTCCGTTTTCTAAGGAGGCAATTGCCTGTTTATGCAGTGATGAAGCCGGCATAATTTTTTATCACTTTTGGTTCTCTTTTAGTGGTCATATTTTCAGTGGTCATATTTTGTTCTTTCACGTTGAAACACTGACTGTTGATCTAGTTGTTTGTCTGAACTTACATCCACCGCAACATCCAATCCTGTTAAACATAATTTTTACAACATCGTGTATTCATATATTTGCATAAGCAGGCATGATTTAAATACACAACATAATACAGTGCATTCGGAATAGTTTCATCACATTCCATGTAAGGTTTAGGTTGCTCTACCATTTAATGTTTGTGCTCTTGAACTAAAGGTTATGTTTATATCTGAACATCAGGATTTAACATGATTGCCATCCAAGGCAAAGGTGCAGATGGCAAGTGGACAACGAAGCCATTGGCTTATCGAGTCCAACGATTTTTTCACCTATGTGTAACCACCTCCTGAGATATTAGTCAGCTAAATCAGAATGAGAATCTTTTGTCTTGGCAAGTGGAATGTGTATGGGCCCTAGTTTGGGCCACTAATGTCTTGAAAGTTGCAGAGCCACATTGTTGTGGAGAACATTCCTTATCACACCAGGAAGTGTCTGTTGTCCTGCATGCATGGTAACTGCCAGAGGCAGTTGGCCATCATGAATGCGTTGGCTGCTACCTGTAGACAGGTGGGCAGTGGCACGCAACTGCAAGTCACGTGTGTGTTGACCTAGATTGTACATTCATGGAATAGAATTGTTATGTAAATGTAAGGCTGGTGCGTGGTTGTTATCTAACCAATAACAATCGACACTTTTAAATGCTTGTGATAATGACATTGTACCTGGTCTCTCATTATCTTTGATGTCTTGGAATTGAACCCCGGAAGCCCCGTCAAGAATGGTAACATGGACACATTTTTTTTTTATTGGGGCTTCTTCCTTGGCAGAGCAGCAAGGCACCAAGATAGGAAGGTCTATACGACTAATGAGAATTCAGTACCGCCTCACTGTTCATATTCACAGTTTTGAAAGACAATGGATTTGTTCACGCAGTGAATCATGTGAACTACATACACAATCATGTTAACTTTATTATATTAGTAAATATGTTAATCAGGGGGAACTTATTCTATTACAGAATCATAGGTTGGCAGACTTCCACATTTTGGAATAATGGAATAATTTGGAAAAGCCTGCCGATATTGAAAGAACCCCTTTAAAATATGGGTTTCTTTTATATGATGATTACCTATAAAGAAGTTTTCGTTCAGAATATTTCGTCTGTCTCGTTCAGCCTTTGTCGGCAGACTGAAGTTGCGTGTCATGTGACACAAGTTTGAGAAGTACTGATTGGAGCTTTTGACTGATGTCTTGGCTTGGGGCTGGTTTCGTTTGATTGCTTCCTTGATTTGTTTCCTTCCTAAACCAGTTGTCCAAGAAACCGTCATGTCAGCCCATTGAAGCATGGGTTTTATGGTTTGGAACAGTGCACTCATGAAACTAATTATCAATTACGAGCAGATATGCTGCTGGTTGTCCTCTCTCAAGTGTCAACGAACTGTTGCTGCAAACTCTATGATCAATTGTGACTTGCCTCCATCACGTTACTCGGGTGTACGGAAATAACAGCTTACAGGGATCAGATCATATTCACACTGTTGGAGAAGTGGATTTATTTACATTTAGAGATAATTTGTTTAATTTAAGCCAGTCATTAATTTTGTCCAGTTCTGTCTTGATTAAGAATTCTACATTTTCATTTTTGCTATATTGTGCGAAAGAATCTAGGGTACTTGAAAGTGTTGTGTCATCAGTGTACATAATAAAGTTGAATCACAGCTGCTACATTGAGTGAACCACACCAGTTGGGATTTAATTATAGAATCTAGACAAACTAATTTCTTGGCAATTCCACCTAATGGTCAACTTTACCATAATTTTTTTTAATTTGGTTTATCTGTACAAATAGGGTAAAATTTTGAAGATAGACATTTGTACTAAAGGGAAATTTGATGGATGTATCAGATCATTGCCTAAATTACAAAATATTTGATTTAAAAGATGGTGGTATAGAAAATGCAACTTTTCTGTTGAATTCAACTTTCTGAAAAACGTTTTTCATCATGTTATTTTTTACATTTTTTTATGTAGTAGTGAAATAGAATAACATGGCAGTCTAATTAAAATTTCATTTCTGTATGTCCAGTATGCTTATAAGAATCCTCGTTCCAATTTGGTTCACATCAGGCATGTACGTCCATAACGCACGCACGCACGCACGCACGCATGCACGCACGCACGCACACACACACACACACACACAAATGTGATTGTATTGTCTAGTAATTGCTTAATCATAGAAAAAAATTAGTCATATTTTATTGTTTATCTTTGTTTTGGACATACACATTTTATGTACGTCCATAACACTGTACATCCATAATTACGCAGAGAATGGGATTTCTACATCGACCGGGACATCAGTACTGATATATCTTGAAGCACATGGATGTGAAATTGATTAACCAAGGTTATATGTGAAATAGAGTGTGTCCCAACTCCTAGAGCATTTTATCATCAAGAGTCTTGTCACCTTAGTCGAATCTAGTCCATTTGGGATAAAAGAAAGATAGCATGCAAGAACAGGAAGAATTGAAAAACTGTTTTTAGATCTGACATACTGAAATTAAATAGTTTATTCTAACTGTCTTCAAGAAGAAGAACATTTGCTGTTTATTTAATAAACAGAGCAAAATTCTATGCAGAAAACATAAAGTGAACAATGAGGGGAAGAACATAAATACATGAGGCCATGAGCAACATTTTGTTCTCTGATAACATCAAAGTCAGTTTGCTAGAGTTCTAATAAGAAACTATTTTTATTATTAAATATCAAGTTGCATGCCCTTATTTGTAGAATTAATGGTTGACTACGAGAAAAAAATTATGCATCCATTTTTTTGTGAATATTGCAATTGTTCACAGTTAATTATTTTAAATCTTATGTCATGATGATCTCTTGAGTCTGTTTCTTTATTAGTTATGCTGCATGAGCTTTGATGAAATCTATTCGTGAAAATCCCAACAGATTTTGACTTTAAAAGGAAAGAACTGACCAAAAATCTGTGGAACTGCTGAAAATTATGATTTTTTTCATAAAACATTAAATAACATTATGTGAACTTTTTGTTTTATTTCAATCAGTAGTGTTTTGAAGTTGATATTATGTAATGTGTGCGTTTTAAATAGTGAAGATTACATCCATATCATTCAAAGATATACGTCCGTAACAGAAAAAATGTACGTCCATAACAACATACACATGAACCTGCGACCTAGTTACTAGCAGGAAATGAATTAATTTCTACTTTGTTTGGAAGCTTAAAGTCTAGTGTACAGGCACATAGTTTTGTTATATTTTTATACATTTATACTTCACAGAGTTTTTTGTTTGAAGCAACTTTCAACAATCGTTTTCTCTGAGTACGTCCATAACAAAGCTATTTTTAGAACATTTCTCAAAAGTGAGTAAAACTGGAGGGCTGTCATTTGGCATGTTAGTAGTACTAGGTTACACATTATGCCCATTTAAAAATCCACCTATTTCGGTTGCACGTCTTCACAAAATCATGTAATTATTAAATAAAAAAATAATTTATTTTTACTAACCCAAAACGTTGCTCTAAGGTTACGTTTTTAATGGCAGTATTGTAGAAGGATATTCTGTCGTCCAAGTTTGATGTTACACAGGTATCTTCTGTTTGCTAAAGCAGTTCGGACCACCAGAAATTTGGCAGCGCCACCAGATTTCCAGAACTGGTGGTCTGGTGATCCACAGCTCAGAAAAGTTTATTTCTAGCTCTGATGGTAACTCTAAATGGTCTGTGATGTGGATTCTAGACATAGATGTTGCTTTCCAGAATGGCAGAAAATGTCAGATTAATAATTACACTTATTGCGGCAGGGGGCTTTTCCTTCTGGCTGTTATTTGGCTTCCGGTCGACAATGCCATTTATTAGTTCTGCAGCGTCATTCCTGCTTTAGTAATCAACAAATTACCACTAATTAATGTCCGCTTGGTGATTATTGGATTCAATTAGGTGCTGGCTGTAGGGCTTATACTTGTTTGTGACTTGGTACTAGGCTTCCAAGCAAGAACTCTACTGATCAGCTTCCAGCAAACCACAGGTGTAATACTTTTGAGTGCCGAATAAACGTCCCTATACGCGTATTTATTTGATGAAAAATGCCACCCCTTATACACACCTTATTTGGCACTATACTATTATTAAATTTATACATTTGTGCCAGCCTATATTCTCCGATAATTGTGGCAAATTATGCAGGGTATCATTTTTAGGAGAGCAATCGTTTGCACTCCCTATTGCTAGCGCTAAGCAATCATCCACTGCTCGCGATAAAATCACCTGCGTGTAGCTCCATTTGATGGCTAAGTTCTCATCCTTTCGAACGACAGTCGTGAATTTAGCGGGATCCCGTGCTTCTGAGGATCCTAGATTTTGACGGTTAAATTTCCATGATTAGATGAATCGGTCAGAATCCTTAGTTCTCTGGAACTCGACATGGTTTATTATTAGTTAAAACCCCATTATCACCATGTAAACCAATCGTAAATGGCCGCCGTGCGCAGCGCCTCAAACCGGTCGTAACTGGCTGGTGGTGGTTTCCCCTGAACCGGGATTGCGTATTCAATTCAATAAAACTTTAATGTCCATTTAAAAACGAAAAATTCCCCAGTTTTTCGCAGATATAAAATGCGGTTACTATATCTGCCGTGATGCGAATACGCACAAAGTTTATGCATATTCAGCAGGAAAAAACCCAAAATACACAATAATCCGCGTAGTTTTCTAGGGACGGACTTGGCTTCACGTCGAATAAAAAAAATTGGTGCTAAAAAGACAAATATACTAGTGACTTTTTTGCACTATACTATTATTTGTTTTGACCGATTTGCCACCCTATACTTTTATTTGGCCTATACGTTTTGAGTAGTTAAAAACAAAACAGTGTAGACATCGCCAGCTTAGCCATTCTGGCCTTTTAAGAAAAACCTTGCTCCTATCCAATGTAATTTAATAAAATAAATTATCATTCAGTAACAGAGCTGGCCTTTAATTTTAAACAAATCAATACAGCCTGCAAATGGTAGGCTAATCAATGTTTTACTTCAGTTTTATGAAACAGCTAAATAGGTCATGAATTTTTCAGGTTTGTTGTCTGGTGATACGGGGTGAGGCAAACACCCTGACCTGTACTCTGGCCAGCATGATTGAGTTCATCTGTTAGTTTATTTAACCACTTATCAGAACTGGCATCAATTTACGTCAGTGTAGTAGTTGCATTCACCTGTATTATGCTGGTCCTTGAAACAGCACAGAACATATAATAGCCATACAGTCTGGAGTAGATAAGATTAAAACATCGTCATGGTGGCTTGTTTTGATCATTCAGTTGTGGTTGCATAGTTTTCACAATTTGGAGAGAGTAATTTGGGTATTGATGAAGCGCGACAAAATGTACACAAAATGTTGAAGCCTTCTTTTGTTATCATTTATTTTAAATTACGAATAGCCTAAGGCGGGATTAACCCTAAAAGCATTTTCAGTCTCCTGTTAGCACTTGACGGTGTGAATATTGATTCTAGTTGACTGGGAGTTCCATTGTAAATCTCACACTCACTGAACTGCCTGAACCGGGAGTTTTGTGCTGTTTGTCAATGTTTCATGTGAAATCTGTCGAACTATCGGCTTGAACGGTCATGGAATTTGAATCGAGTACAGTCACTTATTTGAACAAATTTAATTCTTTGTAATTTTCTGTAATAATTAAACACCTTGTGGGAAGAAGCTTTCATGTTTTCATTACTTAATCATACTACTAAACACCCACATCTTTTGAGCTTGCAGACAATTTGTTTTTATGCTCTTTAACTTTACACTAATAAATTTTCTCACGAATCACAGGAGAATGCTGATTGCAGACATCCTGGAATATATCTACGCTATAAAACAGTTTGTGCCTGTTTGTATTTATTTGTCAGTTCCCTCGTGCCATGTAAATTTTGCACGTATGGGGCTGAACTTTTGTAGGCGTGCTCGGGGGCCCGTGGGGTTGGTGCGTACGTTAAATAAAATCTGAATTAACGGGGATGGGAATTTTATGAAGGAACTTATGTTTAATGTAAATTACGTAACTCAGAACAATAACAGTTTATAGTTACATAGAGTTGTTTGCATCGCTATGCGATTGCGTTCTACGTCAAATGTCCATATAAGTTCTTTCGTACAGTACAAACACTTCATGAAACTGGCAGTGGTACATGATTTTTGGGGCGTGCAGTTGTGTCCATCATGATCATTGGCATTGCCCTACCCTTGACTGGGTTGTGCAAGGAGTCAGAGGCTCTTCCAGTGGCTGCCTTTTCTCCCGTGCAATGCCGGGTAACTTGGCTAGTTTATATATGAATGACTGGCATTCCTCAATGTTTGCAAATATAGCCAATAGTGCAATCTGAACGTGTTCTAATCAGACACATGGAGTGCAGCAACCTTTTACCTGCAGCTAATAATGTAATGAGATACAGAAGGCAGTATGACACAGAAAATATAGCATGAGTCAGCAGGCTAAGACACTCTAGTACGAATTCTGATATGTGAACTCTGGTGTTGTCTCTTGTAGAAGGCATCCCGCAGGTGTACTACTTTGGTCCGTGTGGCAAGTACAATGCTCTTGTGCTCGAATTGCTCGGACCCAGTCTTGAAGACCTTTTTGACCTGTGTGACCGTCGATTCACACTCAAAACAGTGCTCATGGTTGCGATACAACTGGTAAGTTTGCTACCCTCCATTTTGCGAATAAAGCCCTAGTTCATAACAGAGTTGGTTTTGAATATTTATATTTGTCTTTACAGAAGCTTGTATTTGATGTTTGCTGTATTTTGTCAAATACAGCAACTTGTATTTCATGTATTTCATCTGCTTGCACATTTTAGGATCTTAAATATCGATATTTGCACACCAACCTAACCTAACCCAACCCACTTTTTTCACCATATGTCTTACCAATAATATTTTGTAAATACATTAACTACTAAAATAATAGAACATCTGTAATTGATATGTTGTATTGTGTATTTAGCCCTTGTTATATAGCATATAGTTGAATTAAATATTTTAATAGAGCATATTTGTATTTAATCAAGTGCATTTGTATTTGACATTTTAAAATAGAACAAGAACAGTATTTGAAATTGTGAAATGCAACATATTTGTATTTGATCCACAAAAGCATGTTTTGCCCCAAGCCTGGTTCATAATATGGATAACGTAATGGTGCATGAGTTATGGGCCATTCTTAATTTTTTGGCCGGTCTATCATTCTGCTTCACAACGAATGTGCCTTCTAATTCAAAAGGTGTGGTTGACTGGTTAGAATTTGCAAGCTGGAGTTGTGCAATGTTAATGCGTCGGGAAGTGTTTTGTGTCAATGAAAGCCCACCGGGCAGCATGACCAGCTTGACGGTCATCAACAGCATTAGTGACAAGAAGATCGTCAGAGTCCATTATGTCCTGCATCAGAAAGTGTATCTGCTGCCAAACAACATGTAATCTGATACTGTCTGTGTACCCGCAAATCAAGTTGCTTATTCATAAGTACGATCTGTTTAAATTTTAAACAGTCTGTAGAGGAGATGACTCAGTCAACTTGTTGAATGTCTGAATTGAAGAAAAGGCTATGAATCCTGTGATGAATGATGTTATGTTTTGTTGTAAATCAATCTTGCTGATTATTCGTCTAATATTACGAACCCTAATAGTTTAAGGACATTGACACCGATGTTTGTTCTGTTTATGTTCTGTCGGTTTGCCATCTGGTCTCGGTATAAAGGCTGAAATTGTACAGGGCACGGTGGCGCTGTGGTGAGAACATTGGACTCTGAATTGAGAGAACCCATGTTCGAATCCTCTTGCTGCCGTTTCGAAGCTTTGGCAATTTCGTTCATTCCACATTGCCACAGTTCACTCAGCTGTATAAATGAGTACCTGGCTACAGCACAGGTGGATATGTGAACAAATGGTCTTCGAGCGGTAATTGTAGCATGGCTGAATGCTTCCAAGAGAAATCTAGATGGCGTTGGAATAAATAGGTCTGCCTGGGGGTGAAATGTAAAGCACTTTGAACAGTCCCAAGTACTGGATACCGAGTTTAATAAGAATGCACCCTTGAAAAAATCATAACTGTTTTGTTTGGTTACTTGGTGAAATCTGATCATTTGACGTATTCAAGACAAACATACATGGAGAACAGGTGCACATTTGTGGGTGTAAAAGTTTAAGAATATTAAATCTGGTCACCGTAACTAGTAGTTGTCACACTTAACAACTTGCTAATGTTCACCCAAGGCGGGTACGGCACGCTGGTATAGGTGTGGTTCTTATACTGGGCATATCTTGTTCATTCAAGGCAGATCTGTGCACTTCATGCGTCACTGCATAATGATTCTGAGAAGCCTGAGCGGCAGTAAATGATATGTAGTGTTGCTACAACATAATAACTAGTGTAAGTGGTTGTGCCGGTGGTTACTCTGCGGTGCCGGTGGTTCTCTGGTCTGAATAGAACCAGGATGTCTTGGACGTGGAAATTTTAGGCCCAGTTATATCTGTTTAGCATCCCCCAAAACATTGTCATTTGTGGTGCATCAGTATTCTTTAATTTTATGATACAACTGACTGCTAAATCTATTACATGCCAAGTTCCACTTCCTACCAGTCATAAGGTTCACTTAATTATGATTGGCACATTAACATGCTTGAAGAGAAGACTGGGGTTCAAATAATCTGGCTGTTATTTCGAAGCTTAACTATGGTTGGCACATTAACATGCTTGAAGAGAAGACTGGGGTTCAAATAATCTGGCTGTTATTTCGAAGCTTAACTATGGTTGGCACATTAACATGCTTGAAGAGAAGACTGGGGTTCAAATAATCTGGCTGTTATTTCGAAGCTTAACTATGGTTGGCACATTAACATGCTTGAAGAGAAGACTGGGGTTCAAATAATCTGGCTGTTATTTCGAAGCTTAACTATGGTTGGCACATTAACATGCTCGAGAAGACAAGACTGGAGTTCAAATAATCTGGCTGTTATTTCGAAGCTTAACTATGGTTGGCACATTAACATGCTCGAGAAGTGAAGACTGGGGTTCAAATAATCTGGCTGTTATTTCGAAGCTTAACTATGGTTGGCACATTAACATGCTTGAAGAGAAGACTGGGGTTCAAATAATCTGGCTGTTATTTCGAAGCTTAACTATGGTTGGCACATTAACATGCTCGAGAAGTGAAGACTGGGGTTCAAATAATCTGGCTGTTATTTCGAAGCTTAACTATGGTTGGCACATTAACATGCTCGAGAAGACAAGACTGGGGTTCAAATAATCTGGCTGTTATTTCGAAGCTTAACTATGGTTGGCACATTAACATGCTCGAGAAGACAAGACTGGAGTTCAAATAATCTGGCTGTTATTTCGAAGCTTAACTATGGTTGGCACATTAACATGCTCGAGAAGTGAAGACTGGGGTTCAAATAATCTGGCTGTTATTTCGAAGCTTAACTATGGTTGGCACATTAACATGCTCGAGAAGACAAGACTGGAGTTCAAATAATCTGGCTGTTATTTCGAAGCTTAACTATGGTTGGCACATTAACATGCTCGAGAAGTGAAGACTGGGGTTCAAATAATCTGGCTGTTATTTCGAAGCTTAACTATGGTTGGCACATTAACATGCTTGAAGAGAAGACTGGGGTTCAAATAATCTGGCTGTTATTTCGAAGCTTAACTATGGTTGGCACATTAACATGCTCGAGAAGAGAAGACTGGGGTTCAAATAATCTGGCTGTTATTTCGAAGCTTAACTATGGTTGGCACATTAACATGCTCGAGAAGAGAAGACTGGGGTTCAAATAATCTGGCTGTTATTTCGAAGCTTAACTATGGTTGGCACATTAACATGCTTGAAGAGAAGACTGGGGTTCAAATAATCTGGCTGTTATTTCGAAGCTTAACTATGGTTGGCACATTAACATGCTCGAGAAGAGAAGACTGGGGTTCAAATAATCTGGCTGTTATTTCGAAGCTTAACTATGGTTGGCACATTAACATGCTTGAAGAGAAGACTGGGGTTCAAATAATCTGGCTGTTATTTCGAAGCTTAACTATGGTTGGCACATTAACATGCTTGAAGAGAAGACTGGGGTTCAAATAATCTGGCTGTTATTTCGAAGCTTAACTATGGTTGGCACATTAACATGCTCGAGAAGAGAAGACTGGGGTTCAAATAATCTGGCTGTTATTTCGAAGCTTAACTATGGTTGGCACATTAACATGCTTGAAGAGAAGACTGGGGTTCAAATAATCTGGCTGTTATTTGAAGCTTGGGCAGTTTCGTTTACTTCATTCGTCATAATTTAAATATTTTTTACAGTTATCCATAATAATAATGTTTGAGCTGGTGTGACGGTAATTGAATCTAGTGCTGCTGTCAGAGTGAATTTCCTGTATCCTGTTACAACTTTGACAGTTGTGCTTGATCACAGGAGGCACTCCACCGCTGTGCCAAACCAGCCTGCCAGAAACGATGACATGCGTGCTCAGTTGCTTTTTTGGCAAGCCAGGTTACCAGTAAAAGAAGACCTATTCTGACCATCTGTTTTGAAACTTTGGCAATTTCGTTCACCGTTCGTTGCTCCAGTTCACTCCGCTGTATGTATGAGTACCTGGCTACAGACAGCGGTGGCCGCATGTGAAAGAATGTTCTTTGCGCCGCAGTAATTGCAGCATGACTGAATTTGTGTAGATGATGGAATGAACAGGCCTACCATGCGTGGAGTGTTGAGCGCATTGAACGGTCCCTTGGACCAGATATGGTGCAGGATAATTTACTGTTACGTGGTTGCTGCAGTTACATCGGATGGAGAACGTCCACCAGAAGCACCTGATCTACCGCGACGTCAAGCCTGAGAACTTCCTGATTGGGCGGCAGGCGAACAAACGACAACAAACCATCAACATCATCGACTTTGGCCTGGCGAAGGAGTACATCGATCCAGAGACGCACAAGCACATCCCGTATCGGGAACACAAGAGTCTGACAGGCACCGCACGTTACATGAGCATCCACACGCATCTTGGCAAAGGTGAGTTGACATTTTTGGTGGCTTGTATATAATCGTGAGCTGCACTAAACTATTTAAGATGTCCATATCACAGGAGCCGGTCATTTGGTGCACATGTGTGCTTATTGAAAAATGCATAGAAAGGTTTACCAACACTAGAGACAAGAAGTTTAAGAGGAGATCAAAATAGAGTATTTAAGATAATGAATGGTTATAAAAATATTGATAGAAATATTAATTTCTCACCTAAGGATGAAGTACTAGAGGACACAAAGTAACACTAGTGAAGTAATAGTGTAGAATAGTAGATTGTATATCAGAAAGTATATCTATTCTCACAGAGGAAAATAAATTAATGGAACAAATTATCTACTGATTGTGTAAATGCTGTGAGTATGTTTAGAAACAAAATTGACAAATATCTCGAAAGGGTGGGTTACACATAGATGAATAATTGTTGGGCTCTCGATACACTAGTGGCTTCCTTGTCCACTTGCCACCCAGTTTTTACTTTGGATAACAATCTTATTACATGTTGTGATTGTTTTTTTTTTTCAGTTATTGGTAAGATGGTTTTCTGGATTCTTATTTTTTTGCCAAGATACGTTTCTGTTGGCGTTTTCTTGTACGGATTTGTATGGTTACAAATGACAAATTCTAATTTATGGTGTATGTATTTACACTACTGATGGCACTGCCGTGTTATGACACAGTCTTAACAACGAGTGTTATGCCAGGTCCTGTCAGGGTGTGTTCTAATTAGCGATTGCTTGAGCATGTTTCACGAGTGACGTCCTTGTAGGTGTGAAAAACTGTTCAAAGACGTGTGGCTGACTTATTGACAAGTTTCTTGTTAATTGTAGTCAATACATTCATAAATGCTTAGAAACGCCACCGTCGTGCACAAGATGGCAACGGAATTATCAAGAACATTCGTGCTATTTGTAACACGAACGGCTGAAGAAAGAAAATGCTTTCATTCATAGTATTTTTCTTGAACTGACAACATGGTTAGGAAACTATTATGCCAAGATTAATCTTTTGCTTAAAGCCAAAAGTCCCTCCTCTATTCGATGTAGTTTTTGTGAAATCATAAGACAAACTGTTAAATTATTTAATGCTTGATCCAGAATTAATTGAAGTGAAAATGGAAACGCTGAAAACTCGTGAATTTCACCCTTGGTGAAATTTCAGAACTTTGTCATGTGATCAGCGAGAGGATGGAAGTCATGCCCATGATCAGCCTTGACCCCCCATAAAGTATTTACCGGTTTGGATATCCACTGTTTTGAGCTTTAACAGATCTAACAACTAAACTCATTTCTTTCAATGGTTTTAACAGAAAAACTCATTTTGTATTAAACCGACTGCGCATATTACTTAAGCTATTCAGACACTACGTATTAGGACATCAACGAACCAGATTCGCGATATGCTAAACAGGTGTAGAAATTAAGAAATGTAACCCTCTGGCCAGGGGGACTAGTAGCCTTATTATATTACTCATCCCCATAAAAAATAGCTAGTTGACCATTATTGGTGGATATCGCCGAAATGCTAACTTTTTATGCAAATTTGTTTGTTGACCTACAATTCTTCCTAAAAATAAATGAGTCCTTTACAGTGTCACCAGTGTCCGTGAATTAGATCATGTCTTTCAGTATTTGGGCAACTGCCTCGTCCTCAAAATCTGACTCATCAGCGTCCTCCTCAATGTCACCAGTGTCAGTGGTGAAGTTGGGCCCACTAGCCCTGAGCCCAGCATTGTTCCAGTGCTTCATTGCAGATGACAGATCAAATTGGTGTTACATAATTTGCAAAACATTCTTGGCTGCAGTGTCGTTCCCCCAGTCTCGGTGACAATATCATCGTCACGCCAGTCAGCGGCAGCGGGTGCACCAGTGGACGATTTCTTGTAATTGTGCTCTTGCCACAAGAACTGCTTCAGCCAGTGTGGCTGAAGTTAACGTTTTCTATCCGATGCATCATACCTCCGCTTGTGCGCAATTTTATCTTCCATAGTCAATTTTCTTTTGGGGAGTTGGACACCTTTGATAAAATCCCACATGTTGAAAAGAAATGCAGATGGCTGCGTTGTATAATGTGCTAATATAATAGTAGTACTATACATTGGTACCAGTATAAACATCTCTATGACTACTTTGCAATGGGTAACATGTCGTGGCTGAACATTTTACGAAACCGGATATCAACAAACGAAGATTTGAGATTTTATTTTCCGATAGATTGTTTTACATTTAAATATGTATGCGTAAGTGACATAACTAGCCTTAGACAAAAAAATGTGTAAAGTAGCTACTTGCCTGGAGGACTTGTGCTAGCCAAAGGTTATTCATCCCAAGACATTTCTACTCACCTTGGATGAGGGGCACGCATTAAGTTCTACCGCTGGGCTAAATCAGTTGAGAATGGAGTTTTAAGTAAAATACTTGTACAGTTGCTAATCAAAGTATTAAACATGAATAAAATAACACGAAAAGAATGTGGTTAATGTAATTAGAATCACTTGAAGAGCATATTAACATTGGTGTGAAAATATTGGAAGAGTGAATTGAAATGTGTTAAAACAAGGACATTCAAAGAAGACAGTGTGGTTGAACACCGCAGTGGAATGCCATCTTGTGAGAACACTTATGGCCAACTCTTATATCACGGCAGCTGGGAAAGAAAGTGTGTGGGTGGAAAACGTACAAAAACAGTATGGAACAGCAAACATAGGGTGTTGCACTGCACTAACTGGGAGTGTTAATCACCAGTCATTGTTGGCTGCTTTTTATCACTGCTGAACAGCGTCCTGCGAATGGTATCAGTCGATGTTGACCTTCTCGTCTGCAACTTGGCTGTCGCTCATTCTTGCATCGTGTCGCTTCCCGGCGGCAAAACCATAACGCACAACGTGAATTAGAACTTCCTGTTTGAGCTGTCACGGCCACACAAAGAGCAGCTTTATAGTTTGTCGGGCGGTGCCAACAAGTGAACCTTTGTGTGTGTGTGTGTGTGTGTGTGTGTGTGTGTGTGTGTGTGTGTGTGTGTGTGTGTGTGTGTGTGTGTGTGTGTGTATGTGTGTCTGTGTGTGACTTCAACTTTATAGTATACACTAACTGCAATTACTTGGCTGGTCTCCAGCAAGATTAATGTTTCTGGTGGTGCCAGTTCACATTGATTGTTACCTGTTTTGGCTGACTGGTATCCAGAAGCTGGTGCGACTTGTCTCTGAGTTTCAACAAGTCGCTGTGTTTCAATGCTGGCCGTGTTTGTCCATTGCGGGTTGTGGTTGCCACACGTTGCAGTGTTCCCTGCCTGTCTAGCCTGGTGCTGTATCTGGCATTCACTCTGGGCTAATATCTTTTCAGCAGTGTAAATGTTATCCACAGATTAAGTTTTTGTGGTTCTGATTTCACCGACAGGCTCCAGCTATGTCCTCTGTGTGTGGACGCTGACTTGAGCAGAGACTGTTACACTCTGGTTTTTAGACTTGAATAATTTATTATAGTTACCATAATGTATCTGGCATACATGAAATTGATATTTTTTTTGCTCTGTGACTGTGAATGTTATACAAACTTGCATGTACAAATGTCATAACAGTTTGTGTTTGATTACAGTACAAATAATGGCTTAAAGAATGGACATTGCACACATACAAATAGTAACCATCACAGAGTTGCGGTGGTTTCATTATTCAGGTTGTCAAAGCCAACTTTGGAGGTCGTTGCCATAACAGATTCATGTTTTGTGGAGACCCTGTGTCACGGAGACATGTGTCAGTGGCCCACTTTGTGGTCAGTCCCAGATACTTGTTGACGACTGGTGTTGTTTGTGTCATGCATGTGGTTGTGGCTCTGGATATTAGTGTAATGACAACGGGGAAGTCAACACTTCTTCTCTTGTTCCAAGTAATTGCAACCCTCAAGGCAGCATCCACTCTGCCATTGATATTACATCTGTTACGCTGGATAGCTTTCTGCAATTTCTGAGCAAAGGTCATGACACCTTTTCTGTATATATTTCCCGCTTCTTGCTGCATTTATGGCCGTACTTCCTTGAGTAGCAGCCAGTGCTATTTTCGCTGTTTTTTCTGGTGTCAAAGCTTAGTTATGTGGTGCTAACCCACCAGTCTTGACTTCTACTAACTAGTCGGCTGATGTTCATTCATGTGCACCGTGGTCGCCCATGTAGCCCACTTTCTAACAACAAGTGCACCTGTCGAAGGTAGTGGTTTGTGTGCCATGCGAAATAGCTGACCTGTCATCTCATGATGCTCCGACCTATTAACTAGAGCATGTTGCCGGCTGGACCCCTTTGCATTCTGTACATGCATTGTGCTTTTGAAAAGAACTTGCTTTGCCTTCTCAGGTGACTTACTGGTGCGCATAATAAGTGGTGCTTTGTTGTTGGTCGATTCCTAGCTCCCGTCCTACGCTCATGCTGTGGGAAAACTTTGGGAATTGATTTAAAGGCACACAGCACAGGCACACTATTACGTGTGGCCTGGCATCCGTTGGGTTTGTTTTTATTGGGCATGTTTCCTCCCGGGTGTTTGGGGGGGTGTGAGAAGCATTCTGTCTCTCTGCTGCCAACATAAAGAAACTTGCGACTCCCTCGTGGGATGGCCCATCACTTGGAGCTGTACGCAATGTTGTGTAATCGAATCAACTGGTGGAAATGAGAGTCTGTTTATAGCCTGCTACATTGCCAGTGCTGTACAAAACATGTAGAGCGTGACTGCCTCTTTAGACCTTTGTCCGCATTGATTTTTACTGCACACTGCTTGTTACGGCAGAGGTTAAAGTTCAGATCTGTAAGCGTTGAGGATGTGTAGTTTATCATGCTGCGTTAGGTTCATCAACAGGGCAATGACCTGATATATCAACTGAGTAGCAGTGGTGCCTTGGCATTTTTTATAGCAGTCAACCCACATCTTTGCAATTTAAATGTCGCTTTATATTGGCTTCTTAAAAAATATTAGCTCTCCAGGGTAGCTTAACGCTGTCAGGTTTAGCTGTGACCTTTTCTCAAAGAATTGCATACTCATCTTGTCAAGAGCTCTGCCAACCTACAAGTCCACATGTTTGTGCTGTGTGTGATGATTTTGCAACTTGTCACTGCAGTATGTGATGAAAGACAACATGTTTCTAGCCTGATATTAATTAGTATATTACAATTTAGGTAGTTAAAAGCATAACTCTAAGTTGAAGAAGCGTTGAACACAACTGTCTAGAACAGAAACTGTGCACCTTTCGTTTTTCCACAAACATTGATTTGTGTTGCAGAGCAAAGTCGCCGTGATGACCTTGAGGCTCTGGGTCACATGTTCATGTACTTCCTGCGCGGCAGCCTGCCATGGCAAGGTCTCAAGGCCGACACGTTGAAGGAACGCTACCAGAAGATTGGTGACACGAAACGAGCAACACCTGTCGAAGTGTTGTGTGAGAACTTTCCAGGTCTGTCCATCATATTTCTTCATTGAAAATTGTTCTGCAAAGGTGTTGTTTTGTCTTGCTTGTTATGTAGGACCAATGATATTTGCATTTTTTAGGTTTAATCACACTAATATTGCTGCTACACCAGGTGTGTTTGGCTGGCTAGTGCCCCCTACGCCTCTGTGGCTTCATGGTGTGTGGCATCATCATTTCAACCAGCAATTTTCAGTCTGCAGATATTGCCAGTTTGTAAGCAGCCTTTAAAAAAAAAAATTTTTCATGTTTTGTGTAAGCTAAATTACAGAACTTGCTAGCCAGTTTTATTGTACTATGATTTACTACATATTGGTTTTATGCCGAATAAATGACTGGGAGAATGGGCAAGTGCTGTAACACCTGCAAATAAAATAGGCCTGCCCCGCACTTTATGGCCTGCTGAAATAAGTATGTATTATTGTGTTATGTTATTTTGTCGTGCTGCATGAGCACAGGCTTATTTCCAGTTGTTTGTATGACAACTGTTGTTATATCTGTCCTGTCGTGATGTCTGATCACAGCTAAATACAGATAATAACTTTACATGCCCTTTACGCGTAAGTTAATGAGTCCCCATTGTGTACAGCAACACTAACTGCTGCCGTGATGGTGTATGGATGATGGCATGTCATATGCCAGATGGCTATTTCAGCCCACCAGTTTTTCCTTCATACAAATAAATGCAGTTGCTCCCATAACGCTAATGTAAACTCCTGAATGAATCCGTCATTATGCTTGGATGGCCTGTCATGGTGTGTGATTGTTGTTTTTAAACGCCATCACTGTGTGCTGTTTTTGCGATTGCTGCGCGTCATGAAACGTAACTCGTTTCGTTGCGTGGGTTGTTTTTGTGTTTTCCCCATGGGTTATGGATATTGCAATACCTCAGACCAGAACTGACTTATTAGGTCCTAAAATCTTGCAACAATCTCTGTGTGTAGGAGCACATTACTGTTCATGGCGGCAAGTGTAGGTCAGTTTGTTCCTGTTGTGTTATGTTTTATTAGCAGAGAGAGATATTAAGTGTACTTGCACAGTTTATGAAAGTGCTATTAAAAATCCATAGGAACTTTTTATTGGATTCTGCAGTTTTTCTGGAGGATATTCCTGTTGTAATTACATTACTTCCGCAGGTCATTGTGAATGTGTCTCGCTGCTATTTGCAGAAGAACTTGGCACGTATCTGCGATATGTACGGCGGCTAGACTTCTTTGAGACACCTGATTATGACTACCTGCGCAAACTCTTCATCGATCTCATGGCAAGAAATGGATGGGAGTGTGACTGGGAGTTTGATTGGACGGGCCGTCAGATGGTAATATATGGCTAATATAGTTTAACCTTCGAGAATTGTCGCTTTAATTAATTTGACTTGTTTACAGATGATGTGAAGTGAAGGTGCCGTCTTGTTAGAAGTGTTCTCTTTTAGCCATGTTGTTTAATTTGTTCTGTTGTTTGATTAAGGATATTTAAGTAGGTGATGAAACTTGTTTGGTTCATTTATGTGTCAGCGATTCGGTGAACTGATCAGAAAAACATAAATTGGCATCTGGGCAAAATGAACAGTGCCACCATTCGGATCCAGCAGTGATTGTTAGGCCGCCGTTACGTGCAATTTTCCTTTCAGTCAACACCTGGAGGTTCAATTTCAACAAACGAAACTTTGGGTGGAGCCACACGCACTGCTGAAGACAAAAGACGTAGCACGCAAAGGGGGGTAAGTCGGGCATGCGTGCATGAGCGCAGAGATAGTCCAGTCTCTTCTCAATCCCGTTTGACCAAATCTGTCTAACAGTTGTATAGATATGTAACATTTTCGTGGTGGTTTCCGAAGGCCGTCATCTGAATCTGTTTAACGGTGTGCTGTTGATGCCTTCTAATCTGCTATCCCCCACCTGTGCGCACTCTCTGAATGTATGCAGTACTCTCATGTTGATTCTCTATCCAGTGCATCTTCTTCAGCTAAAGAAAGTTTGCATCAGTAGACATTATCAAGTCGCTACCACAGCTAAGTTTGCCGATGGAGTCAGTCTGTCTTGGCTTTGTTCGAGGTCGCCGCTTGAACAGCATCTGTGTGTTTGCCATCTTTGCAGCAGATCGGCGCTCAGAGGGGTACTGCTAGGGGAGAGAGGGAGGTAGCCCATGTCTCTAACCTTCTCGGAGCTAATCCGCCCGATAGGCATGGCGGCTCAGTTCAGGTACTGTTTCTCGTCGCCGTCGAACGGTCGTATGGTCGCCGACTGTTTTGATCTCATTGTTAACGTGCTCTCCGGGGGAGGAGGTAGAAGGGAGGGTTGGCGGAGGTTCGCTGGAAACCATCCGTTTTTCTTGTTCCATGGCCAACGGTCATGACATTTTCTTTGTCACTGTCTAAAGTGCTGCTGGCGGGACTGGGTTGACCTCGCTGCTGAGGTCGTGTGCTATCGCATGCTTGTGTGCACTCTAAAAATACACTTCTCAATTTCACGGACCACTAATCCTATACGCACTGGCACTAACAGCATTATCCCTTTTCACAACAAAGTCCTCTTACCAATGGACGTTAGTCAAAATTTTTCTACTGACTTGGTATTGAATTATGCATATATTTTTTTTAGAACATTTTGGCTGGTAACATTATAAATACAGAGCTTCTTACATAAGAAGCCATCATTGATAAAGCAGCGAAGTTCACACATTTATGGAAAAATAGGAAGACAACGTCGTCCCAGTTCAACAGATGAAGCATGAAGAGTTGTCTTGTTGATGCAAGACCATCCCCTCTGGATAACCTACATTACTAGTCTTAGGTTCCACAGAGGAACGTGAAAAAATAAAGAATTAGTATAGCAATAAAAAGGACTTGTTGCACTCTGCAAAAATTATACCGTTCTTTAATGTTGGGGTGCAGTAGTACTGAAACTGGTCTGTTCTTGTAAATGATGTCACAAAAGTGCCGCTACCCTCCCAGATCTCGTCAGAAGCACTAGCAACAGTTCTGCAAAATTCATAGTGAGGTGACTACAAAAAACATGCCGGTCATTGGGCAAAATTTCACTTGTGGTTGCTCGTTATCGAACAAGGATTCCCTGGTGACGGTTGGGGAAGTTGGAACTTTACGATGTCGGCATCATTGAGTCGAGTGCCTCCCTCTGCCTCCATGTTGCTGCCCCTCGCTGAGCATTGTTCTCTGTCACACTACTTACGACCTTTGTCAGCTGCTTCATCCTTTACCCTTTCACAAGCCCTCTCTAACTATGGCTGTGCCATGCACCTCGTGATAACCCTCCTAGCCGCTTAATGTGGACACCTGAGATCAGACGGTCAACAGGATGACACTGCAAAACATCAGAAAACATTACTCCAACAACCTGCTAGATAGGTTACAGTATTTTCTTTTCTACACAACAGTGTATTTTGCGAACGGAGATAGTTCTTAAGTTCCCATTATACTACGAGCATCATGAATCACGCATTTCAGTCAGTTTAAAGTTTGTGTTCCCATAATTTTGTTCACCTTGCGCCTGTTGGCTGTTGTTGTCTGCCACATGGTATACGTAAAAAAAATTTATTTCTTGTCAAATACCGACAAACTCAACAAAGCATCATGTATACTAAAGTAAAAAAAAGAATGAATAGAATCTTGCAAGACATTAAATTTGACAGTTGTCAGTTGATGATGCACTGGCTATTAGTACAGATATGTCCACGTCACAGGTGTCTTCTTTAAGCGCATGATTATTGTCTGTATAATGAAATTGCTACCCAAATGTGTTTATTTGCTTGTGAATGGCAGATTTATTTATTTATTTTTGCTTTGTGTTAATATAAATTTATGTGTGCATTGATATTCTTAATTTAAACTTCATCAGGTGACATCACTGAATGTTTGTTCTCTTTTCAGTTTTGGCCAAATATAATGATGCACTGCAGGTGTTTATAAGTAGTCTTCATTTTACCCTTTGACAGGTGGTAATATCTCATGTGGAAGTACGTGGCAAAATCATGTCATGCACTTGTCCACAGCAGGGTAACTTACAGCTTACCATAGTCGTAACGTCAAGCGTACAGATCTAACAGACTATGGCTTTATCAAGTCTTGTAAGAATAACAAAATCGAAATGAATGCAGTATAACTGAAGAAATATAAAACGTAATGGCACTATTGTAACATGGTAACATCATAGCATATGTTACGCTGTGTAAAGTACGTCATCAGAACTTACTTAGCAAAAGCTGTGTTTGTTCACACAGTATGGCCTGCTATGATGGCGCGTGTTAGTGTAGCAATTACTGTGTGTGACTAATAGATGCACATAATCATGCTTCCCACTTACGGCAAAATTGCTCAAGCACCACAACGTCTGCATTGGTTTGGCATTGCTATGGCTGTGTAATTTGTTTGCATAAGTTGTCACCTCCAGCATTTTGTGACTTCAAAAATGTAAAAGAATTGTGGATGGTTTAAACATTTGAAAAGCTGTTCTTCTGAGTGGAGAATTGAAGTTTAACTTAAACGGGTAGTGGGCAACTCGTTTCTTCTATACTATGTATGTACTTGTGGTTAACGAAAAACAAGCAACATTTGCAGTGCCAAACGTAAGAATATGTCGTGATTAGTTTCATTTTAAAAAGTGTTAAAGAATGATGCTGCTTGTATCTACTTAGGTATCAGGCACAAATTTCATTTAAATGTCGAGAAAATCAATATTTTGAATGAAATGTTTGTAGCATGGCTAGCTTACAAAGCTGAACTTTGACGTTTACCAATCCCCTTGTTTGCAGTTTAAACTGGACTTTTAATGTTGTGGTTTTCATTGTTATTATTGTTAAAACATTATTAGATCTGGATGTTTATTATATAGAGCTCTGTCATTGTTATTATTGTTAAAACATTATTAGATCTGGATGTTTATTATAAAGCTCTGTCATTGAATAACTGTCTTTTTATATTAATCAGTTACTGAACTTTTAATGTATTTAATCATGCTTAATAATACTTATTTAAATAGGTATGTCATGCTGTCAGCCATAAGTGTAATGTATAATGGAAGTAGGTGACTGATATTGTCCATTGAATTATGATTGTCTATGAGACTACTAACAAGGCATGGCTTCTGTGTTTCATTGTCGGCTGAAAACAGGTGTTGAGTTCAGCCAATGGGGAGCTAGGCGGTGACGACCCGAACGGGGGACAGTCGGACACGCCAATCACCGCACCACGGGAAGTGGAGGTTGTTAGTGAAACAAAGTACGTATCTATCATTTAGGCAAATTGCCAACAGAATTCTGCTGCATGCTAGTGATGTAAAGCAGTCGCACCTTTACCTGTATGTTAGAAAATAATTTATTTCTCTATTTATCAGTGGGACCCATAGATGTCTGTCATGTAATTGTTTCTTGGAATACACTTTTAAACATGAAAAACCTGCAGAGAACATCTTGTATCAATAATTATAAACTTTAATCAATTGTGATCTGCTTTGATAAATTGCACATATTTTGCACCTAATCGCAGCTTTGCTTTGGACATTTGCAGTGTCGTGCAATGGTTTTTATATGAAGGTGGAATTCACATGGGTCGTAATTTAGTTGCAAACCTCCTCTCACAGACACACACAGCATAAAGCAGCAATGCAGGATGTCCACATCATGTGTGCAATTTAAGCAGCTAGTCAGATGTGTCACATGAAAATTTAGTTGCTTAAGGTAGCTGGGGCAGCTAGCGTGTCGGTTGATTTTTTGCTTCATAACATGCTAGGAAATATTGAACTGAACGTCAACACCACAAGTAATCACCCACTAACATCATATTTTGTCAATCCATCCTTTAAAAAGTCCTTTTGGAAATCCCCGATTTGTGTGTGCTACGATTTTCGAATCAGCGATATATGTTTGCCGTGAAAGCGGAACATATCGTCTAGTTACTGTGATTCCAGTACACATCAGTATTATATGTACCTAACTGAATCATGTCCTTAAACCAGCAAATATCAGCGCTAACGTAGTTTATTGTGCCTTTGAACCTATAACGGAAACGGCCTGTAACCCTGACTTGGTGACCCTGTCGGATAACATGTCAGATGGCTGACATAACCTGATATCGTAGACAACAACACGTTACAAATACAGATTCAAGGGTCAATGTGGCGGCAAATTAAGGGGACATGTCAATATTACGAATGGTCATTATGTTTTGTCAACAATACGTAAAACGCCAGTGAAAATCATCACATTTCAAGCAAAAAATTTTTATTACAACACACGATGCTCCAATTTTGTGTATGATGTATACATGTAGGCAACTTTACATGGTTTGGAATTACGATTGGTGAAGGGTTTGTGTCAAAAATACACCGTTGCTTTAGGCTGTCGTTCAACTTTTGCTTAATTCATTCACGGTGGTGTAGTAGACGTAATTCGTTTATGTTAACCAAAATTTCCCTTAAAGTTATCAGTGACACTCATGTCCATCATTTATTTCTTGGGGGATTTTCTCTAAACGATATAGTTTTGTGGCTATTTTTTCAAATTTACAAAAAAAATAAAAAATCTTGTAACATAACCAAATAAATAAAAAAACTCTAATTTTTATTAATGTTGAATGTTATATGGTATTTCAACTACAATCTGTGAAGAAACTGTTAATTTATCTTAAAAACTTCTACTGCAACTACTCTATTCAAGATAGGCATGTAATAGCCACCCCAGCTACCTTAAGGTCAAAGTCAGATTGTTTTTGTTGTAAAGTCGTAATATAGTGTAAACTATATCTAATGTAACATTGATCACCCAAATGTGTTTTAGTGGACCACCATTTTTTCATATAGTTTGAATGTTATCAGTTTAATGAATGTTTTGACAGATAACAGTCAAATTATATTTAATAATTGTGGTTCATTAAAACACAGTTGAGTGGACTCAATATGTTAGAAGCAGTATTATAGTTTATACTTCGCAACATAATTTTACAAAACATGAGTAAAGTTCTAAGGCGCACAATGCTTCCTTCAAGTCTTGCGTCTGTTAATGTTTCAGTCAGAAACTGGTTGTCAAGGTTTACTTTCCTCCAAATTATAAAGAAAAGTGGGTGAAATAGGATGTCCAGCTTCATAGTATGAGACAGGTCCCAGACAGTGTTTACCCTATTCATAGGATGAGACAGGCCCCAGACAGTGTTTACCCTATTCATAGGATGAGACATTTCCCAGACAGTGTTTACCCTATTCATAGGATGAGACAGGCCCCCAGACAGTGTTTACCCTATTCATAGGATGAGACAGGCCCCAGACAGTGTTTACCCTATTCATAAGATGAGACAGGCCCTATTCATTCATGAAGGAGACTATTCCATAATGTTGCTAATGCACAAATCTAGTTAAGTTCGCCTTACTTAATATATATATTTATAATGTTACTTAAGATCGTTAATGCATACTTTCTGATCTCGGCAGGGTACCTCTGTTTTTTGTCTGCAGTGCCGACTTCTATCTGGACAGTGTGACTGTCTTTAGTTACAAAATGTAACAAAATGATTTTACTTGTTAATGTGCACTGTTGCCTGTTGCTAACAGAATACTTATAAAGTTTGCTTCAGCTTTATAAAACTTAGTGGTTAAGTTGCATGACAGGAGGCTGTAAGCAAATCACCTAAGCACCTGACCGTGAGCATGGCTGGCACTGGTGCCAGCCGCCGAATCGAGCCCTGTAACCACGACGGCAGCTTTCTTCTCTCCACAGGTGCTGTTTCTTCCGACGCCGCAAGAAAAAGAAGGCCCGTCAGAATTAACACAGCACTGTGGCACCGCGCGAGTGACACTGGCGATACAAATCACTCATGCACTCATACATATATGCGCGCATTCTCTACATGTACTGCATCAATGATTTGGACTATTTTCTGTATATAATAGCAATGTATGTCGGGGACCTGATTTGTATTGGTCGGTGAAGCAGTAATGTTGCACTTCCAACATTGACGCGACAACGGTGTCGAATGTCCCCGACACGTCATGCCGCGTGGCAAAGTGCGATTCCACGTGCATGTACAGTACGTCGTGTGTACAACGTTGTGAATGGAATCGGTATTCCTGTTCGGACCGTACACAAAATGTTGCGGAGCATCTGCACGCTCTCGCACCGCCGCTGCACCAGTTGTGCCACTAGATGGCGCTCGCTTCTCTGTGCCATGTTGCCGCACACTTGACTGACGTTGCGTCCCGTGCTCGTTCTCGCCGTAGGTGTTGCGGATGCTTCGGGGGAAGGAAGGATGCGAACAGGTCATCATCTAGAAAGCGACAGAAATGATATGCGGCCCGTGAGCAGGAGCAAGATACGGTGCCACTGCAGCGGTCCTGTCGTTCCCACCCGTGCACCACCTGCACCGTCTGCCGCAGGAGTAGCGCCACCGGCGACGATGACAGCAACTGGTGACTGTGAACGCGCTGTGTCTGTTGATCACTGCACCGAACATTGGGGGAAGGAATGGATTGTTATGCACTACGTGCACTGTCGAGTGCGGTGACGGTCCACAAGTGACGAGGTGGTGTCAACTGCCGGCGGGATCTGTATCAGGGCTAAATAACACTGCACACGTATCTTCATCCTGGTCACGGGAAGACGGCATGTAGGTAATCACACAAATATCAGTGCAGTTAGGGTTACCATGGCAACGTGTATTGTGAAATCGCATTGTGATTAGTGATGGCATTGTAGGAAACGGACTTAATGGACGTGACGAAAATGAAATACACGAACACCTGCTACTGCATCTAACAAGACCTTTTCTACAGATTCTAGCGGGTTTGATTTTAATATCTTAACTAACCAGCAGTTAAAGCAAGCAGCATTTAATTCACTAGATTGTGCAGCCGACACGAGTTTGCTTAGCTGACACTTTTGTTTCTGACTGTAAGTTCAGTGTCGTCTCTGTGCTGTCCACAGGAACTAACCTTTTAGAATGCTGCACTGGATAATCTGATTTCCTGTGATCTTGTGTTCTGGCGTAACCAGCTGTAAAGGGTGCGGCGGTCATCAAAAACTGGACTTTTCATTGCAATTCTTGAAGATGCCAGAGTGATTTTATGGTGCCGTTATCCAAGTTTTAATACCTACCATGTACATTCCTGTTTTTTGCTACTTTAGGGTGGCGGGGGGGTGACTATTTACCATGTTTTAATGTTTTCCATTGTTAATGTGTCCATTATAATTTGATGTCAGCGTGATTGCTGAGACACACCAGCCATCAAGTAATAAGTACTGTGTAAAACTGACTGCAACTGGCCGTTTCGGCGCTTATTGTCATGTTGTAAATTAACTCTGCTTCTTAAATGTGAGATGTCAAAGTGCACTAGTTTGCGATCGTGTCTGTCTGTCAGGTGCAGGTTCTCGCCGTGTGCTGATGGTGGTGTAACTTTGTGAATACTGTGCATTTTGCCTTTCACTGCTGTGTTTCTTGTTCACTATTACTTTGCAAAGATTGTCTTGCCTTGTAGTTGTAATTTTACTTATGGGCATATTGTGTTCTATGAGACAGCGTGACGTGGCTCAAGTACTCGATGGAAGCTGCGCTTATCACAGCTTCTTGGAGCTAACCACGTTTGATTAAACTTGGTGGCAGCAACTAAAGCAATTGTTTTATTTTAAGTGTTGCAGTTGCTAATCTAATGATATAGGTTAGTGTGCTGTTGATCATGATTGATTGCAAGGAAAGGGAGCCCGCTTTTGTAATATAGAGTGAAGAAAACAGGTTTGTTCTGCTGTTTGGTGATGTACGAAGAGTTTTTTAATGGTACAGATAGCTGCCATTTTCATCTTACCTTAAAGTGCGAAGTGACCTGCAGTATGTGTTATGGATTGTGACAGTGGACATGTAATTTATGAAAACAGACCTGCCGTGAAGTTTGTTACCTGGGAAACATTACCTTAGACACATTAGGATGCGGAGATCAGGTGCACCTGTATACTTGCCAATAAGATATCACACTGTACAAACTAATTCAGCAACATTGTAAAAATGCAGCACTGCACGTTATTGAAAACTACTTCTTAAACACAGTGTAAGGAAATGTGATGTTTTGAGATGCCGAGTACGCGCTAGAAACAAGTGTAATTACTCTCCTTGTTGTTTTCAATGTTTCCACCGCTCCTCTGTCCATAGCCATTGATAAAACAATGCCATGCATTCGGTGGTTCAAAGTCACTGCCAAATTAATACAACTTAGTTGAAGGAAGTTTCTAAAGTTCATGTTGAAAACCAGAAGGGTAAATGAAATTACTTGAGTTGTAATATTCGTTGAACCATTGTACATGCAATTACTGGTGCAGAGAAGGAATTTCACCTTGTACTGGGTGGCGCCAGAGCTTGTGACCACAAAAACGTTGTCGTGGAGATAGAATCTGAATGCCATTTGACAACAGCATCAATTTGTAATACATTATGATATGTTGTTGTTACGCCATTGGTTAAACATGGAAAAACAGTTGCTGTGGTTTTAAAAAGTGGGGTTTGTCGTTCGTATTGTTCTGCAGTTTCAGGTCAAACTGTTGTCGTACGGCATGTTAATATATATTCACTGTTCCCCTGGTTGCTTGATTTTTGTAACACTTCACGACCGAAATTGAGGATGAGTACCAACAGTGTTTGATCGTCACAAGGCGCCAGTCCACGTGTTGTGCTGCAATTGTATGTGTTGCAATTGTTTAATGTTACCCAGCAGCCTCTCTCAGGACCGTGACAACTCGCAGCGCGTCACGTATGTCTCTGAAACTACGTCTGTGGGAACGTCGTCCCACAAAACAGAAGTGGCTTACTGACACATTAATCTGGATGCATTTGTCAGTTGGCAAAGACCCGAAGATGGGATTCTCTAGATGCAGCATCGTTCTCGGTTGTGTCGTACAGACGAAGCGACATCTCGTGTTGAATTGTGGTTGGGCTGTTGATCGTAGTGTGGATGCAACAGTGGTGAATGAATGTGTACGATGACTTCGCATAATGTGACATGGAGGCGTGAATTGTATTACGACACAACTTCACTTTTCTTCGAGCCCCGAGGTTGACATGACAGCGGGGAACTAAAAATGCAATTGTGAAGCGCTAGGAAGTTTTTTGGCAGGAACTCGTAAATCGGCAATCGATACTTTAACACTATATTGTTGTATATATAAATATAGCACTTTTGATATGACAGTACGGTAAGCAGAAGCTTGTTTGTGGTCCAACGTGCAACTTAACGAATACAGAGGTGCCAAGTACAAGTTGTCGGCAAGAAGATGTCCACGTTTCCAGAACGGGCCAAAAACCAACAGATCATCAACATGCCTTGGACACTGGGAGAGCATGCATCAACTAGCATTTACTGCAGTTATATTGCGCAGTCCGGGTTGGCTTGTTGGCAAACTCTCAACTCCTGCCCCCAGTGGCAGAAGACGTGCATACACAAGTGTTCTGACGTGAGTAATTTCTTGCTCAGTATCAGTCCCAACCAGAATAAATTGAAAACAATGTGGGGAGTGATCATTTCAGGGAAATCTCACGCAGGCAAACAACATTTGGCACCTCTGTTGTTAATGCACGCACAGTCAGACCACTGTATGACTATTAACATTTGTACTTTCCCGTTGAAACGTGCACATTGTGGCATGTTTATTATTTTTCTCTGTGCAAATGATGAAATGGCGATGATGATAATAAAGGATGTATCTGGAGTGTGGACGTATCTATTTCAATGATACATCGCAGGTTCGTGGGGAAAATAGACACTTTCAAGTTTCAATCGAGTAATAGTTTATTTAGTTATTCTTGAACGAGGTCAGATAGATGTAGGTTGATATGAAATCATTTTAGATTCTTTATGGAAAAAATATCCATAATTTCATTTATATTGATGGGGTTTTCTCAGTACCATTAATTGATGAGTGTCGGGGTGGCAGGGGTAAATTTTTAGAACTAATCTCCCACTTCCTGCTATATGCCCTTATTAATATGCAGCTTATTGAGTGTCACTTCGCAATGTAATGTATGGTACATTCACAAGTCACAAATAAATATAATTTAAATAATAAAATACAGATTTTCACATAAATTTACTCCAAAGAGGAAGAGGCTATGAAAATAAAAAAACTAGGCTGATGGGGTAAAAAGTGGGTGTCCTTGCAGGAAAAAAGGGAGCTCTACCTAATAATTTGCCCTAATGAGATATTATCTTTCTACCAATGTGGCTTCTTCATTCCTCTAATGTTGTTAACGTGTTTGACCTAATAAGGGTACAGTATGCTTGAAAAAAAATTGGGCCATGAAAAAACATAAAGGAATCTGTTCTTATAAACGTACACCAAAATGTGTTTCTTTAGCCAATAGGGTAACTGTTCTAGTGTGTAATTTGGTGACTAGTGTAGTACAACTGAAAAGTGGTGTCAACTGCTTAACGAACTGTTAGAACTAAATATGGAATCAAAGTATTTCATGAAGCGAGAGGAGAAAGTATCCAAGTTATGGATATATACACTTACAGTAGAACAGATGCACTTTTCACGTCGAGTGGATTGAAATACACTTTTCCATGGATGCGAGCCGCATTTCACAAGTTAAGACAAAATTATACCGTTTTCAAGTTGATGAGTAATGTCATTTATATACCATTTAAAGTATAAAATATGCATTGTTTCATGATATGTGATATAGTATAATTCATTAACATTTCATTCATAGATTAATATTAACAAGTTACATAGTTTCTCTGAAATGAGATGTCTGGCGAGAGGGTCCTCGGTATACAAAGCTGATAACTAGCCATGTAGTTGTGAATGGTTAGGGAGAAAAAATGGACGCAATACGAGGAAATATGTGCAAGCAACTTGAGTACTAGGCACACAAGATGAGCCGCTGTCTCCTTGGAATTTGTTCTATGATGGAGATTATAAAAACACTACCACTTATCTCAGACAAGAATTTGTCAACTGCGTGCACTAACAGATAACTGGAACTTCTCACACCTGCAGAAACTAGAGGATTGCAGTACAGAGATGAAGAACGGACAATATTCACTGCTGATAGAAAGAAAGGCCAAGTCTGATTGTTTCTATTGTAAACTTGTGCCGTAAACTATATGTATTCATCTTGACTGCCAAAAGTGTTTAATGAGCCACAATTTTACAATGTAAATTATCCGTTACAAATATGAACTCAGCTGTTCAGCAGCTACATAGGCGAACCAAGTTGTATAGATATTACTTGGAGGAGCCGTGTAGCTACACTCATTACAAAATTCTAAGCAATTAGCAAAACAAGTATATTTCCACACCTATGTAATCAATAATATGTAAACATGCAATTTGATCTTTCAAATAAAACACATTTATGTAGTTAGAATAAATATTATTTATGATACAAATCTAGTTAACATGAAGCTAGATGGAATGCAAAAATTTACTTAAATATATATAAACATGTAACATTACATTCGTAATTAATGTTTTTTTGATAAATATTTCAAGTGTTTCTCAGGAAGAAGACTCGCAGAATTCACTTCAGTTATATATTCAATGATAAATCACAACTGATTAGGAAATCATAATAGCATCATTATCAACAAAGCTTTAATCGTGATGATTTATCACTAAAAGGGCAGCCTTCTAAGTCAAAAAAATGTGTAGCGTTTCATATTGTTTCATATCACCTCCCACCTATCAATGCGTCGTGTGGGACAAGATTTTTTTTCAGTTGTGCTGCTACATGGTAGACTACTGGGTAAGATGCTTGTCCACCAATATGTAATGCTATAATTTTTATGGGTTTTTGAACTTTGAGAACTTGTGATCACCCCGAACCCATCACAAATCAGGTAGTGTGTGAATGGGTTAAACTAACATGCAGTTGGTTCTGTTAAAACACATTAAAAAAATCGACTTTGATTGGGTAAACTGCAAGTGTCGATGATACTAAATGGCATCGTAATTGCAGAGAGGACTACTTTGCACTTTCATCATTGAATTTTTATTTGACTGGTAAAAAATAAGTCAATATTTTTTCAATGATTTTGCTAAAACTAAATAAAAAATGTATATAAATGATTTAGTATGTCATAGTGGATATTTGGTAAGTCTTTTTTGTGAAATGACTAACAAAACCCAAAAAAAATTTATTATAAAAAACAACGTCTAAATTCCCTATTAACTTTTCTCGCATTCCTCCATTGCAGCACTAAACGTCTCAACAGAGACCAAGACTTCACAGTTATTAGCAATACTAGTTTTATTTTTTTTCATAATTTATGCTCTCTAAATGACAAAATACACTCAAGGAAATACTAATACATCTTATACATCAAGACAAAGTGATCATTAAGCTTGATTGTGTCAGCTATGGACGACTTACAAGTTAATTTCTTTCTCCGTCTGTTACAGGGAGCGAAACTGCAGATGTATGTACAGATGCAAGTTACTTTGCGACATCAATAAAACCGCATGGTGTATATAAATTTTTTTTTTATATTTTAAACTGTTTCAAGTAACTAAACGACAGTGTTGCCACGAGAATGTCAAAGCAAACTGCTTTACTGATTTGTTGTCACAAGTTGAAACCATCTAAAGATAACATATATGCACAACAATGCATGTTTATCTGTTACAATGAAAGTAACCAAAATGCACCAAACATGATAATCTTTCCGGTTTACCAAAACTTTAAAACTGAACATGAAATAACATAAACTAAGTAACAGTAATATTGCTGTCAGTTCCACCATTTTGGAAATAATCCATAATTTTGCTGTCACTCGTGTGTTCTTGTTACGCTATTTACAAAATGACAAGATGACTAATGTCAAACAATGATGATCAACATCGATATATAAGTCTTAATGGTACGAATTATGTACAAAACGTGCAGTACAAATGTCTGTACATTGTGTGGCTGGCTGATTTCTCAATTTTCGTCGCTGTCACTATCGATGAGTCCATTGCGTTGACTAGACTCTGACGATCCTGGTTCGCTGCAGATGCTCAACGATGGCTCGATGGTGGCGCTACTGGTCGTTCCTGAACTGTTAGAACCTTCTTTGGCCGAACTACAAGAAAGAAAGGACATTAGCAACTGCCAGAAACTACAATAACTGTGTTACTAATATCTTCCCCAAAAAGTATATTTAGTTACACAATTTCCAAAACGTCCCACGGTCAGGATAAAGTACCCCCCTAGATATCCTTGTTCAGTTAGATTTTCTTGCTCGTCTTATTTTAGACTCGTGTCGAGAAAATTCTAACCTATCTAGTGCCAACTACAAAACACCAGCTCGTTTCTACAAATTTGTTGTTTAGCCTGTATCCAGATACTGTTATCTGCGACGAATGTGGCACAAAAACTGGCAAAATGTCTACATTAGATAAGTTGATCTTAGAATACCAAGAATGTGTGACTTTATCACTGATAACAATTAGTTATCACTGATAACAATTACAGTTATCAGTTACACGGCATCATAAAACCTCAAAACAATTAAAGGTGCTTCAAAATATCAATTACAACGCTTTATATGCAATTGTTTATAGGCGTACAACTACAAAAGAAGATTACATGTACATGTTGAATGTTAATTTTTTAGACCTGGTTCTATGTGAATTCATGCCAGGACTGGGGTCAATTCCTTTCAATGAATTCCAATTCCTTGTCATTCAATTCAAATTCCTTGCAATTCCTTTTCATTCAATTCCAATTCCTTTTTTTTTGCAATTCTTTTTAGTAATTCCAATTCCTTTTAAAATCTTTCAATTCCAATTCCCGCTCCCGCTGCAATTCCACATAACGACAAAAGTCAACAACGAAAGATTAATGTGCATGTAGCATGTCATTATTCTTTACATAATCCTCAATGCATGAGTTGATAGCATTATTATACACATAGCCGCCTACAACAGGCTAGAAAAATATTGGTTGATGTCACAAAAAATCAGATGCTCAATTCATTTCCATTCAATTCCAATTCCTTATGTTCAAAATTATTCAATTTCAATTCCTCTCATTCAAAATCTTTCAATTCCAATTCCGGATTTGGAATTGAATTAATTCCAATTCCTTTGGAATTGACCCCAGCCCTGATTCATGCATTCTAATGCCTAAGTTGGGCTCAGTTACACTGGAATATCATGTTTTGATCATTAGATGGCAGGTGTGCATCAACGCAATGCATCGCGGGGTTGATTGTCGATGGAAATACAACAGGTAATTTTGTATTCTAAATCAGAGTCAGAACAATGATGTAACCACGACGAATTACTGCTTTAGCAGAAATCACAACACTCTTGCATCAGAACGCAAAAAAAACTTACTTCAAACGTGATTGAGCATGCGTTCGTTGCGTTGGCTTAGCTACGCGAGAATTACATGTTGTACTTCCGTCAACAATCTCGCGCGATTTCACTTTTATATTAGTGTTATATTATGCACCAGGGGGTGCCACGGGTTATTCCGGGTGGTCTCTATTACAAATTAACCTAACCCTAACTACGGCCTGCACATAACTAGGACCGAGGTCAACTATCCACCTTGCTGAGGTCGCAGATTCCGCTGCACGAGGGTGAATGTGCACATCGACAGTGACGTCTGTTGGTGTTGTGTTCTCATCTTGCCCCGACTTTGGCAGCAGGAAACTGCCTATGCCTTTCTGCCATTCTGGGGTTGGCCGAACGCACACCGGATTGCCCCCACCGTATTTGTTATCTGCGGGAATCGCAAAAATCTTTACTCAAGAATATATTCAGTTCTTCTGTTATGATGGTGACAGCATGAAGAACGAAGTAATTTCATGCAATGTGTGTCTGAGGTAAACAACATCGACTCCATGTACCCAGTAATAATATATAAAATATTTCTATTGTGCTAAAATCCCAAGCTCGGCAGTGCACCAAAACAAAAGGGGTTAAGCAGTTCATACTCGATAAGCAGTTCCAGTTGGATTGGTATGCTGGGGAGCTATGGAGGATAAGCAATTTTAAAAACAGGTAATTTTTTAGTTTACGGCGAAATGTTGTTATATTTCCTACAGACTTAACACTAACAGGAAGTGAGTTCGACAGAGTTGGTGCAGCAATTGAAAAAGCCCCAGTTCTGACATATGTCAACACTAGTAGTAGATTAAAATTAGATGATCGAAGCTGTCTGGCTGTTTTGCAGGAGTGAGCAGTGAATATAAATACTGTCGTTGTTTGAGATCGCCCCTATAGACGACAACTGCTCATGAAAAACTTCTTTTTTTTCGCTGCTAAAATAATCAATTATTCTTTGTGGCTTCCTTCACTAAAAATAAATTAGCTACCATTATGGGATTTAAAAAAAATTATTTATTCACAGTTCACATCTCAAGAATTAATCAACCTGTATCAGTAACATTTGGTGGAACTGTTCCGTGCCATGTGTAGTTATTAGAAAATGCATATATATCGTACGGTTAATGTGCTGTAAACTGGTAAGTCTAGATTTACTCAACTACAATTTTGCATCTGGACTTACTTGTAGGCGATGTTGGCCCAGCACCTGACGTGGATGCACTGCTGCCAAGAATTTTTCGTGGAGCTTTGGCGGCCACAGCTGTAAACAATTAAAAGGTAGTTTTATTTACTGTTATGTAGGTTCACCAAGCCAGAACACTCGTCACGCCAGACTATTTCAGGTTTACAACTGCATGCTTGCAGCATCTTATAACATCGTCAGCAATCTGCAACTTACTCATGGTGACTCCGCCGCATAACAAACCAATCAAAATGATCGTAATGACTTGTCAACAAGCCATGCCACAAGGCAGATGGCTGGGGTAATCTGATCTTGGAGACAACACGTTGCAAATGCAGATTCAAGGGCCTAACAAACCAATCAAAATTATCGTATGGACTTGTCAACAAGCCATGCCACGAGGCAAATGGCTGGGGTAATCTGATCTTGGAGATAACAACACGATGCAAATACAGATTCAAGGCACAGACTCATCCACATACCCGTCCACTGGTCTTTTGGACGGGTAAAATTCGTAAAGTCCGTTTTTTAAAGATTCATCTTTGACGGGCCCGTCCATGTCGTTTTTATAATTCGACATACCCGTTAAGCGTTATCCAACGCAACGCTAACTAGGACATGTGACAAAATCAGTTGACTGGCAAATGCAGACTTAGAAATAGGTCACCATTATCTTTTTTCTGGAAGCTGGCCGGCTGCCCGCTTGTAATTACGGTGTACCCACCTGCCACTCAACATCTTTGATGTGTGTGGGAAACCCAAAACAAACAGAACTTAATGATTTTACATGTTTCTACATAAAACATCATAAAAACAATACTGCGCAAATTGGTCATGGACAGGTGCTAATCCACCCTCTCAGCAAACAATAATTACCACCGTTACAGCCACAGACACACAGCATGCTTTCCTTTCAAAGACAGATTATGCAACTACAGGAGGTGAAGCCTTGTGGACATTGTCTAATGTCTTTATATAAGCAAAAATCATGTACCCTCTGTTAAGACAAGTACCTAGATTGATTTGAAAGAGTTTATAAATACATCAACATATATATATATATATAAAATTTATTAATGTCTATATACCAGATTTAAAATATATATTTATATAATAAAAATATGTTTAAACGGCTGTCTTTTTATTTAGTACAATTCAAAATTCAAGCCACAATTCTTCAACAATTTACAATCATTACCGTTATATTTGTTTATCAATTGTGTACAAAATATTGAAATTCAGCAAAAGTGCAAAACTATATAATTAACAAATGCTGAATATATTTCGTTCTGTATAATGTAATTGTAACTGAAAGAGTGTAATTGTAATTGAATTGAAAAATTATGAGTGTAATTGTAATTGAACTAAAAATTTAAATGTAATTGATATAATTATGTGTAATTGAACCCACCCCTGTGCGCAACATATTTGATTCATGTTTGCTTAACGTTATAGCTTACACATACGGCTACATTTGTCCCACTGGATATAGGAGCATTCAGCCACTCATAAATTATCTAGTAGCAGGGTGAAATATGTCTATTTTTGCTTTCTGTTTTGATGCTAATTTTTTAAATTGTCAACATTTGACATGGTTCTACATAAAACATGATACAAACAAAACTGTTCAACATATCTGATTCATGTTCGCTTTATTGTATAGCTTACATCTTTAGCTACAAAATATTTGATTCATGTTTGCTACTGCTTTCAGTTGTGATGCAATAAAATTTCAGATAGTAGTATTCCAATGATTACATAATGTGTTGTAGCTATTATCATTCTATTATAGAAAATAGTATCTTAGCAACCAACAAAATGTTACCTCATTTATACTTTTAGATTTTGTTTTGGAGAGTAGGCAGCCCTGCATTACTCCATTTATTTAATCAAATAAAAAAACGGTCTATTTGACATTAGCTGTACAAGTTGTCGACATAAGCATGTGAGTTTATTCACTGACTGAAAATAAACTGGGCGTAAAAGAAGGCATGGCCACTTTAGTTTGGCCGTTGGCCATTGCTTAATTCCATTGCCAGGGCACTGCAGCAAATGGCTGCGTGAGCAGTGTTAATTTGACGCTTGTTAATCAAGTCAGTCCAGAAATAAGGCATTGCCAATTCTTTGATCTTAATGTACTTCGTTTGTCAGTTGTTATTTTGAATTATTATTGATGCACACAACATGTAGAAATACCACACAGCCATACAGGCAAATGTATTGATACTTACCCCTGTGTTTTAAGATTTAGTCAAAATTATTATGTAAATAAATATACATGCATATTTTTATCGTATTGTTATAACTTGATTATATATGAATATTATACTTACATTTTTTATCGCACAACCGAGCGCATATGCGCATTTTGTTACATTCTGAAAACATTTTGGACTGGCAAAAATTTTATTCTGGATGAGCCCCTGATTCAAGGGCCTATTTGGCAGCAAATTAAGGGAACATGTCAATATTAGAAATGGCCATTATGTAAAGGGCCAATGAAAAATGTCATGTTTCAGGCATGGTATGCGTATCTAGACATTTCTGTTATCACTTACAACCAAGAAATGTTACCTAATTAAACACTTATGATGCTGAAATGTGACATATGAAATGATAGTGTATTGCCACACTCCAACAACTTGTTGAAACACCCTGCGATGCTTCCTAAACCAACACGAAGCAATATTTAGACAGACGACTCAGGGGAAGTACTTGCGCTACGAATTATCGAACTAATAAACGATGACGCAGTACTAGCAAAGCTGAATAAATCTCTTTATCCATGCGATCTAGCAGACAAGATCGATTCGTCGAATGCGCACATCGAAAATCATACTAAACAGGTAAATACGCATCGTTGAGCTGGAGAAGAAAGTGCGCGTATTCAAAGAAAGCAGTGACAACCTAGAACAACACAGCCGAATTCACAGGGTTCCTGAGACAGGCAAGGACACCGACGCCACAGTACTGACAGGGGTTAACAATAAGATGGGTGTTACCCCTCCACTCTCGCTGCACGACCCAGAGAGGAGCCACCGCTTAGGTGGAAAGCCTACCGGCAGTCGACCCATCATCGTCAGATTTCGAACTGAACGAGTTCAGGATTACGTGTATTGCACCTGGTTCACATTAAAGAAACATAACACCCAACAGCGAAACGCATAAATCTTCCTGAACGAGGACTTGACTGTGCGATGATCGAAACTGGCGTTCGAAACGAGGAAACTAAAGAAGCTGACAGACTGTTGGATGTTCAACGGGAAAGTCATGGTGAAGGACCTGGCAAATAAGGTAAACGAAATAACATCCGATGATGACCTTTTTTATATTAAGACAACAACACTTTAGTCGATGCCACCTCTTCTTATGTCTTATAACATGTATGGACTGGGCTGTATATAAGTGATCATTGATTCATTGTCAACTGGGAGTGCCCCACCAGGCCGTTACCACATACCAGACAACCTGCTCTGTTTAGCCCACTTGGTGGTTAAGTTGCCACACACTAGCAATTTTGGCATAGCACAACACGGTATTTAGTTGGCAACTGTCATAAATGGCACGCACTTGAGCATTCATGCATGTGTTGATTGCACCTGTGTCACTAGACAAAACACATTTGCTATTATTATCATTTGCTATGTTCTATAAACCACGATATCTCTGAAACAACACATTGTTTTACGGCAAAAATGCAGTGTAGTTGACTGTGTTGCTAATAAATTATTTGTTTTACAGCGAAACTGCTGCGCCTGACTGGGTTGCTAAGACATTTGTCATACCTGTTACATGGTATTGATTGCTGAAAGGGTGATAATTAGCACATATATATGTGTGTTGGTTGTTTTCTTAATGATAAGGCGAAATACCACATTTGTGACAATAATAAATTCGCCTCTTAGCATACAGTTTATGCCCATGCAAGAGAGTAATATTTTGTGAATTTTTTTCTTATTTTACTATATTTATTCCTACTTTAAACCGGACACTTCCACTGTACACGTTGATGTGTACATTTTGTGTACACCTACTGTTAATCATTTCTTATTTGCATTCCAAAAACAAAATTATGTTCATCCTACTTAGCAAACAGTTACTATCAGCATAATACACAGTCCTACAATGTATTCGAATTACTTTTTATCTTCATAAACACCATCTGTATTAATGATGACAGATAATCAACTGTTTCGTCGTGCCTTGGAGGTGTTAAACAAAACTCGTTACTTAGTGTTCTACAAATAAATGATAAATATAATGGCAACACAAACCACATGCCTATAATACGCCATTCATCATATTTTGACGCCGACAGTTTCAGCAATTTGGCAAAATCTACACATAACTGTTTCATATTATTCAGCACCAATATACAGCCCAATAATGCTAAATTCTGCAAAACAGGGCTGGGTCCAATTACACAAAATTATATCAATTACAATTACATTTAATTTTTTATTTCAATTACAATTAGTCATAATTTTCCAAATCAATTACAATTACACTGTTTCAATTTCAATTACAATTATATTATGCGGAACCAAATATATTCAGCATTTGTTAATTATGCATTTTTGCGCGTTTTGCTGAATTTCAATATTTTGTACACAATTGATAAACAAATATAACGGTAATGTTTGTACATTTTGTTGAATTGTGACTTTGAATTATACTAAATAAAAAGATAGCCGTTTAAAACAAATTTTTATTATATAAAAATACAATGCAATATCTAGACATAATCCTACAAGACATGTTCCAATGCAGACACTTGTGCATTTCTTCAATTTTTCTTCGGAAAATACTAATAATAGGATATGATGTGTTTACTTTGAGGTTGTAGCTCCTGCTCTAAGCTAACATTCTTAATTGGTCTGCCCTTTGCTTTGTGTTGGGAATGGGGAGAGAGGCCATATAAAAGGTCCTTGGCACCTGACCTGTCTCCAGTCCTCCACAACACAAGGGGTCTAATTGGCTTGCTAACTCTGCAATGTTTCACAGAGCTGATATTTTCTGAAGCAATATCAGGCTACAGGTTTTTCCATGTTGTTTGAATACCAGCTTAGCCTTTGTTATTATTAGTCTTGATTTTCAACTCATGCAGTGCAAACGCAAAGCCTTTGTAGAGAAACTAGAAAAAATTAACTGTATTTAGTGCTATATGCATCCAAGAAAGTTGGTATTCCGAAAATGAAGATATATCACAAATTCAATTAGTGAGATATAATTATATTCTACAATGAAGTAATACTTTAACGTAAAAATTCTGCCATAAGCTTATATTCAAACTAGAATAATATGAAGATTGGGATGGACAATTCGTTCAAGTATCTGGTGGTGGATTATCCAATAAACTAGTATTAGGAAACCTGTATAGACCAATAAAAGATTTAAACGAAAACTACAGGCAATTTACAAATGAACTATTGCCTGTATTATCAAGACTTGAAACATTAAATGCTGATGTTATAATCTCTGGCGATTATAATATCAACCTACTAAAACTAAACGAAAAGGAAGTTTTCAGTGATTTTTTTTACACACTGATTTCACTCAGTTTTTACCCACAAATAACTCTTCCTACTAGACTATCAACAAACAGTGGTACATTAATTGTTAATTTCTTTTGTAAATTGAGCAAATCAATAATCCACTCGATGTCAGGGAATTTAACAAAACAAATGTCTGATCATCACCACCCCAAAAACAGCCGAGGTTATGAAGACATATCAATGAAATTAGTAAAAGCAGATTGAATTAAATTTGAATTTAATCCCGCAAAGTGAAATTAATTGATTGAATTGAATGCATTGAAATTGTCTATGTTGCAGTAGTTTTTTTTTAAGTTGATATACTACTTGATAGTAACTGACTTTTGGCAGTAACAAATTATATTTATATATATATATTTCTTCTATTTTTTTATTTCTTCTATTTTTGGTAATTTGGTATACCAACAATGACCTGATAGTATCTTATTATTGGGTATATATGTATTCTGCTGTCACAAATTTGTAAAGTGAATTTGAATTGAATAAAAAGGAATTGAACTGAATTCGAATGGTCCTTTTTGACAGTAAACAGAATTGAATTTGAACTGATCGCTGGTTACATGTGTCAAGCCTCGACATTAACACTGGGCCGCTGGTCCAGCGCCTTTTTGGGGGCTATCGGGCCAGTTTGGGCCACAAGTTTCCATATTTTACTGGCCTGGTGGGCCAACATAGTTTCAGATCATTTTTGTCGCTTCATATAGTTGCCATCTTGTTTTGATATGTACGAGCCTCAGTTCACGTCGTCACTAGTAGTGACGTCATGTGAACTTTTTGTGAAATGTGGACGCCTATATTTTACTAGGGTTGTGCTTTGTTACCGGTATATCGTAGCATTTCCTTCTGCGCGATACGCATCAGCTATCGCGTACCGATTTCATGCAAACCGACTGGTTCACAGACTGTCCACTAGGTGTCACAACAGTGCCTAACATACATTCCTGGACCTGCTAGGGCACAGATAGCTAAGTTTACCATAACTTTGTACTCCAGTCCAAAAGATTTTACTCGAAAGAAATAAACCTAATAGTAACAGTCATAGTTATATACAGTGTTAGGTCTGGTACGCCCGTCATATTTTCGAGTATAACTAGCTGTATCTCGATACGCACGTGGTCGCATCACCAGGTGTTTTCAAACCGCAACCTGTAGCTTTGACAGAGGGCAAAATGACTCTCAAACGATTCCTGCAGCAACACTGTCTGCCATACAGAATACTGACTGAAATGTGTGAATTTGAATTAAAAAAATTAATTTACCCCAGATCTGGTAACAATAAATATTTACCTTGATTTATCAAAAGCCTTTGATATGTTAGATCATGACATTTTACTAGATAAATTAAACTACTATAGAATAAGAGAAACGGCTCTTGAACTACTGAAAAGCTATGTCGCAAAACGTACACAGTACGTTGAGATCGATGATATCAAATCCGATATATCTCTAGTGACAGGTGTCAATCCTTGGACCCCCTACTTTTTATTATATACGTAAATGACATTAGTCGCTAGCCAAAATTTTTATTTTATCATGTATGCTGATGACACAAACTTAGTAAGTCATTTACATTCTTTTAACCAAGCCCCAATTCAAACCATATCACAAAATATCAACAAAGAATTAAATAACATAAACAAATGGCTAAATTGCAATAAATTATCCCTAAATACCAATAAATCAAAGCATATCATATTTTAAAATATCCACAAAATGGTTGATCCACTAATGTTACAAATAAATTATACAAACATACAAAAAAGTAAAAAAATTTACTTCTTGGGTCTAACAATAAACAAGCAGCTCAACTGGAAAGATCAGACCAATATACTATCAAACAGATGCTCTCGTACAATAGGTGCACTAAATAAATTTAAATGTTATTTACCCACCGCCATAAAGATTATGCTATACAACTCTGACATTTTCGCATTTAAACTATTGTATTTTGGTACATGGGTTCCAGAGTGGTAGGCTTCAACAGCTACAAAAAAGGAACATGCTTAATAAGTTTAAGGTAAATATAATGCCCATACCAAACCGCTTTTCAAAAAATATAAAAAAACCTTAGGATATTTTTTATTTGCAAGAACTTAAGTTTTATTATAAATTTCTATAAACAATAATTTACCAGTGAACTTACAATTATCTCTCATTCCGAATAATAGTGTTCACGACCACAACATATCACATGAACAAATCACTAATTCACACAACAGTGTCTTAAGCATAGTTTGCCTCACGTGATAAACTCAATGCCCAAAGCGATACTGAATAAAATTTGTTAATTATGTAAAAGCATGCCTCTTGGAAACGTATCAAGGGAGCTTTTTCATTCCACAATGTAATATTTGCAAAAATTCATAAATGTCAATGTAAACAGCACTCCAACACAACTTAGATTATTTGTTTTGTATGGTAATGTTCAAAACAATGTAAAATTATGCATGTGCTCTTATAACGTTCTTCCTCTTCCAACTGCACTAACAAGCCTGGGAGTCACAATTTTTTATTAGAGTTGGCCTCGATCACAATACATAGTAAAATAAAGAAGAATATTATTAATGTTAAAAATTGAGTTTCCCACCGTTCCCTGCACTCAGCGTTATTGATTTTATAATGAACAAATAAATGTAATTTATGTGGAATAAATTTACACTTCCTTTTCGTCTAACATCTCCGTGATTACTGAAACATGCACCGAAGTTGACAATCCAACTTTAAATTGTTATGAATCCACCCATTAGACAATGTCCACAAAGCCTCACCCCCTGTAGTTGCATAATCTGTCTTGGAAAGGAAAGCATGCTGTGTGTCTGTGGCTGTAGCCCTGATAATTACTGTTTGCTGAGAGGGTGGATTAGCACCTGTCCAGGGCTCTGTATACTCTAAGGGTCTCTAACCAGAATACAAACTACATACAGCAAGAAGGGCTTCTGACTTGAAAAGATACTTCCTCTGGAAGACAAGTTTGTGTGGCTTCACTGCATTCAGAAAGGGAATAGCTCAAACATGCACAAAACTTTGTCAATCTCGATGCTTGTAAACAATTATTTGTGTTAAATTCATATAAATCAGCAGTTAAAAATCATAAATCAATGTTTTTTGGAGTGATTTAAATCAAACAACTCTGTTATATATTAATAATATATTTATTAGCATTACTAAATGCACAATTAAATATATACAATCTGATTGCCTTTGATGAATCATATTGAAAGCGAAGGACAGTCTCACATAATAAAGCTTCAACATGTAAATGCAGATTGGTGGTTCCTGTGATAGCAACTAATTTAGTGTTAATGGGAGCATCCGTGACCTGAAAGTCCCGAATACGTGAACTTTGTATTTGATGTTATTGTGCGCACATACCATGTTTGTACACAAGTATGCTACGCGAAGTTAGCATTACTGACATATATGCCAACATGTGGTTATTAATATGATATGTCTGCATGGATATGCATACACATAATACAATCATATTATGCTTGTATATATGATAGGCCTATGGCTATGCATAATTTTGTATATTTTCATGTATATACAGGGTTGGCATGTAACGAAGTAAAAGTACTTCGTTACAATACTTGAGTTATTTCAAGTAATTGGTGTGTAACGAAGTAGAATTTTGACTAAATACTTTTTACTTGTAACGAAGTAGTTTTATCTAAAGTAACGTGACTTTTTACTGTTATTTTTATTTACTTCACAATATATCTTTGTAAATTTTTTTTTTGCAAAACCGCTGCTGCCGGTGGTGCTCCGTCAACGACATTTCAAAAACTGTTCATAGTCGCCAGGGCAAAAGCTATTAATATCATACAATCCAGGCCAATTCACGATCATATTTGTATGCATACCTCTCTTCGGGAAATCGACGCAACCACTGTTTTATATCTACGTCAGTGAACGAAGTCTGCCAAATATTGGCATAGCTTAGCCATAGGTCAGGTCAAGGCCATTGACATGAAATGTCACTTCGAGCATACAACGCTTGAACGCCATCTCAAACCACAATGCAAATGTCTCCGTTGCACCATATAAACTATTAATCAGTAAGTTTCCAATACGTATTAAAACTATTAAAATTTGCAATTTCGACAATGTATTGATAATCCCCATTCACTTGACACAATTCTGATATTCGTGAGCGAACGCGCAATGTTAAACAGCATTTTACTTTCACGAATAAAATTCATATTGCAGGACACGAAATAAGCGGTATCGCATCGCATTTTGCGATGCATATTTTGCGGTTTGCTAGTCAACTACATTTTTGTATCGCAAACTTTGCGATGCAATATTCGTGAATAGTTTTGATCAAGTGGTGACTGTCGTAGCATCATAGGCAAATGCGATTCTACCAATGCATAGTCCTCTAGCGCAACACTTGCTAGAGGGGTTACATCAATTCGTTTGCACGTGTATGGCAGCATACAGAGTTGTTTCGAAGTGCAAGCTCAGAGATTCCGCTAGCCTATGAAATATTCCAGTATCTGGTATCGGCAATGGATTTTTTCGGTACGAGGCAAACTTCTACCGGTACCCAGTCTTTCCGAAAACAAAACGACGCTACTAACGCACACAAAACACCTGCAATGCTGTCTGCGAGTTCAAAACGTAGCGTCCCATATACATTGTACACCAGTCGAAATCACAGGTGTTTGCAGTCGCAACAATAAATTTCACAATGATCAGTGCTCCTGATTAAGCATCCGGTGTCAGCATCCGGTGTAATCTGTTGCGAAATCTTTCCAGCTGCAAGACAAACGCCTGAATCCAATCACAGCCCAACTTGTTTATATGGTAATTATCATCTAACCAGTAGGGGTGGTGGCATGAAAGGCAGGAAAACATAGGGGATAACCCCAGCACTTGTTGGGTTGACACTGCAATAAACAAATGGCTGCAATCGTTCATGGTATATAGACTAGCTATAGTGGCATAGCGGGAGACAACTTGGTCTTAGAAGAAATCTTGTTTTCGGGTGCGCATTTTTAATATTCCGCACAACATTTTAACATATGTTGCCGCTGGATGTGTTTTCTGAAGAAAAAAGTATAAATTATTATTTTATTTGTAACCATGCCAACCCTCCCAATTTCTACGGGAGGCTCGCTATTTCACCTTCAACTCCCGATATGCCATATTATGGCATCAAAACTTCCCGATAACAATGCCTTTTCCACAAATAAAATCCCATTAATTAAAAAAGGCATCGTCGACCACACACATGAATGTATAAAAGTGCAAAATCATGAAATGGTGTTGTTTTCATAACTCCCCAAATCACAAGTATTCTGCTATACAAAATTTGTGTTTGATATGTAAAACTCATTTTGCATAGCAACAATTGCTATGCAATTTTTTAGATTTATTTCATGCCCTGTATTGAGATGTTTAATAAATTCACAATACTGATTACTCTACAGAACTGTAAAGAATTGATACTCTGCCATTTGGCAGCATCTTTTTCCAGCAATGGCTTATTCAAGCTGACCCATAAATAATATCAAAGACAGGGACAGGGGCCCTGACAGGTCACTTTTAATCGCAATTAGCAACAGCATTCCTCTGTTGCACTGGTCTGTCTTCTGATCAATTCTAGCCCCAGCTGGTACCAGGTAACCAACACAGTTAGCTGCTAAAACTTGTTGTTTCAATGTCTGTGTGAGCTGATAAGGCATGTCTGGGAAGACATGAGAAGGTGGGGGTTCACAAGCTAGATGGCTTCATCAGCTAGGCATCAAAATGTCTTTGTTAATTTTACTATGGGCAGTGCTAGGTTGTATTTCCTCTGACCAGTTTCCCTCAGATGCTACTTCAAGTACTTTTGAAAAGTAGTTTTACTTTTTACTCAAGTACTTTTTTTAACAAAGTAATTTTACTTTTGTTGAACAAAATAGTGACCGACACAGCCCACAAGATCCTTGGAAAACACCGTCGGACAAAGAAACCATGGGTCACAACAGACATCCTAGATCTTTGTGACAAAAGAAGGGAATTGAAAAGGAGAAAATGTGATCCTGAAGGTGCAGCAACATACAGAGAAGTCAACAAGAAGATTAAACAAGATATGAGAAGAGCAAAAGATAACTGGATAGCAGAACAATGCTGTGAAATTGAAGACAGCTTGAGCAAGAACAACAGCAAGAAGGCTTATCAAATAGTGAAAGACCTGACATCAGTGAAGAAAGGGATAACTACCACTATCCAAGACAAATCAGGGAAATGCCTGACAGAAGAACAGCAGATCCTCAATCGATGGACAGAATACTGCTCAGAATTGTACAGCCACAACACCAACGGAGACCCAGTAGTACTAAATTGTACACAGACTACTGAAGAGGACGACTACCCCATTCTTCGTGAGGAAGTGGAGGCTGCAGTAAAGTCTCTGAAAAAAGGAAAGTCAGCTGGAATTGATAACATACCAGCAGAACTGGTTCAAGCTGGGGGAGAAGCCTTGATTACCACACTTACAACAATCTGCAACAAGATCTGGCAGACAGGAGAATGGCCCACCCCATGGACTCAGTCACTGATCATAACACTTCCCAAGAAAGGCAACCTACAGATGTGCCAAAATTACAGAACAATCAGCCTCATCAGCCACCCGAGCAAAGTCATGTTGAAGATACTACTCAACAGACTCAAACCCCAGGCAGAAGAGATTATCGCTGAAGAACAAGCGGGTTTTCGAACAGGACGGAGCACCAGTGAACAGATCTTCAACCTTAGAATCCTTTGCGAGAAACACCTTCAACATCAGCAAAGCCTGTATCATGTCTTTATAGATTTCAAGAAGGCCTTTGATAAGGTATGGCATGCGGCCCTATGGGTAACCATGAGGAAGTACAACATTGGCTCCAAGCTTGTCCGAACCATTGAACATCTATATGACAATGCCACCAGTGCAGTAACCTTCAACAGCAGCATAGGAGACTGGTTTCGAACAACAGTCGGAGTTCGACAAGGATGCCTACTATCACCAACGCTCTTCAACATTTTTCTGGAAAGGATCATGACTGATGCTTTAGAAAACCATCAAGGCACTGTCAGCATTGGAGGCAGGACAATCACCAACCTTCGTTTTGCTGACGACATCGACGGCTTAGCAGGAGATGAACAAGAACTAGTCAATTTAGTGGAGCGCCTTGAAAAAACATCTACATCATACGGCATGGAGATCAGTGCCGAAAAGACCAAACTGATGACGAACAACACACAAGGCATCAGCACAGAGGTCAAAGTTAATGGACAGAGACTTCAGACAGTAACAAGCTTCAGGTACTTGGGATCAATTATCACAGATGAGGGTTCCAAACCGGAGATACTTGCAAGGATTGCACAGACAACAGCAGCACTAACAAGGTTGAAACCCTTATGGAACGACAGAAACATCACGGTCAGTTCGAAGATAAGGCTGATGCGCTCCCTTGTCATGTCCATCTTTCTGTACGCTTGTGAAACATGGACCCTCTCAGCAGATCTACAGAAGAGGATACAAGCCATGGAAATGAGATGCTTTCGGAAGATCTTGCGCATATCATACAAAGACCATGTTACTAACGAAGCTGTCCGCAACAAGATCAAAGAAGCCATCGGACCATATGATGACCTTCTTACAACAGTTAAGAAGCGTAAATTGAAGTGGTACGGTCATGTATCACGATCATCTGGCCTTGCAAAGACTATATTGCAAGGTACTGTAAGAGGGGGGAGACGAAGAGGTAGACAGAAGAAGAGGTGGGAAGACAACATCAAAGAGTGGACAGGAATGGAGTTCGCTGAGTCCCAGAGGGCTGTCGAGAACAGGGAAACGTGGAGAGAGCTGGTTAGAAAGTCATCAATGGTGCCCCAACGATCCTTACGGGTTATGGGAAAGTGAAGTGAAGAATTTTACTTTTACTCAAGTAGTTTTTAGGTGAACTACTTTTACTCAAGTACAAAATTAAAGTAATTCAGTCAACCCTGTGGCTGTGTATATAATATGCTAATTATATACGAAGCCACAGCCAGTGTGTCACCCCAGCTAGTTTAGGGCCAGGACCATAGGTATACGGTTTGAGTATGGGTAATGGGACCTTTGCCTTGGTCACAAGTTGGCGGCCCTGTCACCTGTGTGAAGACCTAGCCTAGAGCTAGGCTAGCCAAGCGGCCGGGGGAGGGCAGCAAGCAACAATAAAGATTGTTCTACTCTCCCAGCTCTACGTCTACCAACTATTTATGAGGACACGGTACCAACGTAATACGTACCCTTTCTTCCACCATTGTCGGCTTTTGTTCTAACCATGATGAATTTAGTAGGAAACAAACAAAATATATTTAGACCTTCGAAACACACCAACCTAGTTGCGGGAAAATTAACTTTGGCGCGCTTTTGACGACTAGTGCCGAATTCTACCGAGCGTCAATATGTGAATTGTAATTGTTTTGTTCTATTTCAAATAGGCATTTGCTGTGTTCATTATTGCATTATATTAGACAATGTGATTCGTATTAATAATATTTTAATGTCATAGTAAAATTAGTAATTGCATAACCGGAAGTCTACCTGAAACGTCGAAAGGGACGAAACGCTTGTTGTTGCAACGTGAGATGTCGGTTTCCGTAGAGAAGTGGATTTGCAATGAACTTTCAAAGTTATTGGACATCGAGGCTGGTGAAGATATAGCACGGTAAGCCGATTAAGTTGGATGTCAACAACAGGAACGGTTTAATCACAAAATGTATCGCGAAGTATAAGAGACCGTATGGGCGATAATATGGGATTATTTGAATATGACAGCCGTCAGTTGTAATATGCTTAAACTTAAGTCTAACATAGGATATCTTTTTATCTGATATTTCAGTCAATCTTTGTTTTGTTACATTTACTTAATTTAGTAGTCAATTATTTAAACAACCCGTCAGTATTACAGTAAAACATTGAAATGTATGTATACTGTCACAGAAATTACACTTTGTGTACCACTGTCACTGAAGTAATCACTAAGTTGGATCCATATGCATGCTAATGTTTAACCCAATCAGCAATCTTGTTACGTGCTCATCTGGAGATGGCAAAGCCCGAATTTTTTGTCATTTGCGTGATAAAATGCGACTGTGTAATTCATAAAGAAAAGATGTCCAGGATGTTCACCCAAATTCGCCTGTGTCTTTTGGAAGAGACAGTAAAACCTGTCCAATCTACCTGGTGTCTGTGCAAGGGGGGAAATCATGGATGTTGGAATGGAAAAACGTGTCTTGGATTCACTAACTCTAGAGAAGGAAAACTGAAAATAAACCACTCCTATGTTAGCCCTAAACAGGGCTATTTGGAGTTAAATGTCACAAGTCATAAGTATGTCATGAGTATACCTGCACAACACATGCTTAGCTCACCAGGTTACTATTGAGTGTGACGTAACCAGACCAGGGGACATGAGCTGCTGCATCATTGATGCTCTGGTTATCTTTCTGATCTTTGTCTTTGATGCCCCGTCCTCAGATCATGCAAAAAAATGTGGACTTTACAGACATGGGGTCAATTCCATTCCGGAATTGAAATTGCAGTTTATTTTTGAAAGTCATTTGGAATTGATTGTTTTAGAATTGGAATAGATTTGTTTGTAATAGGAATTGATTTTTTTATTATTGGCTGTCCAAAATGTCTGGTTAACAAAAACCAGGAGAAATGTCGCAGCAGAAATTACATATCAAATGGCTGAATTTCATTTTTAAAGTTTCTTATAGCAAACCTGATATATATATATATATATATATATATATATATATATATATATATATATATATATATATATATATATATGATTAACAAATTAACTATTGTTCATTCAACGCATATATATATATATATATATATATATATATATATATATGCGTTGAATGAACAATAGTTAATTTGTTAATCATATCTGATTAAATATGATTGTGCACACACACACGCACGCACGCACGCACGCACGCACGCACGCACGCACGCACGCACGCACGCACGCACACACACACACACACACACACACACACACACACACACACCCTATGTTTTGTTTTGTTTCATACGACCTCAGCTTTTAAATCTTTTTGATGCAACTGTTGATTTGTTTGGCCTTGACAAAGCATACACATACATGTTTACAATGTACTCGCATCACATCACACAGTAGTTCATGATACTATAATAAACATGTTCAATGTATACATCCCGCTAAAACGTGTTTAATAAGCCCGAAACATTTGTTTATATTTTGCTGGAAAGAGCCGAAATCAATGGCCCCTCGAAATCCGATGTTTACAGGCTACAGAGGAGGTTGGGCATAATCATACGACCATGCTAATGTATGCAAAACAAATTGATGCCAACAACTTCAAAAACAACTATTACGACAGATAGAAAATGATATGGTATTATAGATAAGGTGGTATTAATACTAGGTTGGGCTTAATCCTCCGACCGTGTTAATGTATGCAAAACGAAATGATGCCAACATCTTCAAAAACAACTATTACGACAGATAGAAAAATTATATGATATTATTGATAAGGTGGTACTAATACTATTTAGCCATATACTCGAAACAGTTCGTAGTAAGATGATTATAGCAGTCCCTGCCTTCGACGGACCCAGCACATTGGCAGCATACCAGAAAATTTGGAATTGGTGCACAGTGAATCTCGTTATCAAGTGGTACAGGATATGTGCATTCCCAAATCAATGCTTTGAGATTGGTTAAAAGACAAAGTGAAACCTGTAGTGTAATTTTTAATGTTTAATCAACTTTTGCACGGCGTGTGTCCACTGATGATCAGGGTTGTTTGATTTAAATCACTAAAAAAAAATTTTTTAATCAGTGATTTATTATTATTTTTTACTCCCGGCTTTTATAATCGCTGATTTGTATGAATTTAACACAAATAATTGTTTACAAGTATCGAGATCAACAAAGTTTTGTGTGTTTTTTTAATACAAAAGCACAAAGTGCGCACATTGTGTAGCTGTGTTGACACCAGATAGCCTGATAGTAAAATATTTTATGACATTGTGTATACCAGATTTAAAAAAAATCAAATAAATAAAAAAATCAAATAAAAAAAAATCCGATTTAAATAAAAAAAATCCGATTTTTTTGATTTAAAAAAAATCATGATTTTTTCAACCCTGCTGATGATATACATTTTCGGCTGTTCATATCCTAGTTATTATTTTTGATTGTCGTTAGTGTCGTTTACAAATAACTTAGGAATAAGTTCCATAGTATCTGAGCAGATAACAATCTAAACATCATTATATAGAGCACCACTGAATGTGGGTGATATGCTAGCTCAATGAATTGACAGTTGTTACAAAGGGAGGTCGTTTATAAGTGACAAGCGTTGACATTTCTCTGCCATTTTACAGCGAGGTTGAGTTTTGTAAACATCGAATTGTTAATTTCAAAACGTTCTTCTACTTCACTTAGAAGCATTTGAGCAGTCAGTATTATATTAGTCTATTAGAATATATGTAGTAAATATTATTTAACATGATTTTATGGAAAAAGAGCAGACAAAGTCGCTTTAATATAATATAAAAGGTTAAGGCATGTACTTGGAACTGTTCAAAGCACTTTACACTTCACCCCCTGGCAGACCTGTTCATTCCAATGCCATCTGGTTACTTCAGTTCAGTGTTTACCAAAGAAGATATTAGTTCATTACCAGTTGCTGATGCTAAATTTCAGGGGGCTAAATCTGACTATTTAGGACCGTTAGTTGTAACTCCAGAATTGGTAGCTAAGAAAATAAAGGCAATGAAGGATAACAAATCACCGGGAGTGGATGGGATTCCTCCAAAATTACTAATGGAAACAGTAGATCAAATCAGTATACCACTTGCAAGAGTATTCAACTTGTCATTAAAAGAGGGAGTTGTTCCGTTTGAATAGAAAGAAGCAAACATCATACTATTATTTAAAAAGGGTTCGAGAAATAAGTCAGAGAATTACAGACCAGTGAGTTTAACGTCAGTGATTTGTAAATTATTAGAAAGGTTAATTAAAAACCATATGGTGGACTTCCTCGTTAAGCATAAATTATTAAATTCATCTCAACATGGATTCCTTAAAGCGAGGTCATGCTTAACAAATATGTTATGTTTTCTGGAAGAAATCACTAAGTGGATAGACGTGGGATCGCCAGTAGATATTATCTACTTAGATTTTCAGAAAGCTTTTGACAAAGTGCCACATCAAAGATTACTACTTAAATTAAAAGCCCATGGTATCGGGGATAGCATAACTGACTGGATAGAACAATGGCTGACTGACAGAAGACAACGAGTTGTAGTAGATGGAGAAGTTTCAAATTGGAAATCGGTTTTGAGTGGGGTACCTCAAGGATCAGTATTAGGACCTATATTATTCTTAATTTATATCAATGACTTGGACGACAGTATAACAAGTAACGTACTGAAATTTGCGGATGACACAAAACTGTTTAGAAAGGTTAATACTGATGGTGATAAACAACATTTACAAAACGATCTAGACAGATTAGTGAAATGGTCTGAGAAACGGCATATGCTGTTCAATTTTGGGAAATGTAAATGCGTACATACAGGACATGGGAACTTGAATGTAAACTATAAAATGGGAGATACTGTTCTGGGTACTACTGTAAAAGAAAAGGACTTAGGAGTTACAATAAGCGCTGAAATGAGAATTTCATTGCAGTGTGGTATTGCAGCTTCAAAGGGTAATCAAATTCTTGGATTGATTAGAAGAAACATAACATACAAGGGAAAAAGTTAATTACACCTCTTTATAAAGCAATAGTTAGACCTCATTTAGAATACTGTATACAAGCATGGATACCATATCGTAAGAAGGATATAGATACGCTTGAACGCATACAAAGGAAAGCAACTAAAATGATTCCAGAACTTAGAGACCTTAGTTATGAAGAACGCCTGAAAGAATGTGGTTTAACAACTCTAGAGACAAGGAGGTTAAGAGGAGATCAGATTGAAGTTTTTAAGATATTGAATGGGTATGAAAATATTGATAGAAATATGTTTTTCTCACTCAAGAAGGATAGCAGAACTAGAGGACATGAGGTAAAATTAGTAAAGGATCAATGTAGATTGGACATCAGGAAGCACTCGTTCGCACAGAGGACAATAAATGAATGGAACAAATTGTCTACAGATTGTGTAACTGCTAGCAGCGTGAATATGTTTAAAAACAAGGTTGACACATATCTCAGGAGGGCGGGTTATAAGTAGGTGAACATTGTTGGACTCTCGATAAGCCAATGGCTTCCTTGTCCACTTGCCATCTGGGCCTTTGGCTTGGATGGCAAATCTTGTTAAAATCTTGTTAAATCTCAACTTCTCTGGGAAGCACTGAGCCTCTATGCTACTGCACCCCACAAATATAATAATTTTATTTAAAAAATGTAAATATAATAAAATATGATTTTATTCCCAAATCATAATTTTAGTAGTGTCTCGCTTCATAAATTTACAAATAAATTTACATCTTCTCGGTATTCCAGCTACATCCTGACCATAGAGAATGCAACGGACTTGGAGGATTACATGCGTGACTTACTTGACTGCAGTCTGCCCGCCAACAGGACATTTGTTGATGAACTGCTTCATAGGTGCAAACATTCCGTGCAAGTTCCAGCAGGCATACAGGTGATGCACACAAATACGCATGCACGCGCACATGCACACACTGAAGCAATGCAAACTCTCAATCAAGTGAGCTGCTAAGTCAGAATGGGATGAGTTTTGTAAATAAAGGCCAAAATATGTTGCACAAGTTGAGTATAGGCGCATGGCCATATCCTATTGGCAAATATATAGACTAGGTATTTCAATTTGGTGAGCGAATGTTGTCAGACTACACACACTCGTGATGTTTGGTTATCTAACAGTATGGCACGGCCCACATAATTAAAATGCTGTGTTTTCAGCAAGGTATTTAGTAAACCACTGGTGTGGTATTCTGGATTGTAGTTGCAAATGGTTACGTTTTGTTAACCCTTACATGTGTATACAGGGTTCGAATTTAGTGGGGGTCCATGGGTCTGCAGGCCCCTAGATTCACTGCCCAGGGTTGTTTGATTTAAATCATGATTTAAATCACTCCAAAAAAATCATTGATTTATGTTTTTTAATTTTTTTACTTCCGATTTTTTTAATCGCTGATTTATATGAATTTAACACAAATAATTGTTTACAAGCATCGAGATCAACAAAGTTTTGTGTTTTTTAATACAAAAGCACAAAGTGCGCAAACTTGTGTAGCTGTATTGACACCAGACAGCCTGATAGTCAAATATTTTATGACATTGTGTATACCAGATTTAAAAAAATCAAATAAATAAAAAATATCAAGTAAATAAAAAAAATCCGATTTTTTTTAATAAAAAAAAATCATGATTTTTTTCAACCCTGTCACTGCCAGACCCCCAACAGTTCCGAACCTTTGGATCCGACTGGCCCCTAAAATTCAGCAAAAACTACGATATCGATGCATCTAGAACGCATACCACATGTGCATTGCCTGCTTTTATGAATCCAACTGAGAGGAATTACCAGTGATGTCTTCATTTTTAATGGAGTTAAAAGCCGTTCTTTGTAAGGTAAACTAACCCATTTGTGAGATGCCATAGAAATTTAGACGAGAGCTGAGAAAACTTAAACTTGATTGTTCAATGGTTAATTCATTCATCCAATGCCGCTTGACAATAGGAAAGAAACATGTTTTCGATGTAATTGTAAAACACATTTTCGTTAGCTGACTGACGACTGAATAACTAATCCGTGGCTGCGATATATTTATAGCAGCTAGCCAAGCACATAGCAATTTACTGAACGCGCTGTCGATTGTATTGCTTTATTGGGGGAAAATGGAAAAGGTGGTTGAAAAGTCTGATTATATCGTGAAATGTGATGTGCCACATAACTATATGGGTGGTTGGTGGTTGTATAGCAGTGGTTGAGCACACTATGAACGGGACGGACTCGCAAGCTCCAGGCCAGCGCAAGAAGGTTGGGTTACGGCGATAAATTTTAAATGGCTAAAACTCTTGAGCACATATATGCCAGGTGGGGACACATGTTTAATGGGAGGCGACAAAACAGAAATGTACAAGTCATTAAAATTTATATTATGGCTTTTTTCATGCAAGCAGCTTTGGAGCCCCAGTTTTGGTGGCGGACCCCTAGATTCTGAAAAGTAGGGCCAGGCTGGCCCCCACTAATTTTAGGCTAAATTCTATACCTGTGTATAAGCCCATACCCATGACTTTTATTTTGGTTTTAAGAATTATGATCACAGTGAAAATACATATTTCAAAATATATGTCATGCATATGAAATACATTTTAGAATAATTTGCAGGTGTACAAAAAGGGCGACATCAACGACTCCTACATTCCAGCCACAGGGAAGTCTACGAAGTGCAAAACCAAGGGCAAGAACAAGTCATATTCATCAGAAAATGTCGCTCCACCAGTCAATGTTAGTCGTGGGCCAAATATTGGATTCTTTACAGTAGTGATTCTAAATAAATAATTCATTTTAGTTTTCTCCAGAAGGCTATTGATATTGTTTTTTTAGAAATTGTGACCATGGTTCAAGTATATTATATTAATATTTTAGTAGTTTTATTTAGTAAATTTTACCTTAAAATTTTACTTTAGACTGAGTAATATTTAAAAACATTAATAGATTACAATCAACAGTAGACTTTTGATGAATCTCTTCAGAACTATACTTGTTTTGACAGTTCTAAAGATATTGTTGATAACATCAGTAAGAAACCGTACACTTTGAAGTTTGATGTTGAAATGCTTCATGTGAAATAAATTAAGTGTTTAAAATAAAGAAGTTACTATGAATACCGTAGAAAGTATAATAACTGACTAAAACGTTATTGTAGTTGAACAAAAGTTACTGTGATGGAGTGTCAGTGAAAATAAATAAGATCAACTTGATGTTTTGTAATTAACTAAAGGAATGGGCATAATATTCTTGGTAGTACCACCAAAATAGTATTAATATATTTTATTGATGCATGATAAAAAAATTACTTTCATCCCACTAAGAACTGTTTTCTGATAGTGCATCAATACAAATATGAGATTACTGACCTTATGAATTTGTTTTGAGATAGTACAATGGTCTGTTTAGAATAGGGTTTCCCTGTTATATTCCTATCGTGTGCACTGACAGGGAACTACGGCCAATGAGCAAGGTCTGTTCACCCAAACGCCACCAGGCGCAAGTCATGGAGCGAGACCAAAGACCAAGTTCGTGCCACTGTTCAGTGAAGAAGGCATTGCAAAAACAGTTGCCCACCTTCCAGGTAAGTCTCATTTTTCATCTCAAGTTTTCTTTGATATGCTCGCATACTAGCCGCTGTGGTGTAAGGAAATTATTCAAATGTTGTTATACCAACCCTGAGTGGTGCACAGTGTGTTATTTCTGTGGTCTATATATAAAGTAGTGTATTTGGAATTTGTCCTTGTAATGGGTTTGTCCTGCTTTTATTGCGATTTTGTTAATCTGATGTGAACGTACTACACTGTCTAATGTCATCATAATCTAATGCTTAGTAGTGCGACCATACACCGCACAATCCACTGTTTAATGTGACTGCCTGTGCTTGCAGGTCGCCATGTGTGCGAATGTCAGGCATCAAAGCATTCCCTCGTTAGCAACTGCATGTCCTGTGGAAGAGTCGTGTGTGCACAGGAAGGCCCCGGGCCCTGCTTCTTCTGTGGCGCATTAGTAAGTGACCAGGTCGACTTCCTTGGTGAACGAGGAAATATTCAACGTTTACATTGACCTCTAATAAAATCCATCAGACAGCAGTACTCTTTACTGAACAATCACGTAGTCGCAAAAAAATACGATTATGTTACACAAAGTTTCAGAATATGTTACTATTATGCAAATTAAATGTACATATTGAAGTTAGAATACTGAATTAAAAGTAACAGGAAATCTGTAAAAATATCATCAATTACAGCAAGACACAAGAGTTAACCAATGACCTCTTCACTGGTGCACAGCAACACTATATCTTATTATGATCCAGCTGTAGTATGTATGTAGTATGTATGTAGTATGTATGTAGTATGTATGTAGAATGTATGTAGTATGTAAACTTTGGCAATTTTTTTCACCCTATGTTACCAAAGTTCACTCGGCTGTATAAATGAGTACCTGGCTATGGTGTAGGTAGATATGTGAACGAATAGTCTTCACGCAGTAATTGCAGCATGGCTGAATGCTTCCCAGATAAGTCAAGATGGGCGTTCGAGTGAACAGGTCTGCCAGGGGGTGAAGTGTAAAGCGCTTTGAGCAGTCCCGAGGACTGGATACTACGCTATATAAAAACATAGAACTTTAGTCAGTCGTTAATGTAACACTAGGCACGCAAGAAGACAACTTGAAAAACAATTTTAGCACAGGTAAATAATGCATGTATTGTTTCTGTGTTGTAGGTGTGCACACAGGAGCAACAGGAGTTCATTGACAAGGGGTCCAAGAAGAGCGAGAAGTTGCGACAGCGTCTCATGAATCAGGGGACATCTCCACAAGGGGCCGGCAAAGGAATGAACCAGGCTCTTGAAAAAGCAATTCGCCATAAAGACAAGTTACTGGAATATGATAAAACAAGGTAACATTTGGACGTATGTTTCTTGTCTTGTTGCTGCATAATGTTTAATCTTTTATGTTTTAAAATTGCAGATTTTATTATGGTAATTATAAATGTTTATTTCATACAAAAAGTATATATGTGTGTGTGTGTGTGTGTGTGTGTGCGTGCGTGCGTGCGTGCGTGCGTGCGTGCGCGCGCGCGCGCGCGTGTGTGTGTAAAATACAAATATAAATATGCACACGTTGTGCATTAAAAGTACATGTAAAAAAATTGTGAGTTAAATATACAGACATGTTATGCATGTACAATATGTACTATTGACTAATCCAGTGATTAATCATTGGCCTTTCTAATAGATGAAAGTGTGAATATAATTCACAACAATTATTTGACCTTTCTAAATAGCATGAAAGGCTAAATATTGATGATCAATGATCCGTTCATAACAGATTTTACATAATTTGTATCAAACATATAACTTGCACTTCAATGAGGTAGCAAGTTGTGTTGTTACATGCAATATTAATGCCTTTTATGTGTGTATGCTTGGTTAATTTTGGCCACAAGTATTGTAGTTGTCTGTGTGTTATATATCATGTGTTTGTAACTATAATGGAAACTGCACATGACTGTGGTAAGTTTCCCTGGCCAGGTGCTTCTCTTGTTGCAGTCCCAAACATGGATACAATTTCATATAAAACTCCCCTTCAATTCATTTAACTCATCGTGAATCACATTCATTGATTTTCAAATCTGTAGTATGTGAATAATTAAAAAGTGTACTTTTTATGTATTTTTTTTGTATGTCGTAGTGCATACAGCCAGACCACTTTTGCCATTTGCTCATCAAATTGTGACTGGAGCGAGTCAAACACATTTTAATAGTTTGTCTGAACATTTCAACAAAAATAAATGGAAAAAATTACGAGCAAACTAGCATGTCGTAGTGGACACTAGGTGGACACTAGGTAGGTTTGATTTTTGTGAGAAATGTTTCCAAAATGAGACAAGCAAAAAAATTGAGTTAAGGAAGGACATGACTATATCTTATGCATCTTTGTATTGTTAAGGAAGGACGTGACTTTACCTTATGCATCTTTGTGTTAAGGAAGGACATGACTTTATCTTATGCATCTTTGTGTTGTTAAGGAAGGACGTGACTTTATCTTATGCATCTTTGTGTTGTTAAGGAAGGATGTGAGTTTATCTTATGCATCTTTGTGTTGCTAAGCTGTCAGAATGTCTTTGTAGGTTTGTAATTTCTAAGCATTCTCACTTCAGTGTAAAGAGAACTCACGTGATTGATGACGAATCGGACTATTTTACTACGGACACTGGCACGTGGCTGACAAGCAGTGAAAAGGCTGCATTGCAGAAGCGCGAAGAGGAACTACGGAGTGCCAGGCACGGCTCACGACGAGACCGAAAAATCACGTTTGATTTTGCCGGTCGTCGCGTCATAGAGAACACGGAAACCGTCGACATGTATAATGTGGACGACGACGTCATTCAGCAGGTGCATTATGGGACTGGACAGATGCACAGAGACACGGGTGCTACATTTACAAAAGATGATTTTTGCGATTTAGTGAATCCTGACATTGCGACGGAACCACCCAAGGTGAGTTGTATCAAAGTACAGCAGAATTCCTCATTCAAGACCACGCGAGTAACATAACAATGCTGCTATGTACAGCCAGTTTCTCAATGTTCAACTGGTTTACTACGTCGACCTCCCCCTAATGAGCAGACAACTGCTCAATCTGGACAGCAGACACACAAGTTTGGTTTTCTGTCCCTGTATAAGCGGACACAAGTCTAGCTTTAATTCCACAATAATAATAATTATTTCTAAAATGGGTCTTTTTGTTTTTTTTATTTTGTAGTATCACAGTGATATCCTTATTATACAATCTGTGCAGGTTTCAATTATTAATAGATGTCCGGACTAATTTCTACCATATAGTACTGAACCCTCCACTCCAGCATGTATGTCCCTCTGTTGAGGGGACACCTGCCATGTAGGGACACTATTGGATACAGATGTGTCCAATGTCCATTGAAGACACGGACTACTGTATCAGATTTCACCAAAGGCTATCATAAATGTCAACTATGTGGTTGTTTCAATGTTGTTTTATTAACACAATTTTAAAAGGATTACATAAATTTGATGGTTGAAATTTTTCTATCCCTCGGTAAGCATGTTATCTTAACAGAATTCACTGTGAATAGTGGAATTTCCTTAAATTTAACTTTGTTTTCGTAATAGAGGCCTTAGATCTGTTGGCCCGAGTTTACTAGAGCTGTTAAGGTTGCCATTGGAACCATGAGAAAGACCAAAAGTAACCATTGTCTGGAATCTGATCGCTAAGACAGCAACTATGCTGCTACAAGAATTAAATCATTCCAGTTATCTTGGATGGGAATAGATTTACCACGGCAATAGTAGTAACGTTTATAATACAATTTTTTACTTGTGCCACTGTATCCCACTGTCCCACACCCACCCACCCACACAAGCTGGTACAACGATTCCATCATTTTCCTTCCCAGATCATTCGATATATTGCTATCCCACACGAATTCTTCCACGTGGCAGCTCCTATATACATCCCTAACACTTTCCAGAATGTATCTAATCTTGATGTTAGAGCAAGATCAGAGATGAACAGTATAAATGTATGCCATACATCGTTAGAAGAGCATCAGTTGGTTGCATGGAACTCCTATATTAATTAATATACATTACGGTTATGGAAAAACTGTTTTAAAAATCGAAGGATAAAAACTGCATAGATTAGACAACTTCCTGCCAGAGCGCATACACTGTAAGTCATTACACTTTGCCAAAGATGTAAATGTATTGTGCTTATAATACTGGCACATGTTTATCTACACTAACAGTAGTTCAATTATAATACTGGTGCATATATTTAATGTATGATGAAGGTGTTCTGGAAGTCTCCTAACCGTAACTTTTATTTTTAGTTTGTGCCACTAGATGTCAGCAGCAGTGACAACAACTCCTGGGCACAGCGAGAAACGTCTGTGGCAGAACAGAAGAAGAAATCGCTGCGATTGCAGGGCAGGGAACTGCAGGAGATGTCGGACGAAGGCATGTGTATGAGCATGCATCAGCCCTGGGCATCGCTGTTGGTCAAGGGAATCAAAAAGTAAGTGGTGTTCTTAGGGGATACTTTGTGTGTCTGACTGCGGAGTGGTGAACCTGGAGCGTTCAGAATGGTACAAATAGAATAAACTTTGTTCCAATTGCTGCATTAGCCTTGCGTCGCTACGAAACCAAATTTGCCAAATGTAGCTAGCTCACAAAATGTCAAATCTACAATACATTAAATGTGTGCGTGCGTGCATGCGTGCGCATGCTTGCGTATGTAACTGTGTATACATAGATATAATATATATATATATATATATATATATATATATATATATATATATATATATATATATATATATATATATATATATATATATATATATATATATATATATATTTGATTGCAACTTGTGTACATTTGTGAAAGTTATTTGATGTACCATTAAAATAGAAATCATGTTGTCATTCCGTTTTATTAGCAAATACAGAAAAAGAAAACAATAATGACGTCTCCGTTTCTGGGAAACTAACCTTTGTCTAGTTCTTGATATTAATATGCTAGTTAAAACCATGCCTTTGCGTATATTTATGACAATTTGTTATTTTCCAGCTTAAAAATTTATTTGCTTTTTTGCCGGCAACATCTAACGTTGATTACCACTTAAGTTTCAAAGAGATCTTCCGCCACCAAGTAAGTCTGACTGCTTGTAGACACGAAGGCCGATCGTGGTACTCAACCCATAGGGGGCGTCTCTGGATCGCAGCGACGGCGCAACAACCCACACCTGAAGAAATCACGAACTTGGAGCAGACGTATACAGCGATGTATAATGGTACGTCCACTAGCGTGCAGGGGATACTGTCGTCAGTCTCCTCGTCTCGGGTTGAAGTTTACTCTGTACTGAGTTCATAGCACATGATTCAGCTGATCCTGATAAAGCACATTATTCCAGTCTCTCAGTCCTCAGGCAAGTTCGATCAAGTTCTTCCCAGTTCTTCCCAGTCATCTTCTTCAACAGTCCTTCTCCAGATGCCCAGTCGTTTGCATCTTCTTTTTCCTAGGGGTGTCCATTTCAGAACGGCTATTCATGTCGACGTTGATGTTGGTACGTTCGGAGAATTAATTGTTTGGTCACTCGCTGCTCCCAACGTATTCGGAGGATTCAACTGAGACACCTTCCCTCGTAACCTCTGAATTGGCTCCCTATCTTCTTGTTGATTTTCCATGTTTCTGAAGCATACAGAAGTACTAAGCGAAGGTTGGATTTTCAGTTTCTTCTACTTGACATGTGTGCCACCTGGTGACCTGTTGAGAACTAGGCTCTACCGATGCAAACAGTTATACTGTCGAAGTATAAAGTATTCCAACATTTATATAATTAAATGAAAACGGCCAATCTGAAAATTACAGAATAAATTAAAGAGAAACAGAAGTCATCATTTTGGGCCTATGCACCTATAAGAGTTACTAAAACATAACCATTTGCAACTACAATTAAGAATATCACGCCAGTGGTTTCCTAGGAAAACCTTGTTGAACACACATCATCTTAATTTCATGGGCCGCGCCATACTGTTGGATAATCATACGTCATCAGTGTCAAAGTCTAGCAAAATTCGCTCGTCAAATGAAAATATATTTGTATACACCTATTCTTGCCAATACGATATGGACATGCTGTTTGTGTCCAAACTCAACTTATATAACATATTTTGGCCTCTGTTGACTAAATTAGTCCTCTTTCTGGCAAAATAAAACGTTTGTTTGAGACATTGCGTTGGTTCTGTGTTTGTCGGCCTCCCATAATACATCACGATATTCTAGGTTACGCGATTTTCATGGAACTGCGCATGCACTTGTTGTTCACGCTGGTTAACATGTCGGCCCTCAATCAACCAGAGACATGACCAGAATCTCCCACTTTTAGAACACATTCTGAGTAAACCACAGGCATGGTATTCTTGATTGTAGTTGCACATAGTTAGTTTTTATTAGGTGCACAGCCCAAAAACAATGACTTGTTTTGCTGTAAGTCCTTTGACATGAAATTGTTTTTCATGTTGATATCCATTTGACATTTAGAAATATTTTAGAATTTCTCAGGTTTATTTGGTGTTGTGATAGGCGCATCACTGCCGTTCCCCACGGACTACCCGGTTGGCTGTCTGCTAGGATGTGTCAATGTCGAGGACGTTCTGGAGCAGGACGTCTACCGGCGACAGGTTTGTTCATAAAACTAATTTCCATCACAAATCAAAAGAACAATGGACAGTGAAAATGGATTTAACAAAATGTTGCTGAGTCATGGAAAACTTATGAAAATAATATTACATTTTATTCTTTACTATGACTAATATATATGTATATATATATATATATATATATTTATTCAATCAACAACACAACACAGATATAGAGATATGAAAAGGCCAAATGAATGACGTTTCTTGTGGGGATTAAATGTAAGCCCACTTTCAAAGAAATATAAAACAAAGAAATGTGGGCTCCACAACCCCACGCCAGGCTGACTACGCCCCATGCGAGCCTCCTGGACGTCGGGTTCAATAGAGCCCACATTTCAACACAAAGCAGTAGCAGTATTCCTAGAACAAATAAAAGAAACAATGGCATTACTATTGTTATAGAACACCCTTAAACCAAATAGCATAATGCCCTACATGCTATCACGCAGTCTTTGAATACAACTACCTGCTTAGAAATACACTAGCTCTAACTGGAATAACTACAAAGGTGGGGCCAATTCGCCCCATTACACGAACAGTTCTAAAATCCAAGGTGGAAGGGAAGCGAGCTGCGTCCCCACATTAAAACCTGTGAACACTTCGGGGAAAGCCAAAACTCCCATGTCCACTATCGCAAATAAAAAAATGGGAAAGCTCGGAGACATGAACACCCCACTTCCACCAAAGATGTACAATTGCTGCTAACAAGTAAACACACAACAGGGAGAAAGATGGGGAGGAGGGTGGGACAAATTTGCAAAGCGCATCCACTCCATATGCTTTCACAAAACGAAGTGGCTAGTCCAAGTTTGAAATCTGTAGCGTCGCGCAGCTGGTGCATGCTTATTGGTTCAAAATATGGAGGCAGCAAAGTGGGTCACAGAGCGCGTCACCCAGCTCTGCTGGAATTAGCATAATAGAATAAATTAGCAATGGACTAATAATTAATTGTATGTGGTGTTGCTTGCATAAAAACCCATATGCAACCTTGGCTGTGCCAATGTCACATATACCCATTTATGCAATCAACAACACAACACAGATATAGAGATTTGAAAAGGCCAAATGAATGACGTTTATTGTGGGGATTATGTGTAAGCCCACTTTCCAAGAAATGTTAAACAAAGAAATGTGGGCTCCACAACCCCACGCCAGGCTGACTACGCGGGTTCAATAGACGTCGGGTTCAATAAAGCCTACACAAAGCAGTAGCAGTATTCCTAGAACAAATAAAAGAAACAATGGCATTACTATTGTCATAGAACACCCTTAAACCAAATAGCATAATGCCCTACATGCTATCACACAGTCTTTGAATACAACTACCTGCTTAGAAATACACTAGCTCTAACTGGAATAACTACAAAGGTGGGGCCAATTCGCCACCGGTCACCGACACATGTGACCACCCCACCAACCTATATATATATATATATATATATATATATATATATATATATATATATATATATATATATATATATATATATATATATATATATATATATATATACTCACGTTCAGCCTTCGTGGAAATTAGCAACAAATATTTTAGAACTATTGTAATATTAATAATGAAGCACTAAATGAAGCACTCGAGATGCTTACTACTAATTTGACCACTAAATCAGTTGAGTATATAAGCAGTGTCGATTAAAAATAATAAAATAATATCATTATAAATATTGTAAAATCATTATCATAAATATAAAATCTTTGGGGTATTCCCACTTTGCCTACTCCATATTAGAATTGTTCTCTCACTTCACGTACTAAATGAATTATCACAAAGATATGTGTATATAGACAATATTGATCAAAATCACAAGTAAATTTAATACTTTTAAAAAAGGTAAATTATATAAAATTAACAGAAATCAGAGTTTTTCTTGAGTATTTTGTATTTCTATGGTTTATTAATTTCTTGATAAAACAGTGAGTGACCCATCTCACTTGGGAGGTCAACTGGCGAAGCACTGGAAATGATGTCCTTGAGGGATGTAAACTCCCAATTACTTGAGCCAGGGAAGCTGGATTTAAACACTTCGGAAGGTTTGTGCTTTAATAGCTAAAATTTCATGACGTGATTGATTCCTGAACCTACTATTTCTAGGTATAGAAGAAAGTAGTGTAGAGATAAATGCTATTTTAACGAGGAGGTACTCATAGAAAACATATTCTGTTGATGAGAGAAGGTGTAATGTCGAATGCCTTGTCTGGTCTTGATTGTAGTTTCCTGATGGTGAATCAGAGAGTCCGTTCGTGTTCGTGTGCTCACAACCCCAGGAACTTATTGTCAAGTTTCCCATCAAGGGAAAACATAAAATATGTAAGTATTCCAACCAATTTTCGAATTCAGCATACTCAAATTAAGTAGCCTCAGCAGTCATTTCCAGGGTTTCTGAAAGTTCAGTTCATGTGGGCAGTGCGAAGATTCATATGGACAGAATTTTTTGATGACTGGTTTACCTTAAGATGGTCACTAATTGTGCTTTATGTTGCACATAGTTTGCATGAAAATGTATATCCCAACAACCATTAAATTTATGGATAAAATAGGCTGTTAGAATTGTTGTGGTGCAATTATTTAATTTTCAAATCATGAAGCAAACTAGGGAATGTTGACCAAAAAACAAACGTCAACTTCACCATGCTATACAAAATTCCAATGTCGTTACCAGCAACTCAGAGAAGCAAATGTTGCCATATTTGTTAGTTTTGTTCCACTAAAACAATTATCCAGTTCTGATGGTTACTTTTCACTGTTATTCCCACGTACTTAATCCTGGGAGGTTGTATTTTACAAACAAGTACTTGACTTAGAAACGTTTTTTGAGATTATTGTAGATTTTTTTAAACAAATCATATCCCGGTACACAATTCCTCATTTGCAGTTTATGGAACATTTTACAGACAGAGAAAAATATGACAAAGAACAGAAGCATTTATGCTCATTACTTTGCAAAGCTAATTGAAGAGCCAAATTCCAAAACACACTCAGTCCATTTTTACCATTTTTAATTAAAAAAAAAATAGCACTACTTAAATTTGTCTTTATGTTAGTACTGTATATGCATATATGCATGTAAATACTCTCTATTATATGCAGATTAACAAGACTTGGATTAATTTAACAGATGCTCTAGGAAATACTTGTGTGATTGGTTGGGTTTGTGGAGCATGGAGTGGGTTAGTGAGTGAGGTGGACAGGGTGACGTATGGGTATATGGGTGGGGTGAAACGTTTGTGTGCAAACATGGAGTGGGGACAGGTATAGACCTCTATTTGTGGTTGTGTGGGGTCAGAGGAGGATAGGATTGTGGTGTTGGTATGGGTAGGGGTTGTGGTGTGGAGATTTTAGGGTGGGGGAAGGAGGGGATGGTGGAGAGGTGACATGCAGTTTCAGTTGAGGTTGGTGTGATAGGAGGGGATTGGGTGGGGTTGGAGAGTTGGACGGGATGGTAGTGGTGATGATGGGTTGATGGTGGTTTTGATGGGACGGAGGGGTCTGGTGCTGGGGTTGTAGGGTGTGGGGTGGTACACTAATCTCTTTCATTTTCAACAACAGGCGAATGGTAATCTTCTGCCAAGGCAGCGCTTTGTTTATTCGTGGTTTCCACCAAATTCGCTGGCGCCTCTGCACACATATCAAGGACTGAATGCGTTTTGCAAAACTGGGCTCGTTTTGGAAAAATCTGTAGTGAAAACAGATGCCACATGAGAGGCAGTGTGGAATTAACCATGTGGGGTCAGATCACTATTTACTTCCAGGTTCATGGCATATGAATGATGTGAAAGAGTGACCTCTCTTAAACATTTGTTGCTGCTTGGAAATAAATTTTTTTAATAGTGATATCACCATATGCGTCTACTAACATCTCTCTCTATATATGGTACTATGCTACCCAAGAAGCAGAACTCCCAAAAGTCTTGAGTTCTTCGCCTTACAAAGTATTATGATTATCTGATGAAGTGATGACTTTGCATTTGGAGAAGTTGATTTTCATACCCCATTTCTTACAGGCAGCTTGTAGTTCTTTAGTTGAGAGTTGTAGTTTCTCAAACATGGTTGACAAAATTGTGAAGACAAAACTAAATCTAATACATTCTCTCCCATGGTTAGTTCTAGCATGTGTTGAGTAAGGAAGCTATCCTGTATTAAAAATAGAAACTGTTGGTCCTCACCCCATGTACTCTCTAGAGATTTCCATTGTATGTGTCCATGGTTAATCTCCCATTACGATACATTCCCTTTTATTCACTTCCTTTATAGCGATCTGTATTTTTGTGTTATCCTCTTCGTTTATGTTATGTTCAGTAAACTAATCGAATAGTTAACGTTGAATTTCCTGTAACTATATTGTACCAAACAGCTTCATCGCAATCTGCTTCCCTTTCTAATTTTATTTCATAAGCCTGAATAGATTCTTGAATATATAAAATAACTTCCCCTCCCCTTCGTCTGTTCTTATCTCTGTACGTTTCACACTTCTCTACAATGGCTAAACGATGTTCTTCTTCCTGTCAAGGACTGGGCTCCTTAACAGCATTGTAAGTCCTGTGGCATGTTTCAAGATGTCGTTTACACAACCTGTTCAGTGCCTCTCACGTGCCGGGAAACAGTGGACTAGAGATAGAGACCACCAGTCTTGGAGTCCACGACAGTTTACACATTTACCCCGTGTGTGGGATCTTTTACTTCGCCTGGCGTAGACACCAGGTAGAAGGAACCTACGGCTTTAGCGTATCTTCTGAAAGACACAGGCAAAGTGGGGTGAACTAAATTGCCCAGGTTTAGAAATGGCAGCCTCGCCCCTTCGACTGAAAAGTCCGACGCTCTACAACTCGACCACATCGCCCCCGTTGAAGGTGTCAGTTATTGAAGACTGACAGGTTAATAATTAAATAGTGTTATAACTTCTGATACACACCAGACAAATTAACTGAAGAGGGTGTTGAAGGGGGAGAACCGTGTGAAGAGTGATTTGGAAGAGGCTGCAGGGCACCCCACAAGGGAAGAAGTGGAAGAAGACGAAGACGGGAAACCACTTATTCTGTGTTTGCACACGTGGGGGAAGTGGTTTGGTAATTCCAAATAAGACGTCAGCCTTCAAGACATTAAAAAGGAAGACATTGGCATTTTCTACAGTAAAAGATTTACAGATTATCATAATAATTTTTAATGACTTTGGTGCACACAATTTTCTACAGAACTTTCTGCAAAAAAATATCTAAACCATTGCCTGATTGGGATGATGATATATACGTACAACCACGCGTATGTATTTATGGAAGGTGAATATTCCCAGCTGTATATTTAGCAATTAAGTTTGCGTAGCTCTGTGTCAATTTTCAGGGAGGTTGTTTTCTGTGAAATCGGTCTGGTGCGGATATGATTTCTACTTCGTTTGTAATGTGGTTCCTGTTTTCCCTGTACTGACACCTGGTGACCAACTACGTAAACATGCTCCACTACGCTGCTGGCATCTAGCGACCATCGTAACGTCTATTTCGATTCTTTTTAAACATTTAACAAGATTTGCCATCCAAGCCAAAGGCCCAGATGGCAAGTGGACAAGGAAGCCATTGGCTTATCGAGAGTCCAACAATGTTCATCTACTTATAGCCCGCCCTCCTGAGATATGTGTCAACCTTGTTTTTAAACATATTCACGCTGCTAGCAGTTACACAATCTGTAGACAATTTGTTCCATTCATTTATTGTCCTCTGTGAGAACGAGTGCTTCCTGATGTCCAATCTACATTGATCCTTTACTAATTTTACCTCATGTCCTCTAGTTCTGCTATCCTTCTTGAGTGAGAAAAACATATTTCTATCAATATTTTCATACCCATTCAATATCTTAAAAATTTCAATCTGATCTCCTCTTAACCTCCTTGTCTCTAGAGTTGTTAAACCACATTCTTTCAGGCGTTCTTCATAACTAAGGTCTCTCAGTTCTGGAATCATTTTAGCTGCTCTCCTTTGTATGCGTTCAAGCGTATCTATATCCTTCTTACGATATGGTCTCCATGCTTGTATACAGTATTCTAAATGAGGTCTAACTATTGCTTTATAAAGAGGTATAACTAACTTTTTTCCCTTGTATGTTATGTTTATTCTAACCAATCCAAGAATTTTATTACCCTTTGAAGCTGCAATACCACACTGCTCTGAAACTTTCATATCAGCGCCTATTGTAACTCCTAAGTCCTTTTCTTTTAAAGTAGTACCCAGAACAGTATCTCCCATTTTATAGTTTACATTCAAGTTCCTATGTCCTGTATGTAGGCATTTACATTTCCCAAAATTGAACAACATCTGCCATTTCTCAGACCATTTCACTAATCTGTCTAGATCGTTTTGTAAATGTTGTTGATCACCATCAGTATTAACCTTTCTAAACAGTTTTGTGTCATCCGCAAATTTCAGTACGTTACTTGTTATACTGTCGTCCAAGTCATTGATATAAATTAAGAATAATATAGGTCCTAATACTGATCCTTGAGGTACCCCACTCAAAACCGATTTCCAATTTGAAACTTCTCCATCTACTACAACTCGTTGTCTTCTGTCAGTCAGCCATTGTTCTATCCAGTCAGTTATGCTATCCCCGATACCATGGGCTTTTAATTTAAGTAGTAATCTTTGATGTGGCACTTTGTCAAAAGCTTTCTGAAAATCTAAGTAGATAATATCTACTGGCGATCCCACGTCTATCCACTTAGTGATTTCTTCCAAAAAACATAACATATTTGTTAAGCATGACCTCGCTTTAAGGAATCCATGTTGAGATGAATTTAATAATTTATGCTTAACGAGGAAGTCCACCATATGGTCTTTAATTAACCTTTCTAATAATTTACAAATCACTGACGTTAAACTCACTGGTCTGTAATTCTCTGACTTATTTTTCGAACCCTTTTTAAATAATGGTATGATGTTTGCTTCTTTCCATTCAAACGGAACAACTCCCTCTTTTAATGACAAGTTGAACTTGAATACTCTTGCAAGTGGTATACTGATTTGTTCTACTGTTTCCATTAGTAATTTTGGAGGAGTCCCATCCACTCCCGGTGATTTGTTATCCTTCATTGCCTTTATTTTCTTAGCTACCAATTCTGGAGTTCCGTCATTAGCGTTGCATGAAATTATTGATAAAGACCAGTCCCTGGACTCAAAGTAGTGTAACTTCTGAATTAGTTATTACTGTACAGCCGAAGGAAAGTAAATAACATTAAAGGTCTAAGTTAACAAGGCCTTCTTTCTTTCAGACAAACTCGATCCACCTGTCCATCAAGCGGCGAAAAGGGGACTTCGCTCAACCGTACAATGACCGTGACGTGTGCTGGCGCGGAAATTTACGTGCAGACATTCTTTCGGGGAGATAGTGCTCGCTCAATGTTCAACCATCAACGTGAATATGTCCAGCGTGGAACACGAGCGCCATGGATAGTCCCGAAGACAGGACATCACGTTCTGTGTGGGCGATCGTTTTCAGTTTGAAAAGCGTCGTTTAGAGTATTGTTCGTTCGATAAAAGTTTCTTCGAGATTTCACTGCAACGTGCTACGCAAGAAACCTCCTTCGCCAATTAATCGCCACTATAACACGCAGTCGCCTACCGTGATTCATCGTGAGTATTCATTATTATGATAATTTGCCTACCAAAAGACGGTAAACAAAGACTAAATATGTTTCTATAATGGTGTCGATCACGTAGTTCAGCGCACAAACCCATTGAAATATTAGCGCAATTATCATAAACATCGCATGAAGGTTTCTTTTTTATTTCCTGTTCTATTGATAAAGATTATCCCGTGCGAATGGAAACCACATTATCAGCTGCAATAACTTCAGTATGGTTATATACAAATCGTCGATATTGTACAATTGTGAGGTCCGGAGTAGGTGGGTTATCTTACGAATAAGTGCTCGGCCTTGGGGTCCGACACTTAATGAAAATTCCCCCCACCGCAATAATTGACCTTCTCCTTTTGTTTTTTGCATTATTATTAATTTTAAGAACTAATCGTGGCGATAATTCATTATCAGGCCAGTGACATCTACACTGGTGTAGGCAAGAACCCAATGGAGGCGCAGGGTTTATTCCGTACAGCACCCACTCTTCATCATATATCATACCAACATCTACTAAATAACTTCAGTTATTGAGTGTAGTAAATTTACAATTGGTTAAAATACATGTTTCACTAATGTGACTGTTTAATCACTAATAATACACTCGCTGTCTGAGCACATCTATTAAGATTATGAGCCCTTAAACAAGATTAGCTTTGTCATTTCATGTCGAGATGACGGCGTGTTCATGTGTGCAATAATCTTGGTGTGTCATAATGCTCGCTTGGGGACGCTCAGTGTTCGACTATTAATGTGAATAGTCTTGAAGACTGGATATCACGATGTGTCGAGATGATGCTTTCTCTTTGAATAGCGTCGTTTAGAGTATTGTTCGTTGGATCATAGTTTCTTCGAATTTAACTTATACGAGTTGACTGTCGTGTGTTTACTACACAAGAAACCTCCTTCGCCATTATAGTTGACTACGGTAACGGTAGCAGTACGTCGGCACACGCAGTGTCAAACGTCGTCTACCGTGATGCACCGTGCTCGCTCACGCGTTGTGATAATTTGCCTAGCAAAAGACGGTAAACAAAGAATAAATATGTTTCTATAATGGCGTCGATCACGTAGTTCAGCACACAAATCCATTAAAATATTAGCGCAATTATCATAAACATCGCATGAAGGTTTCTTTTTTATTTCCTGTTCTAGTGATCAAGATTATCCCGTGCGAATGGAAACCACATTATCAGCTGCAATAACTTCAGTATGGTTATATACAAATCGTCGATATTGTACAATTGTGAGGTCCGGAGTAAGTGGGTTATCTTACGAATAAGTGCTCGGCCTTGGGGTCCGACACTTAATGAAAATTCCCCCCACCGCAATAATTGACCTCCTTTTGTTTTTTGCATTATTATTAATTTTAAGAACTAATCGTGGCGATAATTCATTACCTTTCATGTACGTATTTTCACAACCGTATATACGTGTCCTGTTGTCGAACCAGTATTTCCATGTGGGATGCAGATATGTCTCGCTGCATGCAGCATGTGGACTAGTATAACCTCACCGCACGTCTCTCATATTTTCTTTAACTGCATCAAGTAATTCATTTGTAACGGCGAACTTTTCGAAATCGGTATTGTCACAACCTAGCGTATCTCGATGCTGTTGAATGAGTATTTCCCTGTCGGATGCAGGTATGGCTCACACCCACAGACACCAACACATCACCCATTAGTAAAACAAGATCACTGAGCCCTTATTAGTTGACACGTGATACAGCGATGCAGGCACAGGCCAGTGACATCTACACTGGTGTAGGCAAGAACCCAATGGAGGCGCAGGGTTTATTCCGTACAGCACCCAGTCTTCATCATATATCATACCAACATCTAATAAATAACTTCAGTTATTGAGTGTTGTAAATGTATAATGGGTTAAAATACATGTTTCACTAATGTGACTGTTAAATCACTAATAATACACTCGCTGTCTGAGCAAATCTATTAAGATTATGTGCCCTTCAACAATAATAACTTTGTCATTTCATGTCGAGATGATGGCGTGTTCATGTGTGCAATAATCTTGGTGTGTCATAATGCTCGCTTGGGGACGCTCAATGTTCGACTATTAATGTGAATAGTCTTGAAGACTGGATATCACGATATGTGTGGATGATCGCTTTCACTTTGAATAGCGTCGTTTAGAGCATTGTTCGTTTGATCATGGTTTCTTCGAATTTAACTTATACGAGTTAACGTCGGCACACGCAGTGTCAAACGTCGTCTACCGTGATGCACCGTGCGCACTCACGCGTTGTGATGATTTGCCTAGCAAAAGACGGTAAATAAAGAATAAATACGTTTCTATAATGGCGTCGATCACGTAGTTCAGCACACAAATCCAATAAAATATTAGCGCAATTATCATAAACATCGCATGAAAGTTTCTTTTTTATTTCCTGTTCTAGTGATAAAGATTATCCCGTGCGAATGGAAACCACATTATCAGCTGCAATAACTTAAGTATGGTTATATACAAATCGTCGATATTGTACAGTTGTGAGGTCCGGAGTAGGTGGGTTATCTTACGAATAAGTGCTCGGCCTTGGGGTCCGACACTTAATGAAAATTACCCCCACCGCAACAATTGACCTTCTCTTTTATTTGCGTAAGAAAATTTACTTACATATAATTATGTATTCTGTCAATACATGCACAGTTTGACATCCAGCCACTAAACATGAGTGTCATAGTTTTGAAATATGCTCATATCCCTGTTTTAGAAACAATTTTCCAGGCAGCAAAACATTGCTCAAATCAGGTACCGTCTGAAAATCACTGATACTTTATTCGGATGCCATGAACCCGGAAGTAAAACAATGATCCATTAATTTCACGCCACATCGCCTCTTGTTGTGACACCTGGTGATCAACTACGCAAACACGCTGTCGTCTGGCGATCATAGGAACGTCTATTTTGTTACACTCGGTAAATGCGGGCACCCATTCTCTCCTTTATCTCGCTGTCAGTGACAACATTGCATTGGCGCCTCTGATCTCTATAGGCGTAAGTCATTGTCTGGGTGAAAAGGGCGCCAAATAGTATCAACACTACCGCCCAGCGCCCTGGGGTGTTTGTAGCAGTCCTCTAGCGTGAGAGAACCACATACATAAATAGAACACCCGTTAGTAAAACTATAGGGGAATTATTTATGATGTAACTCTGTGGAGAGAAAGCACCCTCGAGCCGGTTGCATACACTTAGACTTCACACCTATTCAGAAGCGGCGTGAAAGCCGTGATAAACAACACATATCTTTTACCCTAGCATGTCACGTAAGTGTCACGTTTAGCGCAACTAACCAATTAGCTATGCAAAGTGATGATCATAACATTATGTCCTTTATCATATTTATTCCCCACGTCTGTTCAACGTACGTTGCTTCGTGTATTTCCTTCTAATTTGGCACTGGTATGTAGCTGTTTCAGCTTAGTCATTGTGTTAGTGTTTAACGTTACCGTGGTATGCTGTAGGGAACGACTTTCAGATTTGTTTATGCAATATAAAGTTGACCACGACAATTACCTACCCCGGTATTTCATTTAAACACACTAACGGAAGGGATATTTACTGGTTGTGTCTGTTTAGTTATGTCATTTATTTATTTGTTAACTTTCGTCATTACGGCCTTTGTTCTCTAAAGTACCTTTCGTAGTTTTTGTCTGAAACATTGAAGGATTTCGCACACGCACGCACGCACACACGCACGCACGCACGTACACACACACACATCACAAGTACAACATAAATATACACACGTCATGCATTTAAAATACAAGGACACAAATCAAATAGACACACGCCATGCAGTATGCGGACAAAATCCAATTGACCAATATAGTCATTAATCATTTCACTTCTATAACGAAGAACAGTATGAAACGAATTAATCGCCCTCTGCGAGATCTTCACTACAATCATGGTGGTTCGAAATCACCAGTGTATATAATTGATGATGATAACAAAGCATCTGTTTGCGACGACGTCACGTTCATGTTGCTAGGCTGTTCAGTCCACCGCTCGCAGTCGTTGGCGGAATTATTCATGTAGTCGACTCTCCGTTGATACTTGAGTCGTGTCGATGAGATTAGGCTACTGAACTGGCACGCGCGTGCCAAGGGGGTTACTCCCCGAGTCGTGTGCGTGACTGTTGTAACGAACAAACTAGTGATTGTTTAATGCTTCGCTGTTAGAGCGAGTTCAGAGACGAACCGTGTAAACTTATGCAATGGATATTTTGTAGTAGAAAGAGCCACGGTTGGTAGCGCAGAATTCCTACATTAACCCCAGCTGGGGCTGTGAGTTGTCAACGTAACCAATGTAAGATATACGTTACAGGATTGAAAACCTGTTTTTACTTTTAAAAATCGAAGTATGTATAACAACTGCATAAACAAGACACCTTGAATTCCTGCCAGATTATCTGCACTGTAAATTATTACACTTTGTCAAAACAAAAACATACATGTAGTAACCGTTATATAAATGTAACCATACTGTATTTGTAATACTGGCTGACATTTTGTGTCTACGGTAACCGTTGTTTAATGATTATTATTGGTGCATCTATAGAAGTGTACGATAACGTTCTCCTGGAAGCCATTGGTCGTACCACTGGACTGGAGTCCTGATTCTGTTGGAGTCGACACTTCCACCGCGTCATTTTAATTATTTGTGGTTTTAAAATGGTTCAGACGACGAATGCAAGTTTCTAATTTGCCTTGTGGAAACTCTTTGGTTTGTATTTTGGTGATTGCTGTTAGGATATGATTCCATATTTGGAGAGCTTCGTTTGTAGAATCATACCGACAGAAATATATAGAACACCCATTAGTAAAACAAGATCACTAACCCTTATTAGTTGACGCGTGATACAGCGAGTATCATGACATCTACACTGGTGTAGGCCAGAACCCACTGGATGCGCAGGGTTTATTCCGTACAGCACCCAGTCTTCATCATATATCATACCAACATCTACTAAATAACTGCAGTTATTGAGTGTAGTAAATGTACAAATGGTTTAAAATACATGTTTCAATAATGTGACTGTTAGATCACTAATAATACACTCGCTGTCTGATGGATGAGCACATTTATTAAGGTTGTGTCATTAAATAATATTAGCTTTGTCGGGATGATGGCGTGTTCATGTGTGCTATAATCTTGGTGTGTCGTAGTGCTTGCTTGGGGACGGTCAGTGTTCGACTATTAATGTGAATAGTCTTGAAGACAGGATATCACGTTCAGCGTGGGTGGTCGCTTTCACTTTGAATAGCGTCGTTTAGAGTATCGTTCGTTTGATCATAGTTTCTTCGAATTTAACTTATACGATTTCACTGCAGTGTGTTTACTACACAAGAAACCTCCTTCGCCATTATAATTGACCACGGTAACGGTAACAGTAAGTCGGCACAGGCAGTGTCAAAAGTCGTCTACCGGGATTCTCCGTGAGCATGCATGCGTGTAGTGGTAATTTGCCTATCAAAAGACGGTAAACAAAGAGTAAATATGTTTCTATAATGGCCTCGATCACGTAGTTCAGCATACAAATCCATTAAAATATTAGCGCAATTATCATATACCTCACATGAAGGTTTCTTTTTTATTTCCTGTTCTAGTGATAAAGATTATCCCGTGCGTATGGAGACCACATTATCAGCTGCAACAACTTCGCTATGGTTATATACAAATCATCGATCCTGTACAGTTGTGAGGTCCGGAGTAGGTGGGTTATCTTACGAATAAGTGCTCGGCCTTGGGGTCCGACACTTAATGAAAATTCCCCCCACCGCAACAATTGACCTTCTCTTTTATTTGCGCAAGCAAATTGACTTACATATAATTATGTCAATACATGCACAGTTTGACATCCAGCCACTAAACATGAGTGTCATAATTTTGACATATATTCATATCCCTGTTTTAGAAACAATTTTCCAGGCAGCAAAACATTGCTCAAATCAGGTACCGTCTGAAAATCACTGATACTTTATTCGGATGCCATGAACCCGGAAGTAAAACAATGATCCATTAATTTCACGCCACATCGCCTCTTGTTGTGACACCTGGTGATCAACTACGCAAACACGTTAAAATATGCTGCTGTCGTCTGGCGATCATAGGAACGTCTATTTTGTTACACTCGGTAAATGCGGGCACCCATTCTCTCCTTTATCTCATTGTCAGTGACAACATTGCATTGGCGTCTCTGATCTCTATAGGCGTAAGTCATTGTCTGGTTGAAAAGGGCGCCAAATAGTATCAACACTACCGCCCAGCGCCCTGGGGTGTTTGTAGCAGTCCTCTAGCGTGAGAGAACCACATACATAAATAGAACACCCGTTAGTAAAACTATAGGGGAATTATTTATGATGTAATTCTGTGGAGAGAAAGCACCCTCGAGCCGGTTGCATACACTTAGACTTCACACCTATTAAGAAGCGGCGTGAAAGCCGTGATAAACAACACATATCTTTTACCCTAGCATGTCACGTAAGTGTCACGTTTAGCGCAACTAACCAATTAGCTATACAAAGTGATGATCATAACATTATGTCCTTTATCATATGTATTCCCCACGTCTGTTCAACGTACGTTGCTTCGTGTATTTCCTTCTAATTTGGCCCTGGTATGTAGCTGTTTCAGCTTAGTCATTGTGTTAGTGTTTAACGTTACCGTGGTATGCTGTAGGGAACGACTTTCAGATTTGTTTATGCAATATAAAGTTGACCACAACAATTACCTACCCCGGTATTTCATTTAAGCACACTAACGGAAGGAATATTTACTGGTTGTGTATGTTTAGTTATGTCATTTATTGATTTGTTGACTTTCGTCATTACGGCCTTTGTTCTCTAAAGTACCTTTCGTAGTTTTTGTCTCAAACATTGAAGGATTTCGCACACGCACGCACGCACGCACACACGCACGCACGCACGCACGTACACACACACATACACACACACACACACACACACACACACACACACACACACACACACACACACACACACATCACAAGTACAACATAAATATACACACGCCTTGCATTTAAAATACAAGGACACAAATCAAATAGACACACGCCATGCAGTATGCGGACAAAATCCAATTGACCAATATAGTCATTAATCATTTCACTTCTATAGCGAAGAACAGTATGAAACGAATTAATCGCCCTCTGCGAGATCTTCACTACAATCATGGTGGTTCGAAATCACCAGTGTATATAATTGATGATGATAACAAAGCATCTGTTTGCGACGACGTCACGTTCATGTTGCTAGGCTGTTCAGTCCACCGCTCGCAGTCGTTGGCGGAATTATTCATGTAGTCGACTCTCCGTTGATACTTGAGTCGTGTCGATGAGATTAGGCTACTGAACTGGCACGCGCGTGCCAAGGGGGTTACTCCCCGAGTCGTGTGCGTGACTGTTGTAACGAACAAACTAGTGATTGTTTAATGCTTCGCTGTTAGAGCGAGTTCAGAGACGAACCGTGTAAACTTATGCAATGGATATTTTGTAGTAGAAAGAGCCACTGTTGGTAGCGCAGAACTCCTACATTAACATCAGCTGGGGCTGTGAGTTGTCAACGTAACCAATGTAAGATATACGTTACAGGATTGAAAACCTGTTTTTTACTTTAAAAAATCGAAGTATGTATAACAACTGCATAAACAAGACACCTTGAATTCCTGCCAGATTATCTGCACTGTAAATTATTACACTTTGTCAAAACAAAAACATACATGTAGTAACCGTTATATAAATGTAACCATACTGTATTTGTAATACTGGCTGACATTTTGTGTCTACGGTAACCGTTGTTTAATGATTATTATTGGTGCATCTATAGAAGTGTACGATAACGTTCTCCTGGAAGCCATTGGTCGTACCACTGGACTGGAGTCCTGATTCTGTTGGAGTCGACACTTCCACCGCGTCATTTTAATTATTTGTGGTTTTAAAATGGTTCAGACGACGAATGCAAGTTTCTAATTTGCCTTGTGGAAACTCTTTGGTTTGTATTTTGGTGATTGCTGTTAGGATATGATTCCATATTTGGAGAGCTTCGTTTGTAGAATCATACCGACAGAAATATATAGAACACCCATTAGTAAAACAAGATCACTAACCCTTATTAGTTGACACGTGATACAGCGAGTATCATGACATCTACACTGGTGTAGGCAAGAACCCACTGGAGGCGCAGGGTTTATTCCGAACAGCACCCAGTCTTCATCATATATCATACCAACATCTACTAAATAACTTCAGTTATTGAGTGTAGTAAATGAACAAATGGTTTAAAATACATGTTTCACTAATGTGACTGTTAGATAACGAATAATACACTCGCTGTCTAATGGATGAGCACATTTATTAAGGTTATGTGTCATTAAATAAGATTAGCTTTGTCGGGATGATGGCGTGTTCATGTGTGCTATAATCTTGGTGTGTCGTAGTGCTTGCTTGGGGACGGTCATTGTTCGACTATTACTGTGAATAGTCTTGAAGACAGGATATCACGTTCAGTGTGGGTGATCGCTTTCACTTTGAATAGCGTCTTTTAGAGTATCGTTCGTTTGATCATAGTTTCTTCGAATTTAACTTATACGATTTCACTGCAGTGTGTTTACTACACAAGAAACCTCCTTCGCCATTATAGTTGACCACTATAACGGTAGCAGTAAGTCGGCACACGCAGTGTCAAACGTCGTTTACCGTGATTCTCCGTGAGCATTCATGCGTGTAGTGGTAATTTGCCTATCAAAAGACGGTAAACAAAGAGTAAATATGTTTCTATAATGGCCTCGATCACGTAGTTCAGCATACAAATCCATTAAAATATTAGCGCAATTATCATATACCTCACATGAAGGTTTCTTTTTATTTCCTGTTCTAGTGATAAAGATTATCCCGTGCGTATGGAGACCACATTATCAGCTGCAACAACTTCGCTATGGTTATATACAAATCATCGATCTTGTACAGTTGTGAGGTCCGGAGTAGGTGGGTTATCTTACGAATAAGTGCTCGGCCTTGGGGTCCGACACTTAATGAAAATTCCCCCCACCGCAATAATTGACCTTCTACTTTTGGTTTCTATAACTGCATAAAATAATTAATTTGTAACAGCAAAGTTTTCCAAATCGGTATTGTCACGATGTAGCGAATCTGGACGGTGTTGAATGAGTAATTCCCCGTGGGATGCAGGTATAGCTAACACCCACATACATAAATACAACACCCATTAGTAAAACAACATCAATAAGATACAGCCGACTATTTTATTTATACATAGAATCAGTATTTATAGATAGACTATATTTATTTCTGCGTACTGACTTGGTAGGGCTGTTGTTTTATTATATTATAAAGTTGTTCATAGAATGACATAGATTGTTTGAATATTAGCTTGTTTTACGGTGTAACGCCATTGTATGTTTTGCCACTCAAGCTTGGTTGATAGAACAGCAGGATTTTTTTCTTTCGTGGTTGGTTGTTTTTTGTCTAATCGTATCTGCTAACGTTGACAATACTATGGCACAGCACACAAATAGCGTCGCATTTCTATGTAATGCATTTTGACTCAGTTGATATATCTTTATGTAAATATACCCCTCGTGTATATGTATTACTTATTTCAGTTCCAGTGATCCATTTTAGTTCGTTACAGGCGATAAACTGATTTACGTAACTAATTCATAGATACCAGTGGAGTGACCCCCCCCGCGCAAGCCGTTTCCGCCCTTGAACTTAAATTCACTAATCGGATTTCACGACTCGCGATGTGATTGCGTCTGCGTTTGATTGGTTCGCGTACGTTGTGAATGCGCCACGCGTTCTCATGGCAACACTAGCCAAGAACTCGTCGGTTCGCTGGCGAAACATTTATTCGTTTGTTATGCAAGCTGATAAATCACTGGCGTTGAATCGGAGCTCCCGTGAGTATTTGCGCGAGGCCGGGGGGTGTCTGTGAAACAGACTGAAGAATAACGTTTTACGGTCAGTCGGTTGGTCAGTCGGTCGATTGTGTCACCTACAAGAGAATTGTGTACGCGTGATTACACAGTGCAACGCAGTCGCGTCTGTTAAACTCATACGAGATATTCTGTTTGGACACGGTAATAGTATGACTATCCACGCACAAAAACACTACATATTATTATTGATTTCTTCTTCTTGGTAGTGCTTCCTATCCGAAGATAAGGGAAAGATAGCTCGTCCAGCTCGATAGGACCATCTGATGGATGTAAGGGCCGATTTCGGAGAGGCACAGTGACCGGATCTGTTACAACGGTTGCACACGAGGGCCTGTCCAGTGTAGGAAACGAAAGGAGGCGGTGTTTGTTTCTTTGCTCCTTTTCCACTTCACTTGCTTCTTGGTGCTCAACAAAGTAACAGACTGTTTTACAAGTGGAGGCGCACCATTACATTTCCCTTAAAAAAATTTTAACAGGGATGTTGGCCTATATGTATAAGGACAATAACACTCATTGTGTGCAGAAACTTGATTTTTATGTGGCTGTTTAGTAGTGTATGACTGTGTTAGTGAGAGTTGGATCCCCTGCGTAACTGTGTATACATAATTCGGTAACCAATGGTTGTTTTGGGTGACATTTGATGGGGAGCCTCGTGTATATTGAATATCAGAATTTGACGGATTTACCCCAGCAGCCCAGCAGCTTGATGAAAGAATAAATATTGACGTATCCGATTTCCAAAAAATGCAAAAAGTTACTTTGTCGGTAGCATTAAAACGTTAACATTGCCACAATGGAAAACTAAATAGTGACCCGTCCCCCGTTGACGTGAGTGAGCCCGAGCCGCGGGGTGTGAACATCATTAATGAGCATCGTAAAATAGACGTAATGTAAGCCTCTGGGGTCGTCTGCGGACAACATTAATGACACTTTGTTGATGACATGCTCGTATCACTGGTTCTGATCTCCCGCGGGGTCACTGCGTGTGGTTTGAGCGGTATATGCATTGTGTTCACACTGGTGACACTGAGGCTCAACAGAAGGCTCAATGTGGTTGTTTGGTACTTTGTTTGACCCCCAGGTGCGGTAACGGCCCAACCAGTCGTATATTTAATTTTCTTATCCGTTCCACATAAAGACAGTCTCGTCGTTAGACACTTTTAAGAGATTTAAAGACACACCTTTTTCGCAAGGCTTACAACGAGCAGCCAATAGTACACATGTGCACCATGTTTTTTTTAACTAATTCGATATTATTTATTTAAGTCTTATATGTTTTTTAAACTAATTTATTTAGGTAATTAATCTTATTTACATACCCTTACTATGTCTATATAGGCGTCAATTTATTAACTATTCCGCTCAAATAATGGTCTGCAAATGGAATGTATTGGATTGAGTGGATCTTGGTGCATCTATGAGAGTTATTTGGAATAAGTCGGGCAAATGGACGAAGGGTCTCTTGCGGTTGACAAGTGTTGCAGGTGTGCGACGGTGACACTGCTGATCGGGTGATACCGGTTGCCCACCCGTCGACACGGAAGCACGATTAGACACTTAATTAGCTCACGCGGCCGGTCGCTAATCACCAAGCCCGTCTGGCCGGCGCGCGCGTTGCCACAGCAACCGCAGTGCGGCTGTCGGCGATGACGATTGCGAACGTTGGTCGATGCGATCGATGTTAACGCGCGCTGATTGGATGGTGGCTGACGCGCCGGTGTCGTGCGTAATCTCGAGTGTTAACTGCCTCTCAGGGGGGGGCTGCCTCTCCGGGGGGGAGACACTGAATACATTTCCAGTATACTATGCAGCCACCTTAAGCCAAATTTAACTTATATATAACTTGTGGAATGTGTCCCCATGGAAAAATGTGTCGATTTCAATCCGCTCGACTTGAAAGTCAATGTTAGGGTATTTTTTCTACACAAGAGCCTAAATGTGTCTGATGGGGTCAAGTAGATCACTTCTCAAGGACGGTATACTGACAATGTATCGAGGTCCGTCGGCCCTCGCGCAAATGACCTATAGGTTTTGCGCCGATGCATTGTTTTGACCGCCGGTGCGAAATGCAATCGTCTGTTGATCGACGTTAGTTGATAAATCATCATTCTGTTAATTAAGCCTACGGAAACAATATGCAGTCACGTCCAAACATGGGCGTGGCATTTTCGAGGGCTCTCCAGCGTGAACGCAGGATTGGTGAACCCTCGTTGACTTGTAGGCTAATAAAACACAAACTGCAATAAAAACTAACGTGTGTTTTGTCTTAACTACAGAACTGTAGCCTATATTAGATGTTGTCATTACAATGTGTAGCCTATATTAGATATTGTCGCCATCACAAAGTGTAGCCTATATTACACGTGCTTGCAGAAAGACCGACACCTTGGGGGCATTCATAGCTGGTTGTCTAGTCGCTTGTCCAATAACGAATGTGTGTACGTGTGGCGTACGTGTTTAAACTCTGAGTGACCTCATGCAAAACACGGCCACGCCTCAAAACTTGGCCGTCGGAGCAGAAGTGCCAATTAAGCTAATAGTTATTAATTAATCCAATGACCGTAGCAAACGATCACCGCTAATGCTGTTTAGACTTTCGCCTTGCCCACCCATCGCAGCGCGTCAAATTAACGACGAATTACATTTGCGCATAGCAGGCAAATTGATCTCTGGTTGCCATAGTAACTACCAATACCAGTAATTACGTTGACTCTCGTTGGCAAGTGACGTGGCGCTAGCTGTAACGAGTACTCTGGTTGGCCTGATTTCGTCACTGACACGTGTAGTTTGGCTCCATTACTTTGTTGATTACACTACCAACTAATTAAGCGTTCTTAGGAGCATCGGTGTTTTGAGACTTTCACTTAGCAGTTCAGCACATAAATCATGCACCCTCCTGAATGTAGGCCCTACGTATAGGCTTTTTGAATGTAGACCCTAAATAAACGAATGGATGAGATAATACACAAAAACCATATGTAAGCCTTATTTGATAGAGTGATCGTTGTGCCATCGCTAGTTGCGTTTTATTTACTATGACAGTACAACATTCACGATTAACCGTATATGTTTGCAGGCGCATTCAACATACACCGCGATACACTATCGGATTACTTAGGTAATTGATGTTATCGATTCGTGTAATCGGTGTTAATTTCGATCAATAATTGTGTACTGTAACATAAGCAATAGAAATGGTTAGGGCCTACTGTTTTTCCTGATCATTACAGTTCGCTGGACGTCGACTTTGCGCTTAAATGGATGATGCATTTTGGCACCACCCCCCCCCCAGAAAAGTATACGCTTGTAATAAAAGACGCTGTGTTTTAGATAGGTTTCGGATATTTTTCATTAATATAATCACAATAATGCAGAAAACTCAAAACGTGTCATAACCAACCAAGAACTCATTGGCTCCCTCCCACGGGTCACCACCATCGTGAGACAACGACGTCTTCGTCTGTCAGGTCATGTGTTGCGTCATGACGAAGTAGCCAACAAGGTCCTTCTGTGGAAGCCTGGTGGCCCTCGGAGAAGAGGTCGACTAACAACAACTCAACACAACAACCCAGAGAAAGACACGATCCTCAGCGGGACACATTTACTAACTGCAACGAAGAACCGAAACAACTGGAAGGAAATCATCACGTCACCACATTAAGTGGATGACATAAGTAAGTAAGTGAGTAAGTAAGTAAGTAAACTACTGCTCCACGGCAACATTTTTATTACGCTGCACCATTTGTGTCCCTCGACATCGTCTAAATATACAATATATCAGTTTGTATTATTATATGCTGCACCAACTGACCACCTACATGTAATATACCAGATCATCCAACAACATGAAGAATATAGGCAACCATTATGTCTGGGTTTCATCGATTATGAGAAAGCCTTTGACAGCGTTGAAATCCCAGCAGTTCTTGAAGCTCTAGTCAACCAGGATGTACATTCATCCTACATCAATATCATCAACACAATATATAACCAGGGTATACATTCATCCTACATCAATATCATCAACACAATATACAACCAGGGTGTACATTCATCCTACATCAATATCATCAACACAATATATAACCAGGGTGTACATTCATCCTACATCAATATCATCAACACAATATATAACCAGGGTGTACATTCATCCTACATCAATATCATCAACACAATATATAACCAGGGTATACATTCATCCTACATCAATATCGTCAACACAATATGCAACCAGGGTGTACATTCATCCTACATCAATATCATCAACACAATATACAACCAGGGTGTACATTCATCCTACATCTATATATATCATCAACACAATATATAACCAGGGTATACATTCATCCTACATCAATATCATCAACACAATATATAACCAGGGTGTACATTCATCCTACATCAATATCATCAACACAATATATAACCAGGGTGTACATTCATCCTACATCAATATCATCAACACAATATGCAACCAGGTGTACATTCATCCTACATCAATATCATCAACACAATATACAACCAGGTGTACATTCATCCTACATCAATATCATCAACACAATATATCAAACCAGGGTGTACATTCATCCTACATCAATATCATCAACACAATATATAACCAGGTGTACATTCATCCTACATCAATATCATCAACACAATATATAACCAGGATGTACATTCATCCTACATCAATATCATCAACACAATATATAACCAGGATGTACATTCATCCTACATCAATATCATCAACACAATATATAACCAGGATGTATCATTCATCACAATTACATAGGATGTATATTCATCAACACAATATCATACACAATATATAACCAGGATGTACATTCATCCTACATCAATATCATCAACACAATATATAACCAGGGTGTACATTCATCCTACATCAATATCATCAACACAATATATAACCAGGATGTACATTCATCCTACATCAATATCATCAACACGATGTATAACCAGGATGTACATTCATCCTACATCAATATCATCAACACAATATATAACCAGGATGTACATTCATCCTACATCAATATCATCAACACAATGTATAACCAGGATGTACATTCATCCTACATCAATATCATCAACACAATATATAACCAGGATGTACATTCATCCTACATCAATATCATCAACACAATGTATAACCAGGATGTACATTCATCCTACATCAATATCATCAACACAATATATAACCAGGATGTACATTCATCCTACATCAATATCATCAACACAATATACAACCAGGATGTACATTCATCCTACATCATTATCATCAACACAATATACAACCAGGTGTACATTCATCCTACATCAATATCATCAACACAATATACAACCAGGTGTACATTCATCCTACATCAATATCATCAACACAATATACAACCAGGTGTACATTCATCCTACATCATTATCATGAAGAGTAACCTGCCAATATGTCTGGAACGTAGAGTCTTTGACTAATGTAGATTACCATCTTTGACATTTGGTGCAGAGACTTGGGCAATGACAAAAATGGAACAATAACTTAGGACAGCACAAAGAAGCATGGAAAGATGTATGCTAGGAATTACCAAGATAGAAAAAACTAGCAAATGGATCAGAAACAAACTAAAATCCAGGATAGCATAAAACAAGTTAAACTCAAGAAATGGAGATGGGCGGGACAACTTGCCAGAACTAAGGACAACAGGTGGACAAAGATAACAACATAATGGAGACCAATGACAGGTTATCGAAGTCAGGGACGACAAAAACTAGATGGAGAGATGACATTGTAAAGTTTGCTGGCATGATATGGATGAGAACGGCACAGGACAGAAGTAAGTGGTGCCAGCTTGGGGAGGCCTTCGCCCTGCAGTGGGACTGACAGTGGCTGAGGCGATGATGCCGCACCATTTGCATCATCAACTGGCACGTTAGCCGTGCAGTTTCGTCCCGCGCGTCACTTATGCGGCGGACGTCCCTTTAACTGGCGCCTCGCCGATGCCCGTGCGTTCGGTGAGATTTCAATTAGTCGCGACGACGGCGCTCCGTTTATGCCGGTCATTGTGAGGAGTTCGTGGACACGTCAGCGGCAGACGTTAGCCCGACATCGTCGCGCAATTACCGACGCGATGTTATCCTTTGTGAGCGCGCCCCGCCTACTGCACTCTCGCGGTAAACGGACGCCGCCTGAAAGTGCTTCCTTTCAACAGTGGATTTATTAGTTCTTTCCGTTTTGCAAAAGCCAAGCAAAATAAGCAACCATTATTGCCACGGTCGAAATGGAATACCAGTATCCAAACCAGGTTTGTGAACAATGCGTGAATTACGCTGTCACTGTTTACTGCGTGACGCCAACAGGAGAGCGTTGTGTAGTGATATTGTGAGGAGTCAACCATGCAACGTCTTAAATAACTAACGGCGACCATTTGCAAAGGAATGGAATGTCTTCGGAACGGTAACAACAGCTGGCGGTATGGCGGGAGAGAGACATCGGTTTCGACGATGAACAATAATGTATGCAGTTTGAGAAGTGCTCGTGCGTGCGTCGATTAAAACCGCGACATTTGTCTGTATACGAGCTAGCGTGCGTCTTATGACTTTAAATTGTACATGTACATTGACATTGGGGTCAGGTTCTGAATTAATTAATTCAAGAATTATCAAGAGGGGTATGCCATTGTCGTGATACACGAATAAACCTATCTTCAGCGAATCCCATATTAATAAGTTAATATTATTGCCCTTTCGATCTTTCCAATTATATTATTAAACGTTTTGCAACAGAAACTGGAATATAAATTTATTAATTTAGGAATTCCATTAATTTATGCAAGACACAATTATAGGGCTACAGATAAGCAGGCGGTGCAATACTAAGGTAGAACGCTGTATCACTCACTCACTCACTCACTCACTCACTCACTCACTCACTCACTCACTCACTCACTCACTCACTCACTCACTCACTCACTCACTCACTCACTCACACTAGAGCATAAGGCGTCAACAAATCTCCACACGTGATAAATATTTGGGAGGTTGGAGGAATTGCCTATAGCAGACACGTTCCCTCTCTCAATCAGTAGTAGGGCTTTTCATGGCGAGCCGGTAACCGCACCTGTCGCATTTTGAGACGCCGCGCTCAAGTTTGTTGTCGTATCAATTAGCGGGCGACGAAGGCCCGCTCTTCTGTCTGTCTAGTCCAGTTCCCACGCCTCCGTGTTAAGCCACCGACGCCAATATAGCATACGTTGCTCCGCTCCATCTTGTCTGTAGCATCAGTTTGTAAACGCCCGTTCATGCAGCAGTGTGTCGTTCGTTGACGCGTGGCGGTCGAGAACGGTTTTATTTATTGCTTGCTTTTTGTGTTAATTTTTTACAAAAGAAAAAAAATTCCACCAACATGTCCAGTGGTCGAAAAACAACTGGACGGTTGGCACTAACGTTTAACCCCATTGAGAACAGGGCTTTCTGGCTTTCAATAAATTAGAAAATACAGCATATGTTTTGCACTGTAAAATTTTAAGTATTAGGAGGAATGTCAGATTTACCAAACACATGTTTGTCGTCTGTTTACATTAGCTTGACGACAACGTGCTATCGTCGTCTAGGGCTGTCATCGTCAGTAACGACCATCGATTGGTAAACGCCACATTAGTTTGCATTATCATCGTCGTGATACCGCTAATCTCCGGACGCCCATGGTCTAGTGGGATAAGGGGCGTCATCAAAAAGCACTTAGCGGACCCTAGAAGAGAGTAACACCTGAATTATTTATCACTGTACAGAAAACTGAATAAACAGCAGGAACGGGATTAGTTGACAATGTCTTTTATTCAGACAAACTTGGTCTATCTGACCATCAAGCGACGAAGATGGATCTTCGGACAACCGTGCAATAATGACCGTGACGTGGGTTGTGAGGGGAATTTGCTCGCTCATGCGTGCCCAGTGTCCGGCCACGCGTGTCGACGAGATCACCAGTTGAGCTAACAAACTAACTATTAAACGGTATGCATACATGATTTCTTTTTTGTATGTATTATGTTGCAAGACCTGCTGCCAAAACATCGTTCTTTCTCAAAATTCTTTATCGTATTGATATTTGTACGGACATATGTGTGGATGTGTGTATATATACATATACAGTGTATGTGCACCTATAATATGTAATATATATATAATATAATATACCCATGCGCGCGCGCACGCACGCACGCACGCACGCGCACACACACACACACACACATGCACACCACACACGCACGCACAAACATCGGCGTCCGTCTGGTTGGTGACATCGCATGCGCATGATGATGGCTTTGTCCGCTGTCAAATTACGATGATTGGAGGCTAACGCGGGCGAATCGCACGTAACAACATTAAAGAGACCCGCATAAAGTTGAACGTAAGCGACGATCAATGATGTGATTGAGCCGTTCATTGTCGTCCAGAGTAATCCGACTTTCCATTATGTTACCGCCACTAACAGTCGATCTCGTCTTCCTACTGTTTCTTCTATCAATGCCTCCTACGGTCATTCTCAGGGCGCCTCGGTTTTCACCGTCACTACCACTACTTAAACAGTTACACTGGCTTCCAGTTTCTTATCGAATTAATTTTAAGCTGTCCACTCTTGCATATCGTGCTCTATCTACACAACAACCATTCTACTTGGCTAGTCTCCTGCATCTTTCAAATGTCCCTAGGCAGCTAAGATCATCAGTTTCACAACAACTTATTGTACCTAAAACAAAACTTAACTTGGGTAAACGTGCTTTCTCTGTCGCTGCGCCTAGAATCTGGAATGAACTCCCTATCGCTTTGAAAACATCCGAAACTATTGCTATTTTCCGAAAAAAACTCAAGACATATCTATTCCAAATTGCATTCCCACCATAAATGTTCGGTTGTCCCTCGTTCTGATACTGACTTTTGCGCGTCCTTGTTTACGATTACGCCTACTGATTCTGTTTTGTTGCGCCTCTGAGCTCAGGTTCCTGAGGATATAGGCGCCATAGAAGTCAATTATTATTATTATGTATGGGACATGCACGCACGCACGCACGCACGCACGCACGCACGCACGCACGCACGCACGTACTCAGATCAAACAAGATTTCCGGTTCTAAGCTTTTGAGATTCATAATATGTATGCCTACAGCTATTTTTTTCATTTCAGGACCTTCCTCTTAAAATGCCGTTTTAAGGTGTGTGGCTTTTTGACCCCTGGAAGTGCCCCTTCAAGTCCCTGACTGCAGCAGCAATTAACTAAAACTGCCCAGATAAATCCATGCATATATCGAGTAAGAGGTAATATATTAAGGCGGGATGGGGACAAATCAGAAAGACTGGGAGGCCAATGAAACAATTATTCGCCAAAAAATTTTTAGCTACCGAAATCAGGTCAATGGCGAAATATGAAACATTACGTTCGTGTCATGCAGGATTCATGAAGTATAATTAACAAGATTACCATCCAAGGCAAAGGCCCGTATGGCAAATGGACAAGAAGCCATTGGCTTATCGAGAGTCCAAATTTTGTTATCTATGTGTAATCCACCTTCCTGAGATATGTGTCAACCTAGTCTTTAAAAACATATTCACATTGCTAGCAATTACACAATCTGTAGATAATTTGTTCCATTCATTTGTTGTCCTCTGTGAGAACGAGTACTTCCTGATATCCAATATACACTGATCCTTATAATGTTACCAGATGATATCTAGTTCTACCATCTTTCTTGAGTGAGAAATAAATATTTCTATCAATATTTTCATACCCATTCAATATTTTTAAAACTTTAATTTGATCTCCTCTTAACCTCCTTGTCTCTATGGTTGTTAAACCAAGTTCTCTTAGACGTTCTTCATAAATAAGGTCTCCCAATCTGGAATCATTTTAGTTGTTCTCCCCTGTATTCGTTCAAGCGTATCTATATGCTTCTTACGATATGGTCTCCAAGTTTGTATACAGTATTCTAAATGAGGCCTAACTATTGCTTTATATAAAGGTATAACTAGCTTTTTTTCCTTGTATGTTATATTTCTCCTATAATCAACTCAAGACTTTGATTACCATATGAAGCTGCAATACCACATTGCTCTGAAACTTTCATGTCAGCACTTATTGTTACATCTAAGTCCTTTTCTTTTAATAACATCTGCCATTTTTCAGACCACTTAACTAATTTGTCTAGATCGTTTTGTAAATGTTGTTTATCACCATCATTGTTAACCTTTCTAAACAGTTTTGTGTCTTCTACAAATTTCAGTATGTTGTTTGTTATATTATCGTCCAAGTCATTGATATTGATATTATATATATATATATATATATATATATATATATATATACATATATATATATATATGTATATATATATATATATATATATATATATATATATATATATATATATATATATATATATATATATATATATATATATATATATATATATATATATATTACGAATAATAAAGGTCTCAATACTGATCCTAGTGGTACCCCACCCACAACTTATTTCCAGTTTGAAACCTCCCAATCTACTACAACACGCTGTCTTCTGTCAGTCAGCCATTTTGTATCTTGTCGATTAAGCTATCCCCAATACCATGGACTTTTAATATAAGTAGTAATCTTTGATGTGGCACTTTGTCGAAAGTTTTCTAAAAATCTAAGTAGATAATATCTACTGGTCTTTTTTCCCCCAAACAACATTTATTAAGCATGACCACGCTTTTAGGAATCCACATTGAGATGGATTTAATAATTTATGCCTAACAAGGAAGTCCACCATAATATGGTCTTTAATTAACCTTCCTAATAATTTACATATCACTGATGTTGAACTCAAGTTGGTACATGGAACGTGCGTACTATGTACGAAACAGGGAAGACCGCCCAGATTGCAGCAGAGACGAGACGGTACACATTTGCCGTACTCGGTCTCTGTGAGACGAGATGGACGCGGTCAGGGCAGATTCGCCTGGCAACACACGCAAGACTCCAGGACACGAGGAAGAGGACGCTACGCACACAGAAGGAGTTGGTCTAATGCTATCCAAAGGGGCAGCTGGAGCCCTTCTGGACTGGAAGGCATTTTCATCCCGCATCATTTCAGCATGATTCCACACCAGAATACGCGAGGTACTGATTGTACAGTACTATGCCCCAGCAAACGACTTGGATGAAGATAACAAAAATCCGAGTTCTATGGGAGACTCCAAGCAGTTGTTAACCAAAAATATTTACTAATCATGATGGGTGACTTCAATGCCAAGATTGGAAATGACAACTTAGGAAAAGAGTTATAGTCATGGGGAAGTAGGGCCTTGGTTAGATAAACGAGAATGGAGAACTATTCACCGACCTCTGCCACTTCAACAGTCTGAATTCACAAGACCACATGGATCTCACAAGACCATCAGACAGAGAACCAGATTGATCGCATCTGTATCTCCAGTACCTTTAGAAGATCCTCGCAGAACGATCGCTCCAAGAGGGGAGCTGATGTAGGAACGGACCATCACCTGATCACAGGAAAGATCAATTTCAAGCTCAAGAGATATCACCCAACGGCAGCAAAACCAGGAATCAGATACAACACTGAACTGTTGAGAGACATAGCAACCAAGTACAGTTTCCAGTTGGCATTAGCATATATCAACATATATCAACTCCTGTCCAACTTCATTGAAGACGATGCAACAGTGGAAAAAGTGTTGAGAGACAGCAAATCAGCACGGGAAGAAACATGTGACAAGAGTAAGAGAACAAGACAGCACAAAGACTGGATTTCAACCGAAACCTTGGGGGAGGTAGCAGAAAGGAAGCAGAGAAAAGCAACAATAAACAACAGCAAGACAAGAGCAGACACGAATGAAGCAGACCGCCTATATACAGAAGACAACAAGGAGGTAAAGATAAGTGTAAAACGTGACAAAAAAGAATTTGTGGAGAGACTGGCCGGCCAAAGCAGAAGAAGCCGCAGGACAAAGACATCTGAAAGAATGGTGTGACATTACACGGAAGTTAGCGGGTACACGTCGTAAAGATGAACAACATGTTATGGACAAAATTGGACAGGTGTTGACAAACCAAGCAGATAAACTCAACCGATGGAAAAAGTATTTCGAAGAACTACTAAACCGACTTTCATCTGATGACCCTCCAGATATACCCCAGCTGAAACACCACCTCGCATCAACGCCGACAGACGGTCAAAACAGGACATTAGGAAAGCAATCCTGCAGTTGAAGAACGGGAAAAATCGGGCCCATATGGGAATCCACCAGAAGCAATAAAGGCTGATTTGGAGACATCAGTAAACTGTCCTTACCGGCTCTTTGGGAAGATCTGGGCTGAAGAAGAGATTCCACAGGATGGGAGACATGGCCAACTGTTCAAGCTACCCAAGAAAGGCAATTTGAAAGACTGCAAAAACTGGAGGGGTATCACGTTACTGTCAATACCAGGAAAAGTGTTCAACGGGATTCTTCTGGAAAAAATTAAAACAGAGGCTGACAGACTGTTGCGGGATGAACAAGCTGTTTTTCGGAAGGAGAGGTCATGCACGAACCATATAGCTAAGCTACGAGTGATCATTGAACAGTCCATGGAGTGGAATTCTCTTCTGTACATCTCTTTCGTAGACTTCGAAAAAGCTTTCGATCGCGTCGACTGTAGTGCCCTTTGGAAGTTACTTGCACATTGCGGTATCCCGGAAAAAGATCATCAGACTGATCCGTACAACTTATGAACCATCCACTTTAACAAGATTTAACAAGATTTGCCATCCAAGCCAAAGGCCCAGATGGCAAGTGGACAAGGAAGCCATTGGCTTATCGAGAGTCCAACAATGTTCATCTACTTATAGCCCGCCCTCCTGAGATATGTGTCAACCTTGTTTTTAAACATATTCACGTTGCTAGCAGTTACACAATCTGTAGACAATTTGTTCCATTCATTTATTGTCCTCTGTGAGAACGAGTGCTTCCTGATGTCCAATCTACATTGATCCTTTACTAATTTTACCTCATGTCCTCTAGTTCTGCTATCCTTCTTGAGTGAGAAAAACATATTTCTATCAATATTTTCATACCCATTCAATATCTTAAAGACTTCAATCTGATCTCCTCTTAACCTCCTTGTCTCTAGAGTTGTTAAACCACATTCTTTCAGGCGTTCTTCATAACTAAGGTCTCTCAGTTCTGGAATCATTTTAGTTGCTCTCCTTTGTATGCGTTCAAGCGTATCTATATCCTTCTTACGATATGGTCTCCATGCTTGTATACAGTATTCTAAATGAGGTCTAACTATTGCTTTATAAAGAGGTATAATTAACTTTTTTCCCTTGTATGTTATGTTTCTTCTAATCAATCCAAGAATTTGATTACCCTTTGAAGCTGCAATACCACACTGCTCTGAAACTTTCATATCAGCGCTTATTGTAACTCCTAAGTCCTTTTCGTTTACAGTAGTACCCAGAACAGTATCTCCTATTTTATAGTTTACATTCAAGTTCCTATGTCCTGTATGTAGGCATTTACATTTCCCAAAATTTAACAACATCTGCCATTTCTCAGACCATTTCACTAATCTGTCTAGATCGTTTTGTAAATGTTGTTTATCACCATCAGTATTAACCTTTCTAAACAGTTTTGTGTCATCCGCAAATTTCAGTACGTTACTTGTTATACTGTCGTCCAAGTCATTGATATAAATTAAGAATAATATAGGTCCTAATAATGATCCTTGAGGTACCCCACTCAAAACCGATTTCCAATTTGAAACTTCTCCATCTACTACAACTCGTTGTCTTCTGTCAGTCAGCCATTGTTCTATCCAGTCAGTTATGCTATCCCCGATACCATGGGCTTTTAATTTAAGTAATAATCTTTGATGTGGCACTTTGTCAAAAGCTTTCTGAAAATCTAAGTAGATAATATCTACTGGCGATCCCACGTCTATCCACTTAGTGATTTCTTCCAAAAAAACATAACATATTTGTTAAGCATGACCTCGCTTTAAGGAATCCATGTTGAGATGAATTTAATAATTTATGCTTAACGAGGAAGTCCACCATATGGTCTTTAATTAACCTTTCTAATAATTTACAAATCACTGACGTTAAACTCACTGGTCTGTAATTCTCTGACTTATTTCTCGAACCCTTTTTAAATAATGGTATGATGTTTGCTTCTTTCCATTCAAACGGAACAACTCCCTCTTTTAATGACAAGTTGAATACTCTTGCAAGTGGTATACTTGCCAGGTTGTCCACAACGGCTCCTTGACTAAACCCTTCTCCATATTATCAGGGGTCCGCCAAGGATTTCTGCTGTCTCCATTTCTGTTCCTGTTGGCAGTTGACTGGATTATAGCATCAACAACAGAATGCTGCCAGCGGGGAATCCAGTGTACACCCTCCAAAACAGCTAGAGACTGTGCAGATCGTCAAAACAATCACGTGAACAAGGATAGCATCCAGTTGAGGGGTGAGGACATAGAGGACGTGTAGCAGTTCACATACCTGGGAAGTGTTGTGAGCAGAGACGGTGGCACAGACCGAGACATCAAAAGCAGGATAGAGAAAGTCACAACAGCGTTTAAGACTCTGAGATCCATTTGGAATTCACAGTTCATCTCCATCAAAACCAAGCTTCGGATGTTTTACACCAACATAAAGTCAGTCCTTCTGCGTGTGAAACCTGACGCATAACAAAGGCCTTAACACACGAAGTGCAGACCTTCATTAACAGATGCTTGAGGACCATCCTTCACATCAAATGGCAGGACAGAATCGCAAACGAACAAAATCTAGAGAAGATCAGGACAAGCACAAACAAAAGCCCAGATCAAGAGAAGAAAGTGGAATTGGCTCGGCCACACCTTGAGAAAACCAACGCACAGCGTGGTACGCCATGCTCTAAAATGGAACCCACAAGGGAAACGGAAGAGAGGAAGACCCGCTCCACTTGGAGAAGGTCTTTGGAGACTGAAGGACGGACGTTGGGACACTCCTGGGTCAGCTGGAAGTTTTGTCCCGAGACAGGGTCAAGTGGAGGAAGCTTGTGGTCGAACTATGCTCCACACGGATTACAAGGGTATAAGTCAAGTAAGTCAAATTAAATTCACTGGTCTGTAATTTTCTTACTTATTTCTCGAACCGATTTAAATAATGGTATGCTGTTTGCTTATTTCCATCCAAAAATAACCACTCATTTTCATTTAGTTATTTCTTTAAAAAAAACATAACATTTTTGTTAAGCATGATCTTGCTTTTAGGAATGCATGTTGAGATGAATTTAGTAATGTATGCCTAACAAGGAAGTCCACCATATCGTCTTTAATTAACCTTTCAAATAATTTATAAGTCACTGACGTTAAATTCACTGGTTTGTAGTTCTGAGTTATTTCGAGATCCCTTTTTTAATAATGGTATGATGTTTATTTCGTTCCATTCAAAAGGAACCACTCCCTCTTTTAATGACAAGTTGAACACTCTTGCTAGTGGTATCCTGATTTGTTCTACTGTTTCCATTAGTAGTTTTGGCGGAATTCCATCAACTCCATGTGATTTATTATCCTTCATTGCCTTTATTTTCTTTGCAATCATTTCTGGAGTTACAATTAACTGCCCTAAATAGTCAGATTTAGCCTCCTGAAATGTAGCATCTGGAACTGGTAATGGACTAATATCCTCTCTGGTAAACACTAAACCGAAGTATCCATTTAGGTCTTCCGCCATTAAAAAACCTTGCGACATTATGTTTCCAGCACTGTGTTCTAGTGGTCCAACCTTGTCTCGTACGTGTTGTTTACTCCTGACATATGCATAAAACTTGCTGTCATTTTTATGCTACATGCTAATTTTTGCTCACAGCTTCTTTTAGATTGTTTAATTTCAGTCGTAGCTGCATTAAGTGCCTCTTTGTAATTTGTGTAGTCTTCATACTTTCTAGCACGCCTATAAACCCCCACATAATTTGCTTGTACGCTATTTTTGGAATAGTTTCTTTTGACAAGTGTTTCTATACCGTTTTCCTTTTTTCAAAGGAACAAATTGATCAATGATACTCTCAGTTTCATATTTTAGAATGTTAAAAAAGTTCAATTGCAGTCTTATTCCTCAGCGTGTTATTCCAATCTAGCTTTGCTAAGTATTTTCTCATATCTTTATAGTTACATTTGTGGAAGTTTCTCCAGTATTTTTTATTTAATTTTTACTTTCTGAATTTTACTTTGATGTCAAAATGTATTTGATTATTGTTATGATTATGATGTATTTTGACATGGTCCACTAATTTATTTTGTGAAGACAAAACTGTATCTAATACATTCTCTTCCTCGGTTGGTTCTAGCACGTGTCGAGTAAGGAAGCTATCCTAAAAATAGAAACAGTTGGTCCTCACCCCTTGTACTCTCTAGAGATTTCCATTGGGTGTGTCCGTAGTTAAAATATTTCATTATGATACGTTCCCTTTACTCACTTCCTTTATAGCGTTTTGTATTTTTGTGTTATCCTCTTCGTTTATATTTGGGCTTCGGCAAACTAATCCAATAGTTAATGTTGAATTTATATTGCACCAAACAACTTCATCGCAGTCTGCTTCTTTTACTAATTTTATTTCGTAAGCCTGAACAGATTTTTTAGTATATAAAATAACTCTCCTCTCCCCTTCTTCATATTCGATCTCTCCTAAACATTACGTATCCTGTCAGTCCTAATTCAGCATATGTTATGTCTTTGTTGGCCCATAACACGGATATACCAATTATGTAGCAGTCAGTATCTTCTACCATAATGTTTAACTCGTTTTTCTTATTTACTATATATGCTTCTTGCATTTAAACACACACGCATTTATAACCAGCTTCAGACGTTTTCCTGTTTTGTCTTTACTGGTTTGTGTGTAAAAATTTCGCAAAAAACTGCTGCACCCTATCCACTTAGATGAAGCCCATCCGTCATGAACATAGCAGCCTTCCCAACAAAACATGAACAAAATTGCCTTTGATTGCAATACGTTATCCTCACAATCTCAGGCACGCTTACTCTCATACTCACTCACAATCTCACAAGCGTCTTGGTCGGCTTCTCTCATACTCACCCAGTCTCGCCTGTCAGCCTCGTGCATTCCATTGACATTGTAAGGCCTTCCACCGACCAGCTGTGCTCACCTGTACACAATCATTACGCGGCGTTGCTGACATGCCGGCTTTGAACTGGTTTCGCTGATCACTATCATCATAACCATTAGTAAGTATGTCAGCGCACGTGTGGCTGTCACAAAATCTCGGAGAGCTTTGAGAACGATTTGTTGCGCTTGAGATGGCATGACACGGACGTTCATCATAGAAGTGCATTGCCGACTACTCGCTTTGTGCGTGTCAGTTGAAGCCGCGAGCTAGAATTCGAAACAACGTTGTCTGTGTCGTCCGACACCAACAATCGGGCGTGATTGCCCTGATATCGCTCACTCTTCTTCGCAGTAAGTGCCATTTTCTCCGTAATCTGTGTACGACGACGTTTGAAACGGCCGGTGATGTCACCAAGACGTCGTAGCTAATTAACCACACGTGTGTAACTTCATTATAAATTACCATTCGCTGTCCCTGACGAGAAGTTAACAAAACTAGGTCGGCAAAATGCATGTTGTAGATTGTAGTCATCGTTCATTTGCACAACAACTGAACAACACAGCATCGCCTTCTTCGCCACTACAGTTTTTACGATAACAACAACAGTATATATACTAAAGCCAGCACAGGTATAGCGAATAGTGACAACCAAAAGCACCGCGCGCATCCAATTCAAATTAAGGAGCCTCGTGCACATGTAGACATAGACTACGTCACACTAGTCTAGTATGAGTCACAGTGATCATTTGCCTAACACAAAATGGTAACCAAAGAATAAATATGTTTCTATAATGAACTCGATCATGTGTTTTAGCAACAATATACGACACAATATTGACGTAATTATAATACTATATTCCAATGTTTTATATTCATTTAACGCAGTAATACCCGAAAGTATCCTCCGTCTTCTAAAACCACAATATCACTTGCAACGACTCATCCATGATTATATACGTTTCGTCGAAACTATATCGCTGTGAGGTCCGGAGTAGGTGGGTTATCTTACGAATAAGTGCTCGACTTTGGGGTTCGACACTTAATGAAAATTACCCCCACCGCAATAATTGACATTGTCTTTTTGCAATTGCCTTTTGTTGTCAGGATTTGGCGCCGTCGTCTCAGAGTACTCTCAGAGCATTTGTGTTTGAAATTACTTCTGTAACTACCTCGAGTATATGTTTTTACACCAATATACGACACAATGTTGACGTAATTCTAATACATAACACATGCAATGGATTCTATTCGATTCACGTAGTAATAAACGAGAATATCCTCTGTCCTGTAAAACCACATTATCACTTGCAACGACTCCTCCTTAGTCATATACGTTTCGTCGACGCTTTGTTTTTGCGAGGTCCGGAGTAGGTGGGTTGTCTTGCGAATAAGTGTTCAGCCTTGGGGTCCGACACTTAATGATAATTACCCCCACCGCAATAATTGACCTTCCTTTTTTATCGGTGACATTTTTAATACATTGAAACGTTATGAAAATATTGATAGACGTATTTTCCTCACGGAAGATATAATAACAAGGGACACGAAGTAACGTTAGTGAAGGAACAGTATAGATTGGACATCAGACGGTATTTGTTCTCACAGAGGACGATTAATGAATGGAACAAATTATCTACTGATTGCGTAAATGCGTAGGAATAATCGTTGGACTCTCGATAAGCCAATGGTTGGCTTCCTTGTCTGCTTGCCATCTCGATTGGGCCGCATATGCCAATTTTCCATGATGTACAACGGGATATGTGCGCTAGTCTTGTATGAACCTCTTGTATTCCTAGTTGTTTCCAGCACTCGGCAACGTTCTATTAACCGAGTAATGTGTATATATGTTGCCTAAAGTGTCTTTTGTGTCTCAAGTGTCTTATAAGACCTCATTAAACTAGTCAGCCTTTATCAGAACATTATCGCCAAGCTGACCTCTCTGTGCTGGCACTGACGGTGGTCACTGCCAGGGTGCTTGTCGCCTTCGGTGGTTCTTTTACGTCCCCAACTGTAACAACGCTGAGTCGGATTTTACCCGATTGCTCAGTCAGCTAGTTGTGTGCTGACAATGACTGAAATAACCCAATTTATTTAACCACGACCTATGAACTCTTTGTTTCACTTGTGAAGCCCAACTTATTGGTGTATGACCAGTACTGTAAATGCAGCGCCAAGCAAAATTAACAAATATCTTTGAAGGGCGAGTTACACACATACGACACATTTTTTGTGTCTCAATAAGCTCATTGCGTTCTTGTCCAGTTACTATCTGGATGTTTTGTCTTGGATGGCAATTATGTTCAATCTTGTTAATTTTTCTATGGCACAACCCTATTTGAACAATTAATAAATATTGCACGATACATTGAAATTGGGATGTTCGTGCGCGTGTGCGTGAGTGCGTACATCTGTGTACCTTTCAATCAAGCAGAAGTCGCATTACATATATATTGCTATTCACTATTTAATTTTCCATTCAATAATCTATATTCTATTCACAATTGATTGTTATGTAAGAATCCGGGGAATGAGTGCCCTTTGGTAACTAACAATTAAAAGCTTAATATATATGAAGCTGTGAACACCTACATTGTTATGCACACTGTGTATATGATGTATATGTGCGTATGCTCCAATTAACGTAATAACAGTAACATGTACGAGTGACACTTGCATTGCGATCCACACGTTCTTTGCTGTAACAACCTGACCCGCTTACAGGGTTAATTGTTACAGTCGACCGCGCCTGGGAAACTTCACATATCTACCTAACAACAATACGGAATATCAATGGTATGGTACATTAATTTTCATTCACACGAACACTAAATTTAATGGATACGTTGACAGAAATAATGCATACAACGTACTTTTCACAAAATGTGACTTTAACTGAAAATTTTAACAACTAGCCCCGGTCTCTCCTAATACGGATGTGCTAACCACTGTGGCACCAGAGGAGGCTTGCACACTCGCGTCCCTTTCACCCCCTACTAACTGGCAGTTATAACTGTAAAGCACACTACTCACTACGTTCCACACAAACCCGTGTCACAACTATACTATACAACATAGGCAGCGATATGTGACATCCTGGCCAAACAAATAAAGTCCTGTTGCGGTGCGCGTTCAACCAAACAGCACGTGACCTGAAATAATTTGCTTAGACAACGACCGTAAACAAAGAATACATATTCGTTCCTCTCACATACTCTAGCAATGCTTTACCATATACATCCATTAGCGTAATTATCATACATAGATCGTGTAGGGTATTGTTTTATGTCCTGTGCTTGTAGTAAAAATTCCCCAGTGAGGCAGGAAACCACATTATAGGCTGCAACGATTTCACCATGGTTATATACAAATCGCCGACATCGTGTTGTTGTGAGGTCCGGAGTAGGTGGGTTATCTTACGAATAAGTGCTCGGCCTTGGGGTCCGACACTTAATGAAAATTCTCCCACCGCAATAATTGACCTTCTCCTTTTGTTTTTTTGCATTATTGTTATTAATTTTAAGAACTAATCGTGGCGATAATTCATTACCTATCATGTAGGTATTTTCACAACCGTATATACGTGTCCTGTTGTCGAACCAGTATTTTCATGTGGGATGCAGATATGTCTCGCTGCATGCAACATGTGGACTAGATCCGCCGTGTAATCTCACCGCACGTCTATGATAGGCTGGCTTGCGGTTAGTGTCCGTTTGCAGAGTTTCATTAAATCCTTAAGAACCTTCGGAGCTACGCACCGATGTGTGCGAATATGACGGACTCGGTGATTAACAGTTATAGGCTCAAAGTGCCATTGAATAAACCTCGAACATTTTCTTGGGTGGAATTGAAACTAATGTTCTCTTGCTTGAAGCGTTATCAACGTAGTCTCCAGTAATTATACTCTAAATTATACTCCAAACAGCCCAATCTTATGTTACCACAGGAGTTTGTGGATGTATGTGCGCATGCGTCGTGTTTAGTCCACGCAACAACTCAACATATATCTAGGCTCGTAATTTTAATATTAGTCAGTTGTTTATTTTTGGGTTGGTGTGCGGGAACTGTCCCTGTCATGCCTTACGCTCCATAGACTGCTCTCTCACACTGGTATAGTTTAATATTAGTCAAACATTTGGTGTGTGGGAACTGTCCCTGTCATGCCTTACACTCCATAGACAGCTCTCTCACACTGGTATAGTTTAATGTTAGTCAATATTTGGTGTGTGGGAACTGTACTTGTCATGCCTTACACTCCATAGACAGCTCTCTCACACTGGTATAGTTTAATGTTAGTCAACATTTGGTGTGTGGGAACTGTACTTGTCATGCCTTACACTCCATAGACAGCTCTCTCACACTGGTATAGTTTAATATTAGTCAACATTTGGTGTGTGGGAACTGTACCTGTCATGCCTTACACTCCATAGACAGCTCTCTCACACTGGTATAGTTTAATATTAGTCAACATTTGGTGTGTGGGAACTGTACCTGTCATGCCTTACACTCCATAGACAGCTCTCTCACACTGGTATAGTTTAATATTAGTCAACATTTGGTGTGTGGGAACTGTACCTGTCATGCCTTACACTCCATAGACAGCTCTCTCACACTGGTATAGTTTAATGTTAGTCAACATTTGGTGTGTGGGAACTGTACCTGTCATGCCTTACACTCCATAGACAGCTCTCTCACACTGGTATAGTTTAATGTTAGTCAATATTTGGTGTGTGGGAACTGTACCTGTCATGCCTTACACTCCATAGACAGCTCTCTCACACTGGTATAGTTTAATGTTAGTCAATATTTGGTGTGTGGGAACTGTACCTGTCATGCCTTACACTCCATAGACAGCTCTCTCACACTGGTATAGTTTAATATTAGTCAATATTTGGTGTGTGGGAACTGTACCTGTCATGCCTTACACTCCATAGACAGCTCTCTCACACTGGTATAGTTTAATATTAGTCAATATTTGGTGTGTGGGAACTGTACTTGTCATGCCTTACACTCCATAGACAGCTCTCTCACACTGGTATAGTTTAATGTTAGTCAGTTTAGTTTAATTAATTAAAGTTAGTTTAATTTATTTTGACATGGTCCACTAATTAATTTTGTGAAATCAAAACTATATCTAATACATTCTCTCCCCTGGTTGGTTCTAGCACGTGTTGAGCAAGGAAGCTATCCTGTATTAAAAATAGAAACCGTGGACCTCACCCTTGTACTCTCTAGAGATGTCCATTGTATGTGTCCATGGTTAAAATTTCCCATTATGATACATTCCCTTTACTCACTTCCTTTATGGCGTTTTGTATTTTTGTTATATTCTTCGTTTATGTTTGGCCTTAATTATTAAACTAATCCAATAGTTAATGTTGAATTTCCTGTAACTATATTGCACAGCTTCATCGCAATCTGCTCCCTATCTAATTTTATTTCGTAAGCCTGAATAGATTCTTTAGTATATAAACTAACTTCCACTCCCCTTTTTCCTGTTCGATGTCTCCTAAACATTACGTATCCTGTCAATCCTAATTCAGCTTCTGCTATGTCTTTGTTGGCCCATGAGTCGATTATACCAGCTATGTAAGGGTCAATATCTTCTAACAGAATGTTTAATTCGTTTTTTTATTTACTATACTCCTTGCATTTAAACACACGCATTTATAACCAGCTTCAGAAATGTTTTCCTGACATTTTGTTACTGGTTTGTGTTTACTAGTGGCCTCTTGTCCTGTTTGAGGCACCACTAAGTAACACCCTCCTGCGTTTCTACTTTAAACAATGTTTGCTACCACAAATATGGTTGGTGCTACCCGTGTCACTGTCGGCTGCTGCTGATAGTTCATCCGCAAACACTGCTGCACCCTGTATACTTAGATGAAGCCCATCCGTCGTGAACATATCAGCCCCCACCAATATTCTATTCCAACATCCCATTTTGTTCATGGTTTACATGAACAAAATTGCTTTATACTCACCCAGTCTCACACACGTCTGCGTCGGCTCCTCTCATACTCACCCAGTCTCACACACGTTTGCTCTCAAACTCACTCACAATCTCACACACGTCTGGGTCGGCTCCTCTCATACTCACCCAGTCTCACACACGTTTGCTCTCATACTCACTATCTCACACACGTCTGGGTCGGCTCCTCTCATACTCACCCAGTCTCACACACTTTTGCTCTCATACTCACTCACAATCTCACACACGTCTGGGTCGGCTCCTCTCATACTCACCCAGTCTCACACACGTTTGCTCTCATACTCACTCACAATGTCACACACGTCTGGGTCGGCTCATCTCATACTCACCCAGTCTCACACACGTTTGCTCTCATACTCACTCACAATCTCACACACGTCTGGGTCGGCTCCTCTCATACTCACCCAGTCTCACACACGTTTGCTCTCATACTCACTATCTCACACACGTCTGGGTCGGCTCCTCTCATACTCACCCAGTCTCACACACGTTTACTCTCATACTCACTCACAATGTCACACACGTCTGGGTCGGCTCCTCTCATACTCACCCAGTCTCACACACGTTTGCTCTCATACTCACTCACAATGTCACACACGTCTGGGTCGGCTCATCTCATACTCACCCAGTCTCACACCCGTTTGCTCTCATACTCACTCACAATCTCACACACGTCTGGGTCGGCTCCTCTCATACTCACCCAGTCTCACACACGCCTGCTCTCAGGCTCATGCATTCCATCGGCATTGTAACGCCTTCCATCGACGAGCCGTGCTCACCTGTATCCAATCTTTAGGCGGGGTTGCCGGCCGGCCGGCTGACCTCGTTTCGCTGATCACTACCACCATAACCAATTATTAAGTATGTCAGCGCACGTGTGGCTGGCACAAAATCTCGGGGAGCTTTGAGAACGATTTGTTGCGTTTGAAATGGCATGACACGGACTTTCATCATAGAAGTGCATCGCCGACTACTCGCTTTGTGCGAGTCAGCTGAAGCCGCGAGCCAGAATACGAAACAACGTTGTCTTTGTGTTGTTTTTGACGTACGACACGAACAATCACGAGTGATTGCCCTGATATCGCTCACTCTTCTTCGCAGTAAGTGCCATTTTCTTTGTAATCTGTGTAAGACGACGTTTGAAACGACCGGTGATGTCAGCAAGACGTTAATTGACCAGATCATTATAAATTGTCATTCGCTGTCCCTGACGAGTAATTAACTCGGTAATAAAAGTTGATCGGCGGCAACATGCTTGGTGGTGTAGGCTGTAGTCGTTGTATGGCCTACTGTGCCAAGCCGTTCATTTTGATAACTTAACAAAACTGCACCGCCTTCTTATAGTTTTACGATAACGACAACAGTGTATATATATATTGGTTAAAGGTTAAACCAGCACAGGTATAGCGAATAGTGACAACTAAGTTAAGAGACGTTACCACGAACCACTGTGCGCGCACAATTCAATTATGGCGCCACATGTGGACATAGTCATAGACTATGTCATAATGATTATTTGCCTAACACAAGATGGTAAGCAAATAATAAATATGTTTCTATAACTACATCGATCATGTGTTTTAACACCAATATACGGCACGATATTGACGTAATTCTAATACCACATCCCAATGTTATCTATTCATTTAACTCAGTAATTCCCGAAAGTATTCTCTGTTCTGTAAAACCACATTATCACTTGCAACGACTCAGCCATGATCATATACGTTTCGTCGACACTGTGTTGTTGTGAGGTCCGGAGTAGGTGGGTTATCTTACGAATAAGTGCTCGGCCTTGGGGTCCGACACTTAATGAAAATTCCCCCCACCGCAATAATTGACCTTCTCTTTTTGTAATTGCCTTTTGTTGTCGGGATTAGGTACTGTCGCCTCAGAGTGGTTTCAGAGCATTGGTGGTTCATATTAAAGGTCCGTCTACAATTCGATGTTTTTGCTCGTTTCGTTTCAAACTCATTTCACACAAAACTCGAACATATCTAGAATCCACTAACGTTTGTGCAAACGCGTTATTCAGTTTTGTTGAAATAATCAGAACTAATAAATTATGTTTACATGGCCTGGTAAAAAAATGGGCGAAAATTAGCAAAAGCCTAAATATGCTACAACGTAAGCTTGTTCACAGTTTCTCAAGTTAACAGATCTAACGATCAAAATCAATTATTTCGAGGATGCAGGTCGCTGTTATTCAAAGTTTCATGTCGGAGGAAGGGGGCGGAAATTAAACAACATCAGTTTCATGTTTAATCGGACGCTTGAGATGGAGCGTTAGGCCGTCTTTTTAATATAAGTTTGTATGGCATCAGTCACCGATGTTCTTTTCATGGACCGGTCAAAATGTTCGACATTTACGCATTCGTACTAAGCGTACTAATTCTCATACCCCTCCAACGGGGCATGTAGGGTCTCACAAGTGGGAAAGCTTAGTCACCCATTGGTTTACCCTGCTGACGCAACATATTCATACGAGAAATATCAACAATAAAATAGCCAAAGGGCCTGGCGTGGCCCAATGGTCCTAATACACTTACAGCCTCCCTTCCCCGAATTAGAACATTACAATGTTAATCATTTCCTACATTGAAAACTATATCGATTTAACAATGCTATGTGACACAACACGTTGTTGTTACTAAAGTGTCTTATGTGTTTAAAGTGTCTTATAAGACCTCATTAAACTAGTCAGAACATTATCGCCATGCTGACCTCTCTGTGCTGGCACTGACGGTGGTCACTGACGGTGGTCACTGACGGTGGTCACTGACGGTGGTCACTAACGGTGGTCACTGCCAGGGTGCATGTCGCCTTTGGTGGTTCTTTTGTGTCCACAAATAACGAGACGGGACCGACATTAACGTGATTTACCGAATCATACACAGTTCCCAATGTTGTGAGCCAGGATTTTACACCAAACGTACATGTGTCAGTTTCGGGTTTTGAACGGACAACTCTGGCATGCAATACTGATGTGCTTACTAGTATATTGTGGCACCAGAAGAAGCTTGCACACTCGCGTCCCTTTCACCCCCTACTAACTGGCAGTTATAAATGTAAAGCACACTACTCACTACGTTCCACACAGATCCATGTCACAACTATAGTATACAACATAGGCAGCGATCTGTGACATCCTGGCCAAACAAATAAAGTCCTGTTGCGGTGCGCGTTCAACCAAACCGCACGTGACCTGCAATAATTTGCTTAGACAACGAACGTAAACAAAGAATATATATACGTTCCTCTACCATACGCGAAACTTGACCACGTACATCCAATATTATTAGCGTACTTCTCATTCATAGTGCCTGAAGGATATTATTTTATTTCCTGCTTGAAATGAAAATGCGCCCGTGCAGCTGGAAACCACATTATTGGCTGCAGCGACTTAACCATAGTTACATACAAATCGTCTATATCATGGAGTTGTGAGGTCCGGAGTAGGTGGGTTATCTTACGAATAAGTGCTCGGCCTTGGGGTCCGACACTTAATGAAAATTACCCCCACCGCAATAATTGACCTTCTCTTTTTTTTGCATTATTATTATTATTAATGTTAGGAACTAAGCGTGGCGATAATTCATTGCCTACCATATAGGTATTTTTTAAAGAATCAATATTTCCCGGTGGAATGCAAACGAATTAAGACTTCAGGCTGCATCGGCATGGCTCTCACAACAGCGTCCAAGCTTAGTCTTACCTATAGTGAAAGAATATTTTTACTCTACAATCATAAATCTTAAATCGGATATACATTACATACACATATAAAATGGTACGTGAACAAGTTTTGTGATTGTACATATTTTTTTATTTTTTGTATTTAGGTTTACATGTTCTGTAGTATGAACATACTGAACACTATGTTTTAAGAGAATTAGCATTCCCAATTATTTTAATTTGTTTTCGCATTGTTGTTCTTATTGTCATCATTTTAGGTCAAATAAAGCATTTCTTCGATCTTGGTGGTAGATCATCAGGCCCAATAGACAATATGTTCCTTTCTTCAGTTTTTTTAGCTGTAGGGAATATAATGTTTACTTCATTATAGACGACAACGGTGCATAGCTGCGCCAAGTGACGCGGGCCTGATTCGCTCTGTTTGCTCGAACAAGTCACGTCACAATGTTAATTTCCATACAGAAGGTTCCAGAAAACAAATAACAATTATGTAACCGTAACGTTCTCATAAACACGCATCACAACAACAATTCACCAGTACATTCGCGTAGTTCTAGTACACAGGAACCGTTAAATATGTGTTCACCTTTGATACCAATAAGCAAACATGTGTAGAACTTACTAAAAACCACATTATTAGCTGCAACGGCTTCGCCATGGTTATATACAAATCATCGATCTTGTACAGTTGTGAGGTCCGGAGTAGGTGGGTTATCTTACGAATAAGTGCTCGGCCTTGGGGTCCGACACTTAATGAAAATTACCCCCACCGCAATAATTGACCTTCTCCTTTTGTTTTGTTATTATTATTAATTTTAAGAACTAATCGTGGCGATAATTCATTACCTATCATGCAGGTATTTTCACAACTGTGTCTGCGTGACCTACTGTCGAATCATTATTTCCCTGTGGAATGCAGATATGTCTCGCTGTATGCAACATGTAGATTGTATCCGCCGTATAACCTCACCGCACGTCTCTCATCGGCTGGCTCCCGATTAGTGTCCGGTTGGAAAGTTTAATTAAATTATTACGAACTTTCGGAGCTATGCACAAATGTGTGCGAATATGACGGACTCGGTGATTAACAGCTATAGGCTGAAAGTAGCATTAAATAAACCTCGAACATTTTCTTGGGTGGAATTGAAACTAATGTTCTCGTGCTTGAAGCGTTATCAACGTAGTCTCCAGTAATTATACTCTAAATTATACTCCAAACAGCCCAGTCTTGTGTTAACACAGGAGTTTGTGGATGTATGTGCCCATGCGTCGTGTTTAGTCCACGCTACAACTCAACATATAAAATCTAGGCTCGTGATTTTAATATTAGTCAGTTGTTTATTTTTGGGTTGGTGTGTGGGAACTGTACCTGTCATGTCTTACGCTCCATAGACAGCTCTGTCACACTGGTATAGTTTAATGTTAGTCAATATTTGGTGTGTGGGAACTGTACTTGTCATGCCTTACACTCCATAGACAGCTCTCTCACACTGGTATAGTTTAACGTTAGTCAATATTTGGTGTGTGGGAACTGTACTTGTCATGCCTTACACTCCATAGACAGCTCTGTCACACTGGTATAGTTTAATGTTAGTCAACATGTGGTGTGTGGGAACTGTACTTGTCATGCCTTACGCTCCATAGACAGCTCTCTCACACTGGTATAGTTTTAATATTAGTAAACATTTGGTGTGTGGGAACTGTACTTGTCATGCCTTACGCTCCATATACAGCTCTCTCACACTGGTATAGTTTAACGTTAGTCAACATTTGGTGTGTGGGAACTGTACTTGTCATGCCTTACGCTCCATAGACAGCTCTCTCACACTGGTGTAGTTTAACGTTAGTCAACATTTGGTGTGTGGGAACTGTACCTGTCATGCCTTACGCTCCATAGACAGCTCTCTCACACTGGTATAGTTTAATATTAGTCAATATTTGGTGTGTGGGAACTGTCCCTGTCATGCTTTACACTTTTCACACACCAGTTTAATTAAATGCCATTTACATTTTGAATAGGTTTATTTGGGTGTGTGGAAACTGTCCCTGTAATGCTTCGCATTCCATAGACAGTTTCCACACAATAGAATCTGTTTCGTTCCTGTATAGTATATGTATTTATATAGGCATTTGATGTGAGCAAACATATATATTATTGCACCCCGGAGAATGTACGTGACTTTGTGTCGTATTGAATTAATGCAATGAAATTACGCACGGATTGTAACGACCTGTTTACAAATTAACTTTGTCAAGTCAAGTCTATCTCGCGGTAGGTTTCTGGAAAGGCTCTTTAGTCTACAGGCTAAAGAGCCTTTCCAAAATGTTCTTTAATCTAGGGATGTACTTTAGACTAAATAACCTTCTCAGTATGGTCATTAGATTAGCCTAAGTCACGTAGTTTAGAATTGTGGTGGGCATGCGTTAATTTGCATAGAGAATGATCACACAACAAATTAAACATGTGCCACCGAAATGTCCACCTAAACGTGTGACAATACAACTATTCGCTCGTATATTCGCGTAATTCTAGTACATATGAACCACACAATATATATTCACCTTTTGTACCAATTCACAAATATGTTTACAGCTTACTGAAACCACATTATCAGCTACAACGAATTCGCCATGGTTATATACAAATCGTCGATGTTGTACAGTTGTGAGGTCCGGAGTAGGTGGGTTATCTTACGAATAAGTGCTCGGCCTTGGGGTCCGACACTTAATGAAAATTACCCCCACCGCAATAATTGACCTTCTCTTTTTTTTGCATTATTATTATTAATGTTAGGAACTAAGCTTGGCGATAATTCATTGCCTACCATGTAGGTATTTTTTTAAGAATCAATATTTCCCGGTGGAATGCAAATATATCGTAACCTTCTACAGTGGCAAGCGAATTAAGACTTCAGGCTACATCGGCATGGCTCTCACAACAGCGTCTAAGCTTGGTCTTACCTATATTTTTACTCTACAATCATAAATCTTAAGTCGGATATACATTACATACACATATAAAATGGTACGTGAACAAGTTTTGTGATTGTACATATTTTTTTATTTTGTGTGTTTATGTTTACATGTTCTGTAGTATGAACATACTGAACACTTTGTTTTAAGAGAATTAGCATTCCCAATTATTTTAATTTGTTTTCACATTGTTGTTCTTATTGTCATCATTTTAGGTCAAATAAAGCATTTCTTCGATCTTGGTGGTAGATCATCAGGCCCATTAGACAATATGTTCCTTTCTTCAGTTTTTTTAGCTGTAGGGAATATAATGTTTACTTCATTATAGACGACAACGGTGCATAGCTGCGCCAAGTGACGCGGGCCTGATTCGCTCTGTTTGCTCGAATCAAGGCACGTCACAATGTTAATTTCCATACAGAAGGTTCCAGAAAACAAATAAAAATTATGTAACCGTAACGTTCTCATAAACACGCATCAGAACAACAATTCACCAGTACATTCGCGTAGTTCTAGTACACAGGAACCGTTAAATATGTGTTCACCTTTTATACAAATAAGCAAACATGTGTAGAACTTACTAAAACCACATTATTAGCTGCAACGGCTTCGCCATGGTTATATACAAATCATCGATCTAGTACAGTTGTGAGGTCCGGAGTAGGTGGGTTATCTTACGAATAAGTGCTCGGCCTTGGGGTCCGACACTTAATGAAAATTACCCCCACCGCAATAATTGACCTTCTCCTTTTGTTTTGTTATTATTATAAATTTTAAGAACTAATCGTGGCGATAATTCATTACCTATCATGCAGGTATTTTCACAACTGTGTCTGCGTGACCTACTGTCGAATCATTATTTCCCTGTGGAATGCAGATATGTCTCGCTGTATGCAACATGTAGATTATATCCGCCGTATAACCTCACCGCACGTCTCTCATCGGCTGGCTCCTTAATAGTGTCCGGTTGGAAAGTTTAATTAAATTATTACGAACTTTTGGAGCTATGCACAAATGTGTACGAATATGACGGACTCGGTGATTAACAGTTATAGGCTCAAAGTAGCATTAAATAAACCTCGAACATTTTCTTGGGTGGAATTGAAACTAATGTTATCTTGCTTGAAGCGTTATCAACGTAGTCTCCAGTAATTATACTCTAAATTATACTCCAAACAGCCCAGTCTTGTGTTAACACAGGAGTTTGTGAAGGTCAGTGCGCATGCGTCGTGTTTAGTCCACGCTACAACTCAACATATAAAATCTAGGCTCGTGATTTTAATATTAATCAGTTGTTTATTTTTGGGTTGGTGTGTGGGAACTGTACCTGTCATGTCTTACGCTCCATAGACAGCTCTGTCACACTGGTATAGTTTAATGTTAGTCAATATTTGGTGTGTGGGAACTGTACTTGTCATGCCTTACACTCCATAGACAGCTCTCTCACACTGGTATAGTTTAACGTTAGTCAATATTTGGTGTGTGGGAACTGTACTTGTCATGCCTTACACTCCATAGACAGCTCTGTCACACTGGTATAGTTTAATGTTAGTCAACATGTGGTGTGTGGGAACTGTACTTGTCATGCCTTACGCTCCATAGACAGCTCTCTCACACTGGTATAGTTTTAATATTAGTAAACATTTGGTGTGTGGGAACTGTACTTGTCATGCCTTACGCTCCATATACAGCTCTCTCACACTGGTATAGTTTAACGTTAGTCAACATTTGGTGTGTGGGAACTGTACTTGTCATGTCTTACGCTCCATAGACAGCTCTCTCACACTGGTGTAGTTTAACGTTAGTCAACATTTGGTGTGTGGGAACTGTACTTGTCATGCCTTACGCTCCATAGACAGCTCTCTCACACTGGTATAGTTTTAATATTAGTAAACATTTGGTGTGTGGGAACTGTCCCTGTCATGCTTTACACTTTTCACACACCAGTTTAATTAAATGCCATTTACATTTTGAATAGGTTTATTTGGGTGTGTGGAAACTGTCCCTGTAATGCTTCGCATTCCATAGACAGTTTCCACACAATAGAATCTGTTTCGTTCCTGTATAGTATATGTATTTATATAGGCATTTGATGTGAGCAAACATATATATTATTGCACCCCGGAGAATGTACGTGACTTTGTGTCGTATTGAATTAATGCAATGCAATCACGCACGGATTGTAACGACCTGTTTACAAATTAACTTTGTCAAGTCAAGTCTATCTCGCGGTAGGTTTCTGGAAAGGCTCTTTAGTCTACAGGCTAAAGAGCCTTTCCAAAATGTTCTTTAATCTAGGGATGTACTTTAGACTAAATAACCTTCTCAGTATGGTCATTAGATTAGCCTAAGTCACGTAGTTTAGAATTGTGGTGGGCATGCGTTAATTTGCATAGAGAATGATCACACAACAAATTAAACATATGCCACCGAAATGTCCACCTAAACGTGTGACAATACAACTATTCGCTCGTATATTCGCGTAATTCTAGTACATATGAACCACACAATATATATTCACCTTTTGTACCAGTTCACAAATATGTTTACAGCTTACTGAAACCACATTATCAGCTACAACGAATTCGCCATGGTTATATACAAATCGTCGATGTTGTACAGTTGTGAGGTCGGAGTAGGTGGGTTATCTTACGAATAAGTGCTCGGCCTTGGGGTCCGACACTTAATGAAAATTACCCCCACCGCAATAATTGACCTTCTCTTTTTTTGCATTATTATTATTAATGTTAGGAACTAAGCTTGGCGATAATTCATTGCCTACCATGTAGGTATTTTTAAGAATCAATATTTCCCGGTGGAATGCAAATATATCGTAACCTTCTACAGTGGCAAACGAATTAAGACTTCAGGCTACATCGGCATGGCTCTCACAACAGCGTCTAAGCTTGGTCTTACCTATATTTTTACTCTACAATCATAAATCTTAAGTCGGATATACATTACATACACATATAAAATGGTACGTGAACAAGTTTTATGATTGTACATATTTTATTTTGTGTGTTTATGTTTACATGTTCTGTACTATGTACATAATGAACACTTTGTTTTCAGAGAATTAGCATTTCCAATGATTTTAATTTCTTTTCGCATTGTTGTTCTTGTTGTTACCATTGTAGGTCAAATAATGCATTTCTTCGATCTTGGTGGTAGATCATCAGGCCCATTAGACAATATGTTCCTTTCTTCAGTTTTTTTAGCTGTAGGGAATATAATGTTTACTTCATTATAGACGACTACGGTGAATAGCTGCGCCAAGTGACGCGGGCCTGATTCGCTCTGTTTGCTCGAACAAGTCACGTCACAATGTTAATTTCCATACAGAAGGTTCCAGAAAACAAATAAAAATTATGTAACCGTAACGTTCTCATAAACACGCATCAGAACAACAATTCACCAGTACATTCGCGTAGTTCTAGTACACAGGAACCGTTAAATATGTGTTCACCTTTTATACAAATAAGCAAACATGTGTAGAACTTACTAAAACCACATTATTAGCTGCAACGGCTTCGCCATGGTTATATACAAATCATCGATCTAGTACAGTTGTGAGGTCCGGAGTAGGTGGGTTTATCTTAATGAAAATACCGCAATAATTGAGTGAACTAATCTCGATAATTCATTACCTTGCAGGGGTCCGACCATTTAATGAAAATTACCCCCACCGCAATAATTGACCTTCTTAATAGTGTTTGTTTAATTAAATTATTACGTTGGACCTGCTATGCACAAATGTGTACGAATATGACGGACTCGGTGATTAACAGTTATAGGCTGAAAGTAGCATTAAATAAACCTCGAACATTTTCTTGGGTGGAATTGAAACTAATGTTCTCGTGCTTGAAGCGTTATCAACGTAGTCTCCAGTAATTATACTCTAAATTATACTCCAAACAGCCCAGTCTTGTGTTAACACAGGAGTTTGTGGATGTATGTGCCCATGCGTCGTGTTTAGTCCACGCTACAACTCAACATATAAAATCTAGGCTCGTGATTTTAATATTAGTCAGTTGTTTATTTTTGGGTTGGTGTGTGGGAACTGTACCTGTCATGTCTTACGCTCCATAGACAGCTCTGTCACACTGGTATAGTTTAATGTTAGTCAATATTTGGTGTGTGGGAACTGTACTTGTCATGCCTTACACTCCATAGACAGCTCTCACACTGGTATAGTTTAACGTTAGTCACTGGTATACTTGTCATGCCTTACACTCCATAGACAAGCTCTGTCACACTGGTATAGTTTAATGTTAGTCAACATGTGGTGTGTGGGAACTGTACTTGTCATGCCTTACGCTCCATAGACAGCTCTCTCACACTGGTATAGTTTTAATATTAGTAAACATTTGGTGTGTGGGAACTGTACTTGTCATGCCTTACGCTCCATATACAGCTCTCTCACACTGGTATAGTTTAACGTTAGTCAACATTTGGTGTGTGGGAACTGTACTTGTCATGCCTTACGCTCCATAGACAGCTCTCTCACACTGGTGTAGTTTAACGTTAGTCAACATTTGGTGTGTGGGAACTGTACTTGTCATGCCTTACGCTCCATAGACAGCTCTCTCACACTGGTATAGTTTAATATTAGTCAATATTTGGTGTGTGGGAACTGTCCCTGTCATGCTTTACACTTTTCACACACCAGTTTAATTAAATGCCATTTACATTTTGAATAGGTTTATTTGGGTGTGTGGAAACTGTCCCTGTAATGCTTCGCATTCCATAGACAGTTTCCACACAATAAAATCTGTTTCGTTCCTGTATAGTATATGTATTTATATAGGCATTTGATGTGAGCAAACATATATATTATTGCACCCCGGAGAATGTACGTGACTTTGTGTCGTATTGAATTAATGCAATGCAATTACGCACGGATTGTAACGACCTGTTTACAAATTAACTTTGTCAAGTCAAGTCTATCTCGCGGTAGGTTTCTGGAAAGGCTCTTTAGTCTACAGGCTAAAGAGCCTTTCCAAAATGTTCTTTAATCTAGGGATGTACGTTAGACTAAATAACCTTCTCAGTATGGTCATTAGATTAGCCTAAGTCACGTAGTTTAGAATTGTGGTGGGCATGCGTTAATTTGCATAGAGAATGATCACACAACAAATTAAACATATGCCACCGAAATGTCCACCTAAACGTGTGACAATACAACTATTCGCTCGTATATTCGCGTAATTCTAGTACATATGAACCACACAATATATATTCACCTTTTGTACCAATTCACAAATATGTTTACAGCTTACTGAAACCACATTATCAGCTACAACGAATTCGCCATGGTTATATACAAATCGTCGATGTTGTACAGTTGTGAGGTCCGGAGTAGGTGGGTTATCTTACGAATAAGTGCTCGGCCTTGGGGTCCGACACTTAATGAAAATTACCCCCACCGCAATAATTGACCTTCTCTTTTTTTTGCATTATTATTATTAATGTTAGGAACTAAGCTTGGCGATAATTCATTGCCTACCATGTAGGCATTTTTTTAAGAATCAATATTTCCCGGTGGAATGCAAATATATCGTAACCTTCTACAGTGGCAAACGAATTAAGACTTCATGCTACATCGGCATGGCTCTCACAACAGCGTCTAAGCTTGGTCTTACCTATATTTTTACTCTACAATCATAAATCTTAAGTCGGATATACATTACATACACATATAAAATGGTACGTGAACAAGTTTTGTGATTGTACATATTTTTTTATTTTGTGTGTTTATGTTTACATGTTCTGTAGTATGAACATACTGAACACTTTGTTTTAAGAGAATTAGCATTCCCAATTATTTTAATTTGTTTTCACATTGTTGTTCTTATTGTCATCATTTTAGGTCAAATAATGCATTTCTTCGATCTTGGTGGTAGATCATCAGGCCCATTAGACAATATGTTCCTTTCTTCAGTTTTTTTAGCTGTAGGGAATATAATGTTTACTTCATTATAGACGACAACGGTGCATAGCTGCGCCAAGTGACGCGGGCCTGATTCGCTCTGTTTGCTCGAATCAAGGCACGTCACAATGTTAATTTCCATACAGAAGGTTCCAGAAAACAAATAAAAATTATGTAACCGTAACGTTCTCATAAACACGCATCAGAACAACAATTCACCAGTACATTCGCGTAGTTCTAGTACACAGGAACCGTTAAATATGTGTTCACCTTTTATACAAATAAGCAAACATGTGTAGAACTTACTAAAACCACATTATTAGCTGCAACGGCTTCGCCATGGTTATATACAAATCATCGATCTAGTACAGTTGTGAGGTCCGGGTAGGTGGGTTATCTTACGAATAAGTGCTCGGCCTTGGGGTCCGACACTTAATGAAAATTACCCCCACCGCAATAATTGACCTTCTCCTTTTGTTTTGTTATTATTATAAATTTTAAGAACTAATCGTGGCGATAATTCATTACCTATCATGCAGGTATTTTCACAACTGTGTCTGCGTGACCTACTGTCGAATCATTATTTCCCTGTGGAATGCAGATATGTCTCGCTGTATGCAACATGTAGATTATATCCGCCGTATAACCTCACCGCACGTCTCTCATCGGCTGGCTCCTTAATAGTGTCCGGTTGGAAAGTTTAATTAAATTATTACGAACTTTTGGAGCTATGCACAAATGTGTACGAATATGACGGACTCGGTGATTAACAGTTATAGGCTGAAAGTAGCATTAAATAAACCTCGAACATTTTCTTGGGTGGAATTGAAACTAATGTTCTCGTGCTTGAAGCGTTATCAACGTAGTCTCCAGTAATTATACTCTAAATTATACTCCAAACAGCCCAGTCTTGTGTTAACACAGGAGTTTGTGGATGTATGTGCCCATGCGTCGTGTTTAGTCCACGCTACAACTCAACATATAAAATCTAGGCTCGTGATTTTAATATTAGTCAGTTGTTTATTTTTTGGGTTGGTGTATTGGGAACTGTACCTGTCATGTCTTACGCTCCATAGACAGCTCTGTCACACTGGTATAGTTTAATGTTAGTCAATATTTGGTGTGTAGGAACTGTACTTGTCATGCCTTACACTCCATAGACAGCTCTCTCACACTGGTATAGTTTAACGTTAGTCAATATTTGGTGTGTGGGAACTGTACTTGTCATGCCTTACACTCCATAGACAGCTCTGTCACACTGGTATAGTTTAATGTTAGTCAACATGTGGTGTGTGGGAACTGTACTTGTCATGCCTTACGCTCCATAGACAGCTCTCTCACACTGGTATAGTTTTAATATTAGTAAACATTTGGTGTGTGGGAACTGTACTTGTCATGCCTTACGCTCCATATACAGCTCTCTCACACTGGTATAGTTTAACGTTAGTCAACATTTGGTGTGTGGGAACTGTACTTGTCATGCCTTACGCTCCATAGACAGCTCTCTCACACTGGTGTAGTTTAACGTTAGTCAACATTTGGTGTGTGGGAACTGTACTTGTCATGCCTTACGCTCCATAGACAGCTCTCTCACACTGGTATAGTTTAATATTAGTCAATATTTGGTGTGTGGGAACTGTCCCTGTCATGCTTTACACTTTTCACACACCAGTTTAATTAAATGCCATTTACATTTTGAATAGGTTTATTTGGGTGTGTGGAAACTGTCCCTGTAATGCTTCGCATTCCATAGACAGTTTCCACACAATAAAATCTGTTTCGTTCCTGTATAGTATATGTATTTATATAGGCATTTGATGTGAGCAAACATATATATTATTGCACCCCGGAGAATGTACGTGACTTTGTGTCGTATTGAATTAATGCAATGCAATCACGCACGGATTGTAACGACCTGTTTACAAATTAACTTTGTCAAGTCAAGTCTATCTCGCGGTAGGTTTCTGGAAAGGCTCTTTAGTCTACAGGTTAAAGAGCCTTTCCAAAATGTTCTTTAATCTAGGGATGTACTTTAGACTAAATAACCTTCTCAGTATGGTCATTAGATTAGCCTAAGTCACGTAGTTTAGAATTGTGGTGGGCATGCGTTAATTTGCATAGAGAATGATCACACAACAAATTAAACATATGCCACCGAAATGTCCACCTAAACGTGTGACAATACAACTATTCGCTCGTATATTCGCGTAATTCTAGTACATATGAACCACACAATATATATTCACCTTTTGTACCAGTTCACAAATATGTTTACAGCTTACTGAAACCACATTATCAGCTACAACGAATTCGCCATGGTTATATACAAATCGTCGATGTTGTACAGTTGTGAGGTCCGGAGTAGGTGGGTTATCTTACGAATAAGTGCTCGGCCTTGGGGTCCGACACTTAATGAAAATTACCCCCACCGCAATAATTGACCTTCTCTTTTTTTGCATTATTATTATTAATGTTAGGAACTAAGCTTGGCGATAATTCATTGCCTACCATGTAGGTATTTTTTTAAGAATCAATATTTCCCGGTGGAATGCAAATATATCGTAACCTTCTACAGTGGCAAACGAATTAAGACTTCAGGCTACATCGGCATGGCTCTCACAACAGCGTCTAAGCTTGGTCTTACCTATATTTTTACTCTACAATCATAAATCTTAAGTCGGATATACATTACATACACATATAAAATGGTACGTGAACAAGTTTTGTGATTGTACATATTTTTTATTTTGTGTGTTTATGTTTACATGTTCTGTAGTATGAACATACTGAACACTTTGTTTTAAGAGAATTAGCATTCCCAATTATTTTAATTTGTTTTCACATTGTTGTTCTTATTGTCATCATTTTAGGTCAAATAATGCATTTCTTCGATCTTGGTGGTAGATCATCAGGCCCATTAGACAATATGTTCCTTTCTTCAGTTTTTTAGCTGTAGGGAATATAATGTTTACTTCATTATAGACGACAACGGTGCATAGCTGCGCCAAGTGACGCGGGCCTGATTCGCTCTGTTTGCTCGAATCAAGGCACGTCACAATGTTAATTTCCATACAGAAGGTTCCAGAAAACAAATAAAAATTATGTAACCGTAACGTTCTCATAAACACGCATCAGAACAACAATTCACCAGTACATTCGCGTAGTTCTAGTACACAGGAACCGTTAAATATGTGTTCACCTTTTATACAAATAAGCAAACATGTGTAGAACTTACTAAAACCACATTATTAGCTGCAACGGCTTCGCCATGGTTATATACAAATCATCGATCTAGTACAGTTGTGAGGTCCGGAGTAGGTGGGTTATCTTACGAATAAGTGCTCGGCCTTGGGGTCCGACACTTAATGAAAATTACCCCCACCGCAATAATTGACCTTCTCCTTTTGTTTTGTTATTATTATAAATTTTAAGAACTAATCGTGGCGATAATTCATTACCTATCATGCAGGTATTTTCACAACTGTGTCTGCGTGACCTACTGTCGAATCATTATTTCCCTGTGGAATGCAGATATGTCTCGCTGTATGCAACATGTAGATTATATCCGCCGTATAACCTCACCGCACGTCTCTCATCGGCTGGCTCCTTAATAGTGTCCGGTTGGAAAGTTTAATTAAATTATTACGAACTTTTGGAGCTATGCACAAATGTGTACGAATATGACGGACTCGGTGATTAACAGTTATAGGCTGAAAGTAGCATTAAATAAACCTCGAACATTTTCTTGGGTGGAATTGAAACTAATGTTCTCGTGCTTGAAGCGTTATCAAGCGTAGTCTCCAGTAATTATACTCTAAATTATACTCCAAACAGCCCAGTCTTGTGTTAACACAGGAGTTTGTGGATGTATGTGCCCATGCGTCGTGTTTAGTCCACGCTACAACTCAACATATAAAATCTAGGCTCGTGATTTTAATATTAGTCAGTTGTTTATTTTTGGGTTGGTGTGTGGGAACTGTACCTGTCATGTCTTACGCTCCATAGACAGCTCTGTCACACTGGTATAGTTTAATGTTAGTCAATATTTGGTGTGTGGGAACTGTACTTGTCATGCCTTACACTCCATAGACAGCTCTCTCACACTGGTATAGTTTAACGTTAGTCAATATTTGGTGTGTGGGAACTGTACTTGTCATGCCTTACACTCCATAGACAGCTCTGTCACACTGGTATAGTTTAATGTTAGTCAACATGTGGTGTGTGGGAACTGTACTTGTCATGCCTTACGCTCCATAGACAGCTCTCTCACACTGGTATAGTTTAACGTTAGTCAATATTTGGTGTGTGGGAACTGTACTTGTCATGCCTTACGCTCCATATACAGCTCTCTCACACTGGTATAGTTTAACGTTAGTCAACATTTGGTGTGTGGGAACTGTACTTGTCATGCCTTACGCTCCATAGACAGCTCTCTCACACTGGTGTAGTTTAACGTTAGTCAACATTTGGTGTGTGGGAACTGTACTTGTCATGCCTTACGCTCCATAGACAGCTCTCTCACACTGGTATAGTTTAATATTAGTCAATATTTGGTGTGTGGGAACTGTCCCTGTCATGCTTTACACTTTTCACACACCAGTTTAATTAAATGCCATTTACATTTTGAATAGGTTTATTTGGGTGTGTGGAAACTGTCCCTGTAATGCTTCGCATTCCATAGACAGTTTCCACACAATAGAATCTGTTTCGTTCCTGTATAGTATATGTATTTATATAGGCATTTGATGTGAGCAAACATATATATTATTGCACCCCGGAGAATGTACGTGACTTTGTGTCGTATTGAATTAATGCAATGCAATCACGCACGGATTGTAACGACCTGTTTACAAATTAACTTTGTCAAGTCAAGTCTATCTCGCGGTAGGTTTCTGGAAAGGCTCTTTAGTCTACAGGTTAAAGAGCCTTTCCAAAATGTTCTTTAATCTAGGGATGTACTTTAGACTAAATAACCTTCTCAGTATGGTCATTAGATTAGCCTAAGTCACGTAGTTTAGAATTGTGGTGGGCATGCGTTAATTTGCATAGAGAATGATCACACAACAAATTAAACATATGCCACCGAAATGTCCACCTAAACGTGTGACAATACAACTATTCGCTCGTATATTCGCGTAATTCTAGTACATATGAACCACACAATATATATTCACCTTTTGTACCAGTTCACAAATATGTTTACAGCTTACTGAAACCACATTATCAGCTACAACGAATTCGCCATGGTTATATACAAATCGTCGATGTTGTACAGTTGTGAGGTCCGGGTAGGTGGGTTATCTTACGAATAAGTGCTCGGCCTTGGGGTCCGACACTTAATGAAAATTACCCCCCACCGCAATAATTGACCTTCTCTTTTTTTTGCATTATTATTATTAATGTTAGGAACTAAGCTTGGCGATAATTCATTGCCTACCATGTAGGTATTTTTTTAAGAATCAATATTTCCCGGTGGAATGCAAATATATCGTAACCTTCTACAGTGGCAAACGAATTAAGACTTCAGGCTACATCGGCATGGCTCTCACAACAGCGTCTAAGCTTGGTCTTACCTATATTTTTACTCTACAATCATAAATCTTAAGTCGGATATACATTACATACACATATAAAATGGTACGTGAACAAGTTTTGTGATTGTACATATTTTTTTATTTTGTGTGTTTATGTTTACATGTTCTGTAGTATGAACATACTGAACACTTTGTTTTAAGAGAATTAGCATTCCCAATTATTTTAATTTGTTTTCACATTGTTGTTCTTATTGTCATCATTTTAGGTCAAATAATGCATTTCTTCGATCTTGGTGGTAGATCATCAGGCCCATTAGACAATATGTTCCTTTCTTCAGTTTTTTTAGCTGTAGGGAATATAATGTTTACTTCATTATAGACGACAACGGTGCATAGCTGCGCCAAGTGACGCGGGCCTGATTCGCTCTGTTTGCTCGAATCAAGGCACGTCACAATGTTAATTTCCATACAGAAGGTTCCAGAAAACAAATAAAAATTATGTAACCGTAACGTTCTCATAAACACGCATCAGAACAACAATTCACCAGTACATTCGCGTAGTTCTAGTACACAGGAACCGTTAAATATGTGTTCACCTTTTATACAAATAAGCAAACATGTGTAGAACTTACTAAAACCACATTATTAGCTGCAACGGCTTCGCCATGGTTATATACAAATCATCGATCTAGTACAGTTGTGAGGTCCGGAGTAGGTGGGTTATCTTACGAATAAGTGCTCGGCCTTGGGGTCCGACACTTAATGAAAATTACCCCCACCGCAATAATTGACCTTCTCCTTTTGTTTTGTTATTATTATAAATTTTAAGAACTAATCGTGGCGATAATTCATTACCTATCATGCAGGTATTTTCACAACTGTGTCTGCGTGACCTACTGTCGAATCATTATTTCCCTGTGGAATGCAGATATGTCTCGCTGTATGCAACATGTAGATTATATCCGCCGTATAACCTCACCGCACGTCTCTCATCGGCTGGCTCCTTAATAGTGTCCGGTTGGAAAGTTTAATTAAATTATTACGAACTTTTGGAGCTATGCACAAATGTGTACGAATATGACGGACTCGGTGATTAACAGTTATAGGCTGAAAGTAGCATTAAATAAACCTCGAACATTTTCTTGGGTGGAATTGAAACTAATGTTCTCGTGCTTGAAGCGTTATCAACGTAGTCTCCAGTAATTATACTCTAAATTATACTCCAAACAGCCCAGTCTTGTGTTAACACAGGAGTTTGTGGATGTATGTGCCCATGCGTCGTGTTTAGTCCACGCTACAACTCAACATATAAAATCTAGGCTCGTGATTTTAATATTAGTCAGTTGTTTATTTTTGGGTTGGTGTGTGGGAACTGTACCTGTCATGTCTTACGCTCCATAGACAGCTCTGTCACACTGGTATAGTTTAATGTTAGTCAATATTTGGTGTGTGGGAACTGTACTTGTCATGCCTTACACTCCATAGACAGCTCTCTCACACTGGTATAGTTTAACGTTAGTCAATATTTGGTGTGTGGGAACTGTACTTGTCATGCCTTACACTCCATAGACAGCTCTGTCACACTGGTATAGTTTAATGTTAGTCAACATGTGGTGTGTGGGAACTGTACTTGTCATGCCTTACGCTCCATAGACAGCTCTCTCACACTGGTATAGTTTTAATATTAGTAAACATTTGGTGTGTGGGAACTGTACTTGTCATGCCTTACGCTCCATATACAGCTCTCTCACACTGGTATAGTTTAACGTTAGTCAACATTTGGTGTGTGGGAACTGTACTTGTCATGCCTTACGCTCCATAGACAGCTCTCTCACACTGGTGTAGTTTAACGTTAGTCAACATTTGGTGTGTGGGAACTGTACTTGTCATGCCTTACGCTCCATAGACAGCTCTCTCACACTGGTATAGTTTAATATTAGTCAATATTTGGTGTGTGGGAACTGTCCCTGTCATGCTTTACACTTTTCACACACCAGTTTAATTAAATGCCATTTACATTTTGAATAGGTTTATTTGGGTGTGTGGAAACTGTCCCTGTAATGCTTCGCATTCCATAGACAGTTTCCACACAATAGAATCTGTTTCGTTCCTGTATAGTATATGTATTTATATAGGCATTTGATGTGAGCAAACATATATATTATTGCACCCCGGAGAATGTACGTGACTTTGTGTCGTATTGAATTAATGCAATGCAATTACGCACGGATTGTAACGACCTGTTTACAAATTAACTTTGTCAAGTCAAGTCTATCTCGCGGTAGGTTTCTGGAAAGGCTCTTTAGTCTACAGGCTAAAGAGCCTTTCCAAAATGTTCTTTAATCTAGGGATGTACGTTAGACTAAATAACCTTCTCAGTATGGTCATTAGATTAGCCTAAGTCACGTAGTTTAGAATTGTGGTGGGCATGCGTTAATTTGCATAGAGAATGATCACACAACAAATTAAACATATGCCACCGAAATGTCCACCTAAACGTGTGACAATACAACTATTCGCTCGTATATTCGCGTAATTCTAGTACATATGAACCACACAATATATATTCACCTTTTGTACCAATTCACAAATATGTTTACAGCTTACTGAAACCACATTATCAGCTACAACGAATTCGCCATGGTTATATACAAATCGTCGATGTTGTACAGTTGTGAGGTCCGGAGTAGGTGGGTTATCTTACGAATAAGTGCTCGGCCTTGGGGTCCGACACTTAATGAAAATTACCCCCACCGCAATAATTGACCTTCTCTTTTTTTGCATTATTATTATTAATGTTAGGAACTAAGCTTGGCGATAATTCATTGCCTACCATGTAGGTATTTTTTAAGAATCAATATTTCCCGGTGGAATGCAAATATATCGTAACCTTCTACAGTGGCAAACGAATTAAGACTTCAGGCTACATCGGCATGGCTCTCACAACAGCGTCTAAGCTTGGTCTTACCTATATTTTTACTCTACAATCATAAATCTTAAGTCGGATATACATTACATACACATATAAAATGGTACGTGAACAAGTTTTGTGATTGTACATATTTTTTTATTTTGTGTGTTTATGTTTACATGTTCTGTAGTATGAACATACTGAACACTTTGTTTTAAGAGAATTAGCATTCCCAATTATTTTAATTTGTTTTCACATTGTTGTTCTTATTGTCATCATTTTAGGTCAAATAATGCATTTCTTCGATCTTGGTGGTAGATCATCAGGCCCATTAGACAATATGTTCCTTTCTTCAGTTTTTTTAGCTGTAGGGAATATAATGTTTACTTCATTATAGACGACAACGGTGCATAGCTGCGCCAAGTGACGCGGGCCTGATTCGCTCTGTTTGCTCGAATCAAGGCACGTCACAATGTTAATTTCCATACAGAAGGTTCCAGAAAACAAATAAAAATTATGTAACCGTAACGTTCTCATAAACACGCATCAGAACAACAATTCACCAGTACATTCGCGTAGTTCTAGTACACAGGAACCGTTAAATATGTGTTCACCTTTTATACAAATAAGCAAACATGTGTAGAACTTACTAAAACCACATTATTAGCTGCAACGGCTTCGCCATGGTTATATACAAATCATCGATCTAGTACAGTTGTGAGGTCCGGAGTAGGTGGGTTATCTTACGAATAAGTGCTCGGCCTTGGGGTCCGACACTTAATGAAAATTACCCCACCGCAATAATTGACCTTCTCCTTTTGTTTTGTTATTATTATAAATTTTAAGAACTAATCGTGGCGATAATTCATTACCTATCATGCAGGTATTTTCACAACTGTGTCTGCGTGACCTACTGTCGAATCATTATTTCCCTGTGGAATGCAGATATGTCTCGCTGTATGCAACATGTAGATTATATCCGCCGTATAACCTCACCGCACGTCTCTCATCGGCTGGCTCCTTAATAGTGTCCGGTTGGAAAGTTTAATTAAATTATTACGAACTTTTGGAGCTATGCACAAATGTGTACGAATATGACGGACTCGGTGATTAACAGTTATAGGCTGAAAGTAGCATTAAATAAACCTCGAACATTTTCTTGGGTGGAATTGAAACTAATGTTCTCGTGCTTGAAGCGTTATCAACGTAGTCTCCAGTAATTATACTCTAAATTATACTCCAAACAGCCCAGTCTTGTGTTAACACAGGAGTTTGTGGATGTATGTGCCCATGCGTCGTGTTTAGTCCACGCTACAACTCAACATATAAAATCTAGGCTCGTGATTTTAATATTAGTCAGTTGTTTATTTTTGGGTTGGTGTGTGGGAACTGTACCTGTCATGTCTTACGCTCCATAGACAGCTCTGTCACACTGGTATAGTTTAATGTTAGTCAATATTTGGTGTGTGGGAACTGTACTTGTCATGCCTTACACTCCATAGACAGCTCTCTCACACTGGTATAGTTTAACGTTAGTCAATATTTGGTGTGTGGGAACTGTACTTGTCATGCCTTACACTCCATAGACAGCTCTGTCACACTGGTATAGTTTAATGTTAGTCAACATGTGGTGTGTGGGAACTGTACTTGTCATGCCTTACGCTCCATAGACAGCTCTCTCACACTGGTATAGTTTTAATATTAGTAAACATTTGGTGTGTGGGAACTGTACTTGTCATGCCTTACGCTCCATATACAGCTCTCTCACACTGGTATAGTTTAACGTTAGTCAACATTTGGTGTGTGGGAACTGTACTTGTCATGCCTTACGCTCCATAGACAGCTCTCTCACACTGGTGTAGTTTAACGTTAGTCAACATTTGGTGTGTGGGAACTGTACTTGTCATGCCTTACGCTCCATAGACAGCTCTCTCACACTGGTATAGTTTAATATTAGTCAATATTTGGTGTGTGGGAACTGTCCCTGTCATGCTTTACACTTTTCACACACCAGTTTAATTAAATGCCATTTACATTTTGAATAGGTTTATTTGGGTGTGTGGAAACTGTCCCTGTAATGCTTCGCATTCCATAGACAGTTTCCACACAATAGAATCTGTTTCGTTCCTGTATAGTATATGTATTTATATAGGCATTTGATGTGAGCAAACATATATATTATTGCACCCCGGAGAATGTACGTGACTTTGTGTCGTATTGAATTAATGCAATGCAATTACGCACGGATTGTAACGACCTGTTTACAAATTAACTTTGTCAAGTCAAGTCTATCTCGCGGTAGGTTTCTGGAAAGGCTCTTTAGTCTACAGGCTAAAGAGCCTTTCCAAATGTTCTTTAATCTAGGGATGTACGTTAGACTAAATAACCTTCTCAGTATGGTCATTAGATTAGCCTAAGTCACGTAGTTTAGAATTGTGGTGGGCATGCGTTAATTTGCATAGAGAATGATCACACAACAAATTAAACATATGCCACCGAAATGTCCACCTAAACGTGTGACAATACAACTATTCGCTCGTATATTCGCGTAATTCTAGTACATATGAACCACACAATATATATTCACCTTTTGTACCAATTCACAAATATGTTTACAGCTTACTGAAACCACATTATCAGCTACAACGAATTCGCCATGGTTATATACAAATCGTCGATGTTGTACAGTTGTGAGGTCCGGAGTAGGTGGGTTATCTTACGAATAAGTGCTCGGCCTTGGGGTCCGACACTTAATGAAAATTACCCCCACCGCAATAATTGACCTTCTCTTTTTTTGCATTATTATTATTAATGTTAGGAACTAAGCTTGGCGATAATTCATTGCCTACCATGTAGGCATTTTTTTAAGAATCAATATTTCCCGGTGGAATGCAAATATATCGTAACCTTCTACAGTGGCAAACGAATTAAGACTTCATGCTACATCGGCATGGCTCTCACAACAGCGTCTAAGCTTGGTCTTACCTATATTTTTACTCTACAATCATAAATCTTAAGTCGGATATACATTACATACACATATAAAATGGTACGTGAACAAGTTTTGTGATTGTACATATTTTTTATTTTGTGTGTTTATGTTTACATGTTCTGTAGTATGAACATACTGAACACTTTGTTTTAAGAGAATTAGCATTCCCAATTATTTTAATTTGTTTTCACATTGTTGTTCTTATTGTCATCATTTTAGGTCAAATAATGCATTTCTTCGATCTTGGTGGTAGATCATCAGGCCCATTAGACAATATGTTCCTTTCTTCAGTTTTTTAGCTGTAGGGAATATAATGTTTACTTCATTATAGACGACAACGGTGCATAGCTGCGCCAAGTGACGCGGGCCTGATTCGCTCTGTTTGCTCGAATCAAGGCACGTCACAATGTTAATTTCCATACAGAAGGTTCCAGAAAACAAATAAAAATTATGTAACCGTAACGTTCTCATAAACACGCATCAGAACAACAATTCACCAGTACATTCGCGTAGTTCTAGTACACAGGAACCGTTAAATATGTGTTCACCTTTTATACAAATAAGCAAACATGTGTAGAACTTACTAAAACCACATTATTAGCTGCAACGGCTTCGCCATGGTTATATACAAATCATCGATCTAGTACAGTTGTGAGGTCGGAGTAGGTGGGTTATCTTACGAATAAGTGCTCGGCCTTGGGGTCCGACACTTAATGAAAATTACCCCCACCGCAATAATTGACCTTCTCCTTTTGTTTTGTTATTATTATAAATTTTAAGAACTAATCGTGGCGATAATTCATTACCTATCATGCAGGTATTTTCACAACTGTGTCTGCGTGACCTACTGTCGAATCATTATTTCCCTGTGGAATGCAGATATGTCTCGCTGTATGCAACATGTAGATTATATCCGCCGTATAACCTCACCGCACGTCTCTCATCGGCTGGCTCCTTAATAGTGTCCGGTTGGAAAGTTTAATTAAATTATTACGAACTTTTGGAGCTATGCACAAATGTGTACGAATATGACGGACTCGGTGATTAACAGTTATAGGCTGAAAGTAGCATTAAATAAACCTCGAACATTTTCTTGGGTGGAATTGAAACTAATGTTCTCGTGCTTGAAGCGTTATCAACGTAGTCTCCAGTAATTATACTCTAAATTATACTCCAAACAGCCCAGTCTTGTGTTAACACAGGAGTTTGTGGATGTATGTGCCCATGCGTCGTGTTTAGTCCACGCTACAACTCAACATATAAAATCTAGGCTCGTGATTTTAATATTAGTCAGTTGTTTATTTTTGGGTTGGTGTGTGGGAACTGTACCTGTCATGTCTTACGCTCCATAGACAGCTCTGTCACACTGGTATAGTTTAATGTTAGTCAATATTTGGTGTGTGGGAACTGTACTTGTCATGCCTTACACTCCATAGACAGCTCTCTCACACTGGTATAGTTTTAATATTAGTAATACATTTGGTGGTGTGGGAACTGTACTTGTCATGCCTTACGCTCCATATACAGCTCTCTCACACTGGTATAGTTTAACGTTAGTCAACATTTGGTGTGTGGGAACTGTACTTGTCATGCCTTACGCTCCATAGACAGCTCTCTCACACTGGTGTAGTTTAACGTTAGTCAACATTTGGTGTGTGGGAACTGTACTTGTCATGCCTTACGCTCCATAGACAGCTCTCTCACACTGGTATAGTTTAATATTAGTCAATATTTGGTGTGTGGGAACTGTCCCTGTCATGCTTTACACTTTTCACACACCAGTTTAATTAAATGCCATTTACATTTTGAATAGGTTTATTTGGGTGTGTGGAAACTGTCCCTGTAATGCTTCGCATTCCATAGACAGTTTCCACACAATAGAATCTGTTTCGTTCCTGTATAGTATATGTATTTATATAGGCATTTGATGTGAGCAAACATATATATTATTGCACCCCGGAGAATGTACGTGACTTTGTGTCGTATTGAATTAATGCAATGCAATTACGCACGGATTGTAACGACCTGTTTACAAATTAACTTTGTCAAGTCAAGTCTATCTCGCGGTAGGTTTCTGGAAAGGCTCTTTAGTCTACAGGCTAAAGAGCCTTTCCAAAATGTTCTTTAATCTAGGGATGTACTTTAGACTAAATAACCTTCTCAGTATGGTCATTAGATTAGCCTAAGTCACGTAGTTTAGAATTGTGGTGGGCATGCGTTAATTTGCATAGAGAATGATCACACAACAAATTAAACATATGCCACCGAAATGTCCACCTAAACGTGTGACAATACAACTATTCGCTCGTATATTCGCGTAATTCTAGTACATATGAACCACACAATATATATTCACCTTTTGTACCAATTCACAAATATGTTTACAGCTTACTGAAACCACATTATCAGCTACAACGAATTCGCCATGGTTATATACAAATCGTCGATGTTGTACAGTTGTGAGGTCCGGAGTAGGTGGGTTATCTTACGAATAAGTGCTCGGCCTTGGGGTCCGACACTTAATGAAAATTACCCCACCGCAATAATTGACCTTCTCTTTTTTGCATTATTATTATTAATGTTAGGAACTAAGCTTGGCGATAATTCATTGCCTACCATGTAGGCATTTTTTTAAGAATCAATATTTCCCGGTGGAATGCAAATATATCGTAACCTTCTACAGTGGCAAACGAATTAAGACTTCATGCTACATCGGCATGGCTCTCACAACAGCGTCTAAGCTTGGTCTTACCTATATTTTTACTCTACAATCATAAATCTTAAGTCGGATATACATTACATACACATATAAAATGGTACGTGAACAAGTTTTGTGATTGTACATATTTTTTTATTTTGTGTGTTTATGTTTACATGTTCTGTAGTATGAACATACTGAACACTTTGTTTTAAGAGAATTAGCATTCCCAATTATTTTAATTTGTTTTCACATTGTTGTTCTTATTGTCATCATTTTAGGTCAAATAATGCATTTCTTCGATCTTGGTGGTAGATCATCAGGCCCATTAGACAATATGTTCCTTTCTTCAGTTTTTAGCTGTAGGGAATATAATGTTTACTTCATTATAGACGACAACGGTGCATAGCTGCGCCAAGTGACGCGGGCCTGATTCGCTCTGTTTGCTCGAATCAAGGCACGTCACAATGTTAATTTCCATACAGAAGGTTCCAGAAAACAAATAAAAATTATGTAACCGTAACGTTCTCATAAACACGCATCAGAACAACAATTCACCAGTACATTCGCGTAGTTCTAGTACACAGGAACCGTTAAATATGTGTTCACCTTTTATACAAATAAGCAAACATGTGTAGAACTTACTAAAACCACATTATTAGCTGCAACGGCTTCGCCATGGTTATATACAAATCATCGATCTAGTACAGTTGTGAGGTCCGGAGTAGGTGGGTTATCTTACGAATAAGTGCTCGGCCTTGGGGTCCGACACTTAATGAAAATTACCCCACCGCAATAATTGACCTTCTCCTTTTGTTTTGTTATTATTATAAATTTTAAGAACTAATCGTGGCGATAATTCATTACCTATCATGCAGGTATTTTCACAACTGTGTCTGCGTGACCTACTGTCGAATCATTATTTCCCTGTGGAATGCAGATATGTCTCGCTGTATGCAACATGTAGATTATATCCGCCGTATAACCTCACCGCACGTCTCTCATCGGCTGGCTCCTTAATAGTGTCCGGTTGGAAAGTTTAATTAAATTATTACGAACTTTTGGAGCTATGCACAAATGTGTACGAATATGACGGACTCGGTGATTAACAGTTATAGGCTGAAAGTAGCATTAAATAAACCTCGAACATTTTCTTGGGTGGAATTGAAACTAATGTTCTCGTGCTTGAAGCGTTATCAACGTAGTCTCCAGTAATTATACTCTAAATTATACTCCAAACAGCCCAGTCTTGTGTTAACACAGGAGTTTGTGGATGTATGTGCCCATGCGTCGTGTTTAGTCCACGCTACAACTCAACATATAAAATCTAGGCTCGTGATTTTAATATTAGTCAGTTGTTTATTTTTGGGTTGGTGTGTGGGAACTGTACCTGTCATGTCTTACGCTCCATAGACAGCTCTGTCACACTGGTATAGTTTAATGTTAGTCAATATTTGGTGTGTGGGAACTGTACTTGTCATGCCTTACACTCCATAGACAGCTCTCTCACACTGGTATAGTTTAACGTTAGTCAATATTTGGTGTGTGGGAACTGTACTTGTCATGCCTTACACTCCATAGACAGCTCTGTCACACTGGTATAGTTTAATGTTAGTCAACATGTGGTGTGTGGGAACTGTACTTGTCATGCCTTACGCTCCATAGACAGCTCTCTCACACTGGTATAGTTTTAATATTAGTAAACATTTGGTGTGTGGGAACTGTACTTGTCATGCCTTACGCTCCATAGACAGCTCTCTCACACTGGTGTAGTTTAACGTTAGTCAACATTTGGTGTGTGGGAACTGTACTTGTCATGCCTTACGCTCCATAGACAGCTCTCTCACACTGGTATAGTTTAATATTAGTCAATATTTGGTGTGTGGGAACTGTCCCTGTCATGCTTTACACTTTTCACACACCAGTTTAATTAAATGCCATTTACATTTTGAATAGGTTTATTTGGGTGTGTGGAAACTGTCCCTGTAATGCTTCGCATTCCATAGACAGTTTCCACACAATAGAATCTGTTTCGTTCCTGTATAGTATATGTATTTATATAGGCATTTGATGTGAGCAAACATATATATTATTGCACCCCGGAGAATGTACGTGACTTTGTGTCGTATTGAATTAATGCAATGCAATCACGCACGGATTGTAACGACCTGTTTACAAATTAACTTTGTCAAGTCAAGTCTATCTCGCGGTAGGTTTCTGGAAAGGCTCTTTAGTCTACAGGTTAAAGAGCCTTTCCAAAATGTTCTTTAATCTAGGGATGTACTTTAGACTAAATAACCTTCTCAGTATGGTCATTAGATTAGCCTAAGTCACGTAGTTTAGAATTGTGGTGGGCATGCGTTAATTTGCATAGAGAATTATCACACAACAAATAAAACATATGCCACCGAAATGTCCACCTAAACGTGTGACAATACAACTATTCGCTCGTATATTCGCGTAATTCTAGTACATATGAACCACACAATATATATTCACCTTTTGTACCAGTTCACAAATATGTTTACAGCTTACTGAAACCACATTATCAGCTACAACGAATTCGCCATGGTTATATACAAATCGTCGATGTTGTACAGTTGTGAGGTCCGGAGTAGGTGGGTTATCTTACGAATAAGTGCTCGGCCTTGGGGTCCGACACTTAATGAAAATTACCCCCACCGCAATAATTGACCTTCTCTTTTTTTGCATTATTATTATTAATGTTAGGAACTAAGCTTGGCGATAATTCATTGCCTACCATGTAGGTATTTTTTAAGAATCAATATTTCCCGGTGGAATGCAAATATATCGTAACCTTCTACAGTGGCAAACGAATTAAGACTTCAGGCTACATCGGCATGGCTCTCACAACAGCGTCTAAGCTTGGTCTTACCTATATTTTTACTCTACAATCATAAATCTTAAGTCGGATATACATTACATACACATATAAAATGGTACGTGAACAAGTTTTGTGATTGTACATATTTTTTATTTTGTGTGTTTATGTTTACATGTTCTGTAGTATGAACATACTGAACACTTTGTTTTAAGAGAATTAGCATTCCCAATTATTTTAATTTGTTTTCACATTGTTGTTCTTATTGTCATCATTTTAGGTCAAATAATGCATTTCTTCGATCTTGGTGGTAGATCATCAGGCCCATTAGACAATATGTTCCTTTCTTCAGTTTTTTTAGCTGTAGGGAATATAATGTTTACTTCATTATAGACGACAACGGTGCATAGCTGCGCCAAGTGACGCGGGCCTGATTCGCTCTGTTTGCTCGAATCAAGGCACGTCACAATGTTAATTTCCATACAGAAGGTTCCAGAAAACAAATAAAAATTATGTAACCGTAACGTTCTCATAAACACGCATCAGAACAACAATTCACCAGTACATTCGCGTAGTTCTAGTACACAGGAACCGTTAAATATGTGTTCACCTTTTATACAAATAAGCAAACATGTGTAGAACTTACTAAAACCACATTATTAGCTGCAACGGCTTCGCCATGGTTATATACAAATCATCGATCTAGTACAGTTGTGAGGTCCGGAGTAGGTGGGTTATCTTACGAATAAGTGCTCGGCCTTGGGGTCCGACACTTAATGAAAATTACCCCACCGCAATAATTGACCTTCTCCTTTTGTTTTGTTATTATTATAAATTTTAAGAACTAATCGTGGCGATAATTCATTACCTATCATGCAGGTATTTTCACAACTGTGTCTGCGTGACCTACTGTCGAATCATTATTTCCCTGTGGAATGCAGATATGTCTCGCTGTATGCAACATGTAGATTATATCCGCCGTATAACCTCACCGCACGTCTCTCATCGGCTGGCTCCTTAATAGTGTCCGGTTGGAAAGTTTAATTAAATTATTACGAACTTTTGGAGCTATGCACAAATGTGTACGAATATGACGGACTCGGTGATTAACAGTTATAGGCTGAAAGTAGCATTAAATAAACCTCGAACATTTTCTTGGGTGGAATTGAAACTAATGTTCTCGTGCTTGAAGCGTTATCAACGTAGTCTCCAGTAATTATACTCTAAATTATACTCCAAACAGCCCAGTCTTGTGTTAACACAGGAGTTTGTGGATGTATGTGCCCATGCGTCGTGTTTAGTCCACGCTACAACTCAACATATAAAATCTAGGCTCGTGATTTTAATATTAGTCAGTTGTTTATTTTTGGGTTGGTGTGTGGGAACTGTACCTGTCATGTCTTACGCTCCATAGACAGCTCTGTCACACTGGTATAGTTTAATGTTAGTCAATATTTGGTGTGTGGGAACTGTACTTGTCATGCCTTACACTCCATAGACAGCTCTCTCACACTGGTATAGTTTTAATATTAGTAAACATTTGGTGTGTGGGAACTGTACTTGTCATGCCTTACGCTCCATATACAGCTCTCTCACACTGGTATAGTTTAACGTTAGTCAACATTTGGTGTGTGGGAACTGTACTTGTCATGCCTTACGCTCCATAGACAGCTCTCTCACACTGGTGTAGTTTAACGTTAGTCAACATTTGGTGTGTGGGAACTGTACTTGTCATGCCTTACGCTCCATAGACAGCTCTCTCACACTGGTATAGTTTAATATTAGTCAATATTTGGTGTGTGGGAACTGTCCCTGTCATGCTTTACACTTTTCACACACCAGTTTAATTAAATGCCATTTACATTTTGAATAGGTTTATTTGGGTGTGTGGAAACTGTCCCTGTAATGCTTCGCATTCCATAGACAGTTTCCACACAATAGAATCTGTTTCGTTCCTGTATAGTATATGTATTTATATAGGCATTTGATGTGAGCAAACATATATATTATTGCACCCCGGAGAATGTACGTGACTTTGTGTCGTATTGAATTAATGCAATGCAATCACGCACGGATTGTAACGACCTGTTTACAAATTAACTTTGTCAAGTCAAGTCTATCTCGCGGTAGGTTTCTGGAAAGGCTCTTTAGTCTACAGGTTAAAGAGCCTTTCCAAAATGTTCTTTAATCTAGGGATGTACTTTAGACTAAATAACCTTCTCAGTATGGTCATTAGATTAGCCTAAGTCACGTAGTTTAGAATTGTGGTGGGCATGCGTTAATTTGCATAGAGAATTATCACACAACAAATAAAACATATGCCACCGAAATGTCCACCTAAACGTGTGACAATACAACTATTCGCTCGTATATTCGCGTAATTCTAGTACATATGAACCACACAATATATATTCACCTTTTGTACCAGTTCACAAATATGTTTACAGCTTACTGAAACCACATTATCAGCTACAACGAATTCGCCATGGTTATATACAAATCGTCGATGTTGTACAGTTGTGAGGTCCGGAGTAGGTGGGTTATCTTACGAATAAGTGCTCGGCCTTGGGGTCCGACACTTAATGAAAATTACCCCCACCGCAATAATTGACCTTCTCTTTTTTGCATTATTATTATTAATGTTAGGAACTAAGCTTGGCGATAATTCATTGCCTACCATGTAGGTATTTTTTAAGAATCAATATTTCCCGGTGGAATGCAAATATATCGTAACCTTCTACAGTGGCAAACGAATTAAGACTTCAGGCTACATCGGCATGGCTCTCACAACAGCGTCTAAGCTTGGTCTTACCTATATTTTTACTCTACAATCATAAATCTTAAGTCGGATATACATTACATACACATATAAAATGGTACGTGAACAAGTTTTGTGATTGTACATATTTTTTTATTTTGTGTGTTTATGTTTACATGTTCTGTAGTATGAACATACTGAACACTTTGTTTTAAGAGAATTAGCATTCCCAATTATTTTAATTTGTTTTCACATTGTTGTTCTTATTGTCATCATTTTAGGTCAAATAATGCATTTCTTCGATCTTGGTGGTAGATCATCAGGCCCATTAGACAATATGTTCCTTTCTTCAGTTTTTTTAGCTGTAGGGAATATAATGTTTACTTCATTATAGACGACAACGGTGCATAGCTGCGCCAAGTGACGCGGGCCTGATTCGCTCTGTTTGCTCGAATCAAGGCACGTCACAATGTTAATTTCCATACAGAAGGTTCCAGAAAACAAATAAAAATTATGTAACCGTAACGTTCTCATAAACACGCATCAGAACAACAATTCACCAGTACATTCGCGTAGTTCTAGTACACAGGAACCGTTAAATATGTGTTCACCTTTTATACAAATAAGCAAACATGTGTAGAACTTACTAAAACCACATTATTAGCTGCAACGGCTTCGCCATGGTTATATACAAATCATCGATCTAGTACAGTTGTGAGGTCCGGAGTAGGTGGGTTATCTTACGAATAAGTGCTCGGCCTTGGGGTCCGACACTTAATGAAAATTACCCCCACCGCAATAATTGACCTTCTCCTTTTGTTTTGTTATTATTATAAATTTTAAGAACTAATCGTGGCGATAATTCATTACCTATCATGCAGGTATTTTCACAACTGTGTCTGCGTGACCTACTGTCGAATCATTATTTCCCTGTGGAATGCAGATATGTCTCGCTGTATGCAACATGTAGATTATATCCGCCGTATAACCTCACCGCACGTCTCTCATCGGCTGGCTCCTTAATAGTGTCCGGTTGGAAAGTTTAATTAAATTATTACGAACTTTTGGAGCTATGCACAAATGTGTACGAATATGACGGACTCGGTGATTAACAGTTATAGGCTGAAAGTAGCATTAAATAAACCTCGAACATTTTCTTGGGTGGAATTGAAACTAATGTTCTCGTGCTTGAAGCGTTATCAACGTAGTCTCCAGTAATTATACTCTAAATTATACTCCAAACAGCCCAGTCTTGTGTTAACACAGGAGTTTGTGGATGTATGTGCCCATGCGTCGTGTTTAGTCCACGCTACAACTCAACATATAAAATCTAGGCTCGTGATTTTAATATTAGTCAGTTGTTTATTTTTGGGTTGGTGTGTGGGAACTGTACCTGTCATGTCTTACGCTCCATAGACAGCTCTGTCACACTGGTATAGTTTAATGTTAGTCAATATTTGGTGTGTGGGAACTGTACTTGTCATGCCTTACACTCCATAGACAGCTCTCTCACACTGGTATAGTTTAACGTTAGTCAACATTTGGTGTGTGGGAACTGTACTTGTCATGCCTTACGCTCCATAGACAGCTCTCTCACACTGGTGTAGTTTAACGTTAGTCAACATTTGGTGTGTGGGAACTGTACTTGTCATGCCTTACGCTCCATAGACAGCTCTCTCACACTGGTATAGTTTAATATTAGTCAATATTTGGTGTGTGGGAACTGTCCCTGTCATGCTTTACACTTTTCACACACCAGTTTAATTAAATGCCATTTACATTTTGAATAGGTTTATTTGGGTGTGTGGAAACTGTCCCTGTAATGCTTCGCATTCCATAGACAGTTTCCACACAATAGAATCTGTTTCGTTCCTGTATAGTATATGTATTTATATAGGCATTTGATGTGAGCAAACATATATATTATTGCACCCCGGAGAATGTACGTGACTTTGTGTCGTATTGAATTAATGCAATGCAATTACGCACGGATTGTAACGACCTGTTTACAAATTAACTTTGTCAAGTCAAGTCTATCTCGCGGTAGGTTTCTGGAAAGGCTCTTTAGTCTACAGGCTAAAGAGCCTTTCCAAAATGTTCTTTAATCTAGGGATGTACGTTAGACTAAATAACCTTCTCAGTATGGTCATTAGATTAGCCTAAGTCACGTAGTTTAGAATTGTGGTGGGCATGCGTTAATTTGCATAGAGAATGATCACACAACAAATTAAACATATGCCACCGAAATGTCCACCTAAACGTGTGACAATACAACTATTCGCTCGTATATTCGCGTAATTCTAGTACATATGAACCACACAATGATATATTCACATTTTGTGCAGCGAATATGTTTACAGCTTACTGAAACCACATTATCAGCTACAACGAATTCGCCATGGTTACATACAAATCGTCGATGTTCACAGTTGTGAGGTCCGGAGTAGGTGGGTTATCTTACGAATAAGTGCTCGGCCTTGGGGTCCGACACTTAATGAAAATTACCCCCACCGCAATAATTGACCTTCTCTTTTTTTTGCATTATTATTATTATTATTAATGTTAGGAACTAAGCGTGGCGATAATTCATTGCCTACCATATAGGTATTTTTTAAAGAATCAATATTTCCCGGTGGAATGCAAATATATCGTAACCTTCTAAACGAATTAAGACTTCAGGCTGCATCGGCATGGCTCTCACAACAGCGTCAAGCTTAGTCTTACCTATAGTGAAAGAATATTTTTACTCTACAATCATAAATCTTAAATCGGATATACATTACATACACATATAAAATGGTACGTGAACAAGTTTTGTGATTGTACATATTTTTTTATTTTGTGTATTTAGGTTTACATGTTCTGTAGTATGAACATACTGAACACTATGTTTTAAGAGAATTAGCATTCCCAATTATTTTAATTTGTTTTCGCATTGTTGTTCTTATTGTCATCATTTTAGGTCAAATAATGCATTTCTTCGATCTTGGTGGTAGATCATCAGGCCCAATAGACAATATGTTCCTTTCTTCAGTTTTTTTAGCTGTAGGGAATATAATGTTTACTTCATTATAGACGACAACGGTGCATAGCTGCGCCAAGTGACGCGGGCCTGATTCGCTCTGTTTGCTCGAACAAGTCACGTCACAATGTTAATTTCCATACAGAAGGTTCCAGAAAACAAATAAAATTATGTAACCGTAACGTTCTCATAAACACGCATCACAACAACAATTCACCAGTACATTCGCGTAGTTCTAGTACACAGGAACCGTTAAATATGTGTTCACCTTTGATACCAATAAGCAAACATGTGTAGAACTTACTAAAACCACATTATTAGCTGCAACGGCTTCGCCATGGTTATATACAAATCATCGATCTGTACAGTTGTGAGGTCCGGAGTAGGTGGGTTATCTTACGAATAAGTGCTCGGCCTTGGGGTCCGACACTTAATGAAAATTACCCCCACCGCAATAATTGACCTTCTCCTTTTGTTTTGTTATTATTATAATTTTAAGAACTAATCGTGGCGATAATTCATTACCTATCATGCAGGTATTTTCACAACTGTGTCTGCGTGACCTACTGTCGAATCATTATTTCCCTGTGGAATGCAGATATGTCTCGCTGTATGCAACATGTAGATTATATCCGCCGTATAACCTCACCGCACGTCTCTCATCGGCTGGCTCCGATTAGTGTCCGGTTGGAAAGTTTAATTAAATTATTACGAACTTTTCGGAGCTATGCACAAATGTGTACGAATATGACGGACTCGGTGATTAACAGTTATAGGCTGAAAGTAGCATTAAATAAACCTCGAACATTTTCTTGGGTGGAATTGAAACTAATGTTCTCGTGCTTGAAGCGTTATCAACGTAGTCTCCAGTAATTATACTCTAAATTATACTCCAAACAGCCCAGTCTTGTGTTAACACAGGAGTTTGTGGATGTATGTGCCCATGCGTCGTGTTTAGTCCACGCTACAACTCAACATATAAAATCTAGGCTCGTGATTTTAATATTAGTCAGTTGTTTATTTTTGGGTTGGTGTGTGGGAACTGTACCTGTCATGTCTTACGCTCCATAGACAGCTCTGTCACACTGGTATAGTTTAATGTTAGTCAATATTTGGTGTGTGGGAACTGTACTAACGTTAGTCAATATTTGGTGTGTGAACTGTCTTCATGCCTCACTCCATAGACAGCTCTGTCACACTGGTATAGTTTAATGTTAGTCCATGAAGACAGCTCCATCTCTCACACTGGTATAGTTTTAATATTAGTAAACATTTGGTGTGTGGGAACTGTACTTGTCATGCCTTACGCTCCATATACAGCTCTCTCACACTGGTATAGTTTAACGTTAGTCAACATTTGGTGTGTGGGAACTGTACTTGTCATGCCTTACGCTCCATAGACAGCTCTCTCACACTGGTGTAGTTTAACGTTAGTCAACATTTGGTGTGTGGGAACTGTACTTGTCATGCCTTACGCTCCATAGACAGCTCTCTCACACTGGTATAGTTTAATATTAGTCAATATTTGGTGTGTGGGAACTGTCCCTGTCATGCTTTACACTTTTCACACACCAGTTTAATTAAATGCCATTTACATTTTGAATAGGTTTATTTGGGTGTGTGGAAACTGTCCCTGTAATGCTTCGCATTCCATAGACAGTTTCCACACAATAGAATCTGTTTCGTTCCTGTATAGTATATGTATTTATATAGGCATTTGATGTGAGCAAACATATATATTATTGCACCCCGGAGAATGTACGTGACTTTGTGTCGTATTGAATTAATGCAATGAAATTACGCACGGATTGTAACGACCTGTTTACAAATTAACTTTGTCAAGTCAAGTCTATCTCGCGGTAGGTTTCTGGAAAGGCTCTTTAGTCTACAGGCTAAAGAGCCTTTCCAAAATGTTCTTTAATCTAGGGATGTACTTTAGACTAAATAACCTTCTCAGTATGGTCATTAGATTAGCCTAAGTCACGTAGTTTAGAATTGTGGTGGGCATGCGTTAATTTGCATAGAGAATGATCACACAACAAATTAAACATGTGCCACCGAAATGTCCACCTAAACGTGTGACAATACAACTATTCGCTCGTATATTCGCGTAATTCTAGTACATATGAACCACACAATATATATTCACCTTTTGTACCAATTCACAAATATGTTTACAGCTTACTGAAACCACATTATCAGCTACAACGAATTCGCCATGGTTATATACAAATCGTCGATGTTGTACAGTTGTGAGGTCCGGAGTAGGTGGGTTATCTTACGAATAAGTGCTCGGCCTTGGGGTCCGACACTTAATGAAAATTACCCCACCGCAATAATTGACCTTCTCTTTTTTTGCATTATTATTATTAATGTTAGGAACTAAGCTTGGCGATAATTCATTGCCTACCATGTAGGTATTTTTTAAGAATCAATATTTCCCGGTGGAATGCAAATATATCGTAACCTTCTACAGTGGCAAGCGAATTAAGACTTCAGGCTACATCGGCATGGCTCTCACAACAGCGTCTAAGCTTGGTCTTACCTATATTTTTACTCTACAATCATAAATCTTAAGTCGGATATACATTACATACACATATAAAATGGTACGTGAACAAGTTTTGTGATTGTACATATTTTTTATTTTGTGTGTTTATGTTTACATGTTCTGTAGTATGAACATACTGAACACTTTGTTTTAAGAGAATTAGCATTCCCAATTATTTTAATTTGTTTTCACATTGTTGTTCTTATTGTCATCATTTTAGGTCAAATAAAGCATTTCTTCGATCTTGGTGGTAGATCATCAGGCCCATTAGACAATATGTTCCTTTCTTCAGTTTTTTTAGCTGTAGGGAATATAATGTTTACTTCATTATAGACGACAACGGTGCATAGCTGCGCCAAGTGACGCGGGCCTGATTCGCTCTGTTTGCTCGAATCAAGGCACGTCACAATGTTAATTTCCATACAGAAGGTTCCAGAAAACAAATAAAAATTATGTAACCGTAACGTTCTCATAAACACGCATCAGAACAACAATTCACCAGTACATTCGCGTAGTTCTAGTACACAGGAACCGTTAAATATGTGTTCACCTTTTATACAAATAAGCAAACATGTGTAGAACTTACTAAAACCACATTATTAGCTGCAACGGCTTCGCCATGGTTATATACAAATCATCGATCTAGTACAGTTGTGAGGTCCGGAGTAGGTGGGTTATCTTACGAATAAGTGCTCGGCCTTGGGGTCCGACACTTAATGAAAATTACCCCACCGCAATAATTGACCTTCTCCTTTTGTTTTGTTATTATTATAAATTTTAAGAACTAATCGTGGCGATAATTCATTACCTATCATGCAGGTATTTTCACAACTGTGTCTGCGTGACCTACTGTCGAATCATTATTTCCCTGTGGAATGCAGATATGTCTCGCTGTATGCAACATGTAGATTATATCCGCCGTATAACCTCACCGCACGTCTCTCATCGGCTGGCTCCTTAATAGTGTCCGGTTGGAAAGTTTAATTAAATTATTACGAACTTTTGGAGCTATGCACAAATGTGTACGAATATGACGGACTCGGTGATTAACAGTTATAGGCTCAAAGTAGCATTAAATAAACCTCGAACATTTTCTTGGGTGGAATTGAAACTAATGTTATCTTGCTTGAAGCGTTATCAACGTAGTCTCCAGTAATTATACTCTAAATTATACTCCAAACAGCCCAGTCTTGTGTTAACACAGGAGTTTGTGAAGGTCAGTGCGCATGCGTCGTGTTTAGTCCACGCTACAACTCAACATATAAAATCTAGGCTCGTGATTTTAATATTAATCAGTTGTTTATTTTTGGGTTGGTGTGTGGGAACTGTACCTGTCATGTCTTACGCTCCATAGACAGCTCTGTCACACTGGTATAGTTTAATGTTAGTCAATATTTGGTGTGTGGGAACTGTACTTGTCATGCCTTACACTCCATAGACAGCTCTCTCACACTGGTATAGTTTAACGTTAGTCAATATTTGGTGTGTGGGAACTGTACTTGTCATGCCTTACACTCCATAGACAGCTCTGTCACACTGGTATAGTTTAATGTTAGTCAACATGTGGTGTGTGGGAACTGTACTTGTCATGCCTTACGCTCCATAGACAGCTCTCTCACACTGGTATAGTTTTAATATTAGTAAACATTTGGTGTGTGGGAACTGTACTTGTCATGCCTTACGCTCCATATACAGCTCTCTCACACTGGTATAGTTTAACGTTAGTCAACATTTGGTGTGTGGGAACTGTACTTGTCATGCCTTACGCTCCATAGACAGCTCTCTCACACTGGTGTAGTTTAACGTTAGTCAACATTTGGTGTGTGGGAACTGTACTTGTCATGCCTTACGCTCCATAGACAGCTCTCTCACACTGGTATAGTTTAATATTAGTCAATATTTGGTGTGTGGGAACTGTCCCTGTCATGCTTTACACTTTTCACACACCAGTTTAATTAAATGCCATTTACATTTTGAATAGGTTTATTTGGGTGTGTGGAAACTGTCCCTGTAATGCTTCGCATTCCATAGACAGTTTCCACACAATAGAATCTGTTTCGTTCCTGTATAGTATATGTATTTATATAGGCATTTGATGTGAGCAAACATATATATTATTGCACCCCGGAGAATGTACGTGACTTTGTGTCGTATTGAATTAATGCAATGCAATCACGCACGGATTGTAACGACCTGTTTACAAATTAACTTTGTCAAGTCAAGTCTATCTCGCGGTAGGTTTCTGGAAAGGCTCTTTAGTCTACAGGTTAAAGAGCCTTTCCAAAATGTTCTTTAATCTAGGGATGTACTTTAGACTAAATAACCTTCTCAGTATGGTCATTAGATTAGCCTAAGTCACGTAGTTTAGAATTGTGGTGGGCATGCGTTAATTTGCATAGAGAATTATCACACAACAAATAAAACATATGCCACCGAAATGTCCACCTAAACGTGTGACAATACAACTATTCGCTCGTATATTCGCGTAATTCTAGTACATATGAACCACACAATATATATTCACCTTTTGTACCAGTTCACAAATATGTTTACAGCTTACTGAAACCACATTATCAGCTACAACGAATTCGCCATGGTTATATACAAATCGTCGATGTTGTACAGTTGTGAGGTCCGGAGTAGGTGGGTTATCTTACGAATAAGTGCTCGGCCTTGGGGTCCGACACTTAATGAAAATTACCCCCACCGCAATAATTGACCTTCTCTTTTTTTTGCATTATTATTATTAATGTTAGGAACTAAGCTTGGCGATAATTCATTGCCTACCATGTAGGTATTTTTTTAAGAATCAATATTTCCCGGTGGAATGCAAATATATCGTAACCTTCTACAGTGGCAAACGAATTAAGACTTCAGGCTACATCGGCATGGCTCTCACAACAGCGTCTAAGCTTGGTCTTACCTATATTTTTACTCTACAATCATAAATCTTAAGTCGGATATACATTACATACACATATAAAATGGTACGTGAACAAGTTTTATGATTGTACATATTTTTTTATTTTGTGTGTTTATGTTTACATGTTCTGTACTATGTACATAATGAACACTTTGTTTTCAGAGAATTAGCATTTCCAATGATTTTAATTTCTTTTCGCATTGTTGTTCTTGTTGTTACCATTGTAGGTCAAATAATGCATTTCTTCGATCTTGGTGGTAGATCATCAGGCCCATTAGACAATATGTTCCTTTCTTCAGTTTTTTTAGCTGTAGGGAATATAATGTTTACTTCATTATAGACGACTACGGTGAATAGCTGCGCCAAGTGACGCGGGCCTGATTCGCTCTGTTTGCTCGAACAAGTCACGTCACAATGTTAATTTCCATACAGAAGGTTCCAGAAAACAAATAAAAATTATGTAACCGTAACGTTCTCATAAACACGCATCAGAACAACAATTCACCAGTACATTCGCGTAGTTCTAGTACACAGGAACTGCTAAATATGTTTTCACCTTTTATACAAATAAGCAAACATGTGTAGAACTTACTAAAACCACATTATTAGCTGCAACGGCTTCGCCATGGTTATATACAAATCATCGATGTTGTACAGTTGTGAGGTCCGGAGTAGGTGGTTTATCTTACGAATAAGTGCTCGGCCTTGGGGTCCGACATTTAATGAAAATTACCCCCACCGCAATAATTGACCTTCTCTTTTGTTTTTGTTTCCAAATATTCCCTTGTACATTCGAGTGATTCTAGTAAATAGGAACCGTAAAATATGTATTCAACTTTTATACCAATAAACAAACATTTCTAGAGCTTACTGAAACCACATTATCAGATGCATATATGTGTCGATCTTTATATATATATATATATATATATCGTCGGTATCGTTGCATTAAGAGGTCCGGAGTAGGTGGGTTATCTACAATGAATAAGTGCTCGGCCTTGGGGTCCGACTGTAATGAAACTAAACCCCCAACGCAATATTTGACCTTCTCTTTTTGCCATTCAAATAACTTAACTGTGCAAATCAAATTATTTACATTGATCCACCATTCAGACAGTGTCGTTCGACAGTCCATTCGAGTCTCATAGTTGGTGCAAATGATTGTGCATTTTTTGTTTTAAAAGGCACTCGAAAACGTTATGTGTTAAATTTAGTTATGCGTATTAATCGCCACATCTACAATTCCCACACTTCACGCGAAATGTCAGAGCTACTTAATAGGAAACCGATTCTCCACGTGGTGACATATGTCTGTCATCAATCGGTCATGCTAATTTGTCTGACTCTGTAATGACAGACGAATCAAAACTGCAGGCTGTCCCCGCATGGTTCGTACAGTGGCTACCAAGCTTGCTTTTAACAGGAGTCCCCAGACAACTATAGTGATTTGCAAAATTTTACAACAATAAGCCCTAAGTACGATTATACATTACCTACATATATGCAATTGTGTACGTTTTGTTACTGCATATATGCGTGCGTGCGTGCGTGCTTATTTTTAATGTATGCGTGTATCGGTTGTCCTACGTATGCCGGCGCTAGGTGATTGCCATGACAACAAAGACAAAGTGACAACATTGTTCATCATGATTATATAACTTCCATTCCTGGTTTGCAATCTTTGACGTGAACGTTCTTCCTTAGTGGGTTGACAACTTGACATACTCTCGTAATAATCATCGCGTTCCCTTTCTTCCAGGCATCAGCGATTGGAGTTGGACTTTGTGAAGGACAGTTGGCGAGTCTTCATCACCGTCCAACTATTGTGCAGAAGGCGCGAAACATCTCCTCATCGGAAGGACGTAGACGAGACGGCGGAGGAGCTGAACACCACCAATGATGTGGTCGAGATAGTCGAGGAGTGTTCAGCGACACATTCGTCGCGCAGGTCACCGCTGACATCTACTTCAGACTAGACTCCTGCTAGGTGTCACCGCTGTCTTCCTGCAGCGATTCGAGTTGGACTTTGTGAAGGATAGTTGTGGAGCCTTCATCACCGTCCAACTATTGTGCAAAAGGCGCGAAACATCTCCTCATCGAAGGACGTAGACGAGACAGCGGAGGAGCTGAACACCACCAATGATGTGGTCGAGATGGTTAAAGACGGTAAGTGTGTCGGTTAGATCAGGTCAATGTCTCTTCAAAGCAATCCACAATAAAATGTTATTTGCTCGCAGAAAAAATAATGGAATACATACGATACATGGGATTCCTTAGTATATTATATATATATATATATATATATATATATATATATATATATATATATATATATATATTAATTATACAATATTATAGTTATTATTTTATGATTGCATGTATGTACACGCCTTTGAACGGGCTGATCCCAGATATATAGCGCTTTATAAATTTTAGTAATAATAAAAACTTATAAAATAATAATCGCGTTCCCTTTCTTCCAGGGGTGTTCAGCGACACATTCGTCGCGCAGGTCACCGCTGACATCTACTTCACACTAGTCTCCTGCTAGGTGTCACCGCTGTCTTCTTGCAGCGATTCGAGTTGGACTTTGTGAAGGATAGTTGGTGAGCCTTCATCACCGTCCAACTATTGTGCAAAAGGCGTGAAACATCTCCTCATCGGACGGACGTTGATGCGACGGCAGAGGACCTGACTACCGCCAATGATGTGGCCGAGATGGTTACAGAAGGTAAGTGTGTCGGTTAGATCAGGTAAATGTCTCTTCATAGCAATCCACAATAAATGTTATTTGACCGCAGCAAAAAAATGGAATACATAAGATAAATGGGATTCCTTAGTATGACATAATATTATAGCGAAGACATATCTTAATCTAGTATCATGCTCAAGTCTGGGAGAACATTCTCAGCAACGCTTCAAAGGTAACCCAGATTCTGTCTACAGCAACTTTTAATTCAGCTTGTCTTAACGAATTCCGAAATGTGTGTTGCCGGTGTGTACGATTAATGCCAAAACGTTTAGGTAAAAACAATAAAAAAATGACTATGACCATGCTATATGGTACGTCTGTGCATCTGCATCCATGGTTATTTTAAGGGTGATATAAATGTTCAGAACAATTTCAATTCAATTTGTTGATAACCAAAATTAATAAGAAACCTTCAGAACAAGGTCACATTAGTGGGAAATCACAGCATTGTGTGTACATGGGCAGGCATGTATATAATGTTATGTATGTGTATGTAGGTTGCATAAGACTGATGAGATATACTTGGGTCATGTTCTTATAGAATGTCACCAACAAGAAAACCAAAGTAGGCGTGGTATTCGAAACCAGTCACCATATTGTAAAATATGCCTGCGTAGCATGCACTTCTCAATTTACATGCAATGATTATAATACAGAAAGTATACTCATTGTTTTCATGGTTGGGTTTCTGACAGTAAGAAAGATATTTCTGACGGGACAGTATTAGTACTGTGTCAGTATATAACATCTCTGATGGATCTGTGTATGATAGTGCCCATTATATGGCCTATTGAACAGAAACATTATACACATTAATCTTGCCTAAACTAAAAAGTCACGAGTAAGATTACATAAAGTTGTGGCTGCCCATGCAGTGCTATGTTGAAACCAGTGGACCAGTGTATTTAGTAAAACATGCAACTAGCACTATACTGCATGGGTGATAAAATCAAGTACCCGGTCAGGTTTCTTATAAAATAATGCTGGGAATACTAAAATGAAATAATAGAAACTACTGAAATGATTTCGTGGCCCCAGCTAGATTATTTTTTATATTGATGGGTTTGTGTCTGAACTTACACAATGAAGCTATGGTTATCAGGTCTGAGCAGTACTGTAACTATGAAATCTTCTTTGAGCCTGAGCTTGCGTAATGAGGTTGTAACAAGGGGTGCTCACTTTGAATTTGCCAACCCTGTCTGTAACTGCATTAAGTCAGAATTATTTAATCTTAACTCGCAAAACTCCTCAGACAAATCCTTGCCTAGCCTTTTGTTGTCTTCCCATTTGACATTGACACCTGTCCGCAGTCCTAACTCAGTCCACTGATGTCCTCTCTAATGATATTGCTGGTATATACTTACACCCAGCCAATTTCCTTCATGTTTTCCCAATTGTGACTGACACCTGTCTTGCTGAAACCATGGTGCTATAATCATTATTATGTGCTAACAAGTCAAGCAAATTCAAACATGATATACTACACAGAGGAACGGTTGTTTTGTCTGACAATGTATCCTCGTAGCTTTGTTTTCTTTATTGTGTTGTAGACAGTCCCCTCATTCTCCGCAAGAGGTTGTAGAAAATAAACCCGTCAACATTGCCAGTGCACGGACGGTCACGTACATGCTAGCGTTAGTCATCTAACATGGTACAGTAAAACAATAGTATGATTAGTATTCATGTTAATTGTTGAATGTGTCCTACATTGGTATATAGCGTCAGACGAATCAAGACTCCAGGCTGCACCCGCACGGCTCTCACAATAGCGTCCAAACTTGGTTTTACACATAATGAAACGTTATTTTTATTTTACAATCATAAGTCTTAAGTCGGATATACATTACGTACAAATATAAAATTGTATGTGCGCAGGTTTTGTGATTGTACATGTATTTGTCATTGTGAGTGTTTATGTTTACATGTTCTGTAGTGTGTACATACTGAACACTGTGTTTATGTTTACATGTTCTGTAGTGTGTACATACTGAACACTGTGTTTATGTTCACATGTTCTGTAGTGTGTACATACTGAACACTGTGTTTATGTTTACATGTTCTGTGTTTATGTTTACATGTTCTGTAGTGTGTACATACTGAACACTGTGTTTACGTTTACATGTTCTGTAGTGTGTGCATACTGAACACTGTGTTTACGTTTACATGTTCTGTAGTGTGTGCATACTGAACACTGTGTTTACGTTTACATGTTCTGTAGTGTGTGCATACTGAACACTGTGTTTACGTTTACATGTTCTGTAGTGTGTGCATACTGAACACTGTGTTTACGTTTACATGTTCTGTAGTGTGTGCATACTGAACACTGTGTTTACGTTTACATGTTCTGTAGTGTGTGCATACTGAACACTGTGTTTACGTTTACATGTTCTGTAGTGTGTACATACTGAACACTGTGTTTACGTTTACATGTTCTGTAGTGTGTACATACTGAACACTGTGTTTACGTTTACATGTTCTGTAGTGTGTACATACTGAACACTGTGTTTACGTTTACATGTTCTGTAGTGTGTACATACTGAACACTGTGTTTACGTTTACATGTTCTGTAGTGTGTACATACTGAACACTGTGTTTACGTTTACATGTTCTGTAGTGTGTACATACTGAACACTGTGTTTACGTTTACATGTTCTGTAGTGTGTACATACTGAACACTGTGTTTACGTTTACATGTTCTGTAGTGTGTACATACTGAACACTGTGTTTACGTTTACATGTTCTGTAGTGTGTACATACTGAACACTGTGTTTACGTTTACATGTTCTGTAGTGTGTACATACTGAACACTGTGTTTACGTTTACATGTTCTGTAGTGTGTACATACTGAACACTGTGTTTACGTTTACATGTTCTGTAGTGTGTACATACTGAACACTGTGTTTACGTTTACATGTTCTGTAGTGTGTACATACTGAACACTGTGTTTACGTTTACATGTTCTGTAGTGTGTACATACTGAACACTGTGTTTACGTTTACATGTTCTGTAGTGTGAACATATTGAACACTGTGTTTTTTATTTTGTGTGTTTATGTTTACATGTTCTGCAGTATGAACATACTGAACACTGTGTTTTTTATTTTGTGTGTTTATGTTTACATGTACTGTAGTGTGAACATACTGAACACTGTGTTTTTTATTTTGTGTGTTTATGTTTACATGTTCTGCAGTATGAACATACTGAACACTGTGTTTTTAAAGAATTAGCATTCCCAATGATTTTAATTTGTTCTCGCATTGTTGTCCTTGTTATTATTATTGTGACGTGCGGTAGTTTCTGCACTGTACGATTCGCTTGGCGCAAGGTGATAGAAAAAGAAGAATGTGTACCTAATGGACATTACATTCTAATGGAATTACCATTCATAATTGTTGTTGCTGTTGTCGCTGTTGATCAAATAAAGCACTTCTTAAATCTTGGCGGTAGATCATCAGGCCTCTTAGACAATATTTCCTTCCTTCGCTTTCTTCAGCTGTACGGAATAGAATGTCTACTTGATTATATACGACTACGGTGAATGGCCCAGACGCAGTCAGCCGTGAACACATGTGCTAAGTGACGCTGACCTGATTTGTTCTGCCTGTTCGAACCAAGACACGTCACAACGTTAATTTGCATACAGAAGGTTAAAAAAACAAATAAAACTTATGCCACCGTAACGTCCTCCTAAACACGCGTTGGCACAACTATTCATCCGTACATTCGTGCAATTCTAGTACATATGAACAGCAAAATATATATTAAACGTGTGTACTAGTAAACAAAAATGTGTAGAGCTTACTGAAACCACAGTATCAACTGCACATACGTGTCGATCTTTATATATATATCGTACGGTATCGATCATTACGAGGTCCGGAGTAGGTGGGTTATCTACAATGAATAAGTGCTCGGCCTTGGGGTCCGACTCTTAATGAAACTAAACCCCCACCGCAATATTTGACCTTATCCTTTTGTCATTCTGATAGTCCTAAAGGTACACAGTTTGGTCGTTTTAATCGTGCAATCATGATTTATAATACTGTATCCGACTGAATGTATGAAAATCGACGAATATTTTATGAATAGCGACTGGTCGCAGAGCATACAGTGTAAACATGGTGTATTCCAGTCCACATTCGAACTGAACGGATAACGGTGAACTTATATGAAACAAGTGTGGTTCATTAAGACACGTTTTTGGTGATCAAGATATTAGAATATATATTATGTAGTTTACACAATAATATATAGCATAATTTTACGATCAATATTTCTCATTCCAGCCGCCCGCGTCATGCTAATGTGTGGCTTTAGAATCAGTTCGCGAAAAATCAAACATATCAATTATTAATTACCACATGGTAACTCGTTTGTGCAAATGTGTTATTTAGTTATGGTGAAATAACCAGACAAGCTATTAAATTAAATCAAATTTTTACCGAATTTAGTCAAAAAATGCAAGTGGTCCGGCTCTACATACTATAACGTTAGGCTCTACATACTGTAACATTCGGCTATTCATGGTTTGACAAGTGGTCCGGCTCTACATACTATAACGTTAGGCTCTACATACTGTAACATTTGACTATTCGTGGTTTGACAAGTGGTCCGGCTCTACATACTGTAACATTCGACTATTCGTGGTTTGACAAGTGGTCCGGCTCTACATACTGTAACATTCGGCTATTCGTGCTTTCACAAGTTACCCGATCTAACTGTCAAGCACTAATATATTTCGATGATTTTAACAATAGTGTGCACACTTTTAATAAAATCAACTCCGTGAGTTTTAATAATAGATGGCAAGTATTTCGGGGGACACTTTATATGCACATAACGTCGCCGCCCAGTTCTAACACAAGAACAATGTACATTTCTTCATGTCGTTACAGTCCAAACATGTTCACATTTCAACTACTCGACTATATACTACTAGCCCACTTGACCAGTGGGCATTCCTTTCATCTTTTGAGTGCACATACCACACTCAACGAGATGATTCTCTCTCGGTTTTCGCGTCAGACAAGACCAGGGCACCGCCACGCATTTAAGGACACACAAAATGTGACGTCCTATAATATGCGAAGCGGTAAACACCAACCGACCGCAGACGCAGTGAACCGACTGACCTACTTTTAGTTCGCCAGAAGCCGTCCGCAAATGCTGCGTTAATTTGCATGGAAACGAATCACTACAGAAACAACGAATATGTTTACGTACAAGTTTCGCGTATGTCCATGACCAAAGGTGTTCAAAAGTATATCCCAGCAATTACAATATATAAAGGATCAACAAGTAGTCACCATTGTACGTAACACACGTGAATACAGCCCGTACATAAAGAAACCACATTATCAGCTGCAATGACCTACTGATCTATAATAATCACAGGCTCAACGGACTTGACCGAATGACCCGTTAACCTCACCTACTTTCAGTAAGCCAGAAACAGTACACTAATTTGCATGGAAACGAATCACCAAAGCAAGAACTGAAATATTTACATAACGTTTTCGCATACGCCTATTAGCGCAATTGTTCAATAATATACCACTGTAATTCTAGTACTCATACAACATATTTCTGATCATTATTATATGTAAATATATGAAAATGCCGCCATAGCATGCGGAAACCACATTATCAGCTGCTAAGAGTTATCGATAGTTATATATATAGATCGTCGACATTTACTAGTAACGAGGTCCGGAGTAGGTGGGTTATCTAAAAGATGAGTGCGCGGTCTTGGGGCCGACACTTCACGAAAATTACCCCCACCACAATAATTGACCTTACACTTTTATCGTTCCCTTTCGTTGCATGCAAAGGCAGTATTCGGTTACAATGGTTAATCTTCACCAATCTTGCATCAGTGCTACCTACAACCATCGATTGTTTATTATATTTGCATTGCCACATGTATAAACCCTTCCATATTTATAAATAAACAAATGTTGGTTTACCTAGCGACATGACATAGCAAAGGTTTTAGCGTATGTGGGCGCAGGTTTTTAAGGCCTCTCATACGAGCAAAATGTCCATATTAAAGACCTGCTTTGTATTTTAATCTTCAATTTTAATATATAATTTGTTCTTTAAACTAAGAAAAAAGAACAACTTCGTCTAATAACAATAACCATAATGAATTCTCAAACTTTCCCAGGTACATCGGCGAAAAACGCCGAACCCCATGATGTCATGATGTCAATATGACCTGCTTTGTATTTTAATCTTCAATTTTAATATATAATTTGTTATTTAAACTAAAAAAAGAACAACTTCGTCTAATAACAATAACCATAATGAATTCTCAAACTTTCCCGGGTACATCGGCGAAAAACGCCGAACCCCATGATGTCAATATGATGTCATCTCTCCAAATAAAAAAATATTTAACATCACACCCATATATGGGTGTGATATTAAATATAATGTTTTTATTTGGCGAGATTACAAGTTGTCTATGTTTAGACATTGCTACATATACAAGGAAGGTTTGTGGTGTTACGAAGTATTTTCAGTCAAACGACCCGCGCCGTGACCGTTTTGTTTATACATCACCAAAGAAGTATACACCAGGGGATGTTGTCTTCGCTGAATTTTCGAAATGTATGCGCTACTTTACTGTACATAAATCGCATTAGTAACCGCCGATTTAAACACTATTTATCATTGCAGTAAAACAGCGTGTTAATAATCTTCTTTTAAGAAGCTGTAGCAAACAACATGAGTAGGCAGATCTGATTGAATGCAAAATAAATGCTTATAAAAAATTAAAAGGAAAGGTCATAATTTGCGGTGGGGGTAATGTTCATGAAACGTCGAACCCCAGGGTCGAGCGCTTATTTGTAAGATAACCCACCTACTCCGGACCTTCCATACACCAAATTTCTGTTATTTATGTATATAGACCTTGTTAAGTGAATAGAGCTGATTTTACGGTGTCTACCGCTATAAGAGGTTGCAATTAATATTGTTTATGATAATCATTAATTCCAAATAATTTTGATATGGAAATAACCAAACAATATTGATGAGGGTTTTTGCCGATTGACACCTGAAAATCTTCAAGACAGGTATATTTATTATTTGCTTTCCACTTCGGTTCGTATGCAAATTAACATTGCGGGCGGCAAATGGCGCCGTTGTCTGGCGATATGATTCACTACTCGCCGTCCCCCCAACGTATTGGATCCACGACAGCGAAATATTATTTATGATGAAGATATAAACTTTCCCACAAATTAGCTAGGACATTAATATATTTTGGCTAACGTTGCCTGCTCATGGAAAATGACTATAGGACCCACTACCTCCCGATCGATGACTCACGGGTCATTTGTTTGCGTATAATTATCTATTATTTTATATAACGAATTGTATATGGAAATGACTGAAATAGATGTATCAAACGTTATAATGTAACGGGAAACCAAATTGTCATACGCATTAAGAGACGACATTTTCAGCCGCACGTACGACTACCTGATTATATACAATTACGGTAAATAGCCGAGACGCAGTCAGCCATGAAGAACGTGTCCTGGTTCGCGCGATCTTCTCGAAGCAACACACGCTTAAGCTAAGTCAATTTGCGTACAGGAGGATCCCAAAAGAACTAAAACTTATGCAATTATAACGTCCTCCTAAACATGCGTTAGCACAAATATTAATTCGGAACTTTCGCGTAATTCCAGCACACAGAAAACGCCAAATGCGTGTTCACCACGTGTGCCGATAAACTAAATTGTCTGGTGCAATGTGATATCACATTGTGTGCTGCACACATTTTATGTAAATATCGTCGGAGTCGTTACATTAATATGTCCGGAGTTGGTAGCGTTATGAACATTGAATAAGTGATCAGCCTTGGGGCCTGACTCTAATGAGACTAAGCCTCAACCGCAATATTTGACCTTATCTTGTTGTCCTCCTAGTAGTTTTAAAGGTACACAATGTATCCGTTTTTATTGTACAATCACGTTTTATGTTATCTTGCCTGGCTGAATGTTTGCTAATCTGCAATAAAAAGTAAACGAAAATACGGAAAAGGCTCGTTTTCCTATTTACGTCATGTAGTGTTCGGAACGGTTTTGTAAATAACGGTAGGTACCGGGTTATAGCTGTATGGTGAGATGTTGCTGCCCTGGCGGCGCTACTGGAGGAGGATCATTCGTCAAGTAAACTTCAGACTTCAAGTCTGACATACTATTCGCCAACTAGGGGCGTATCCAGAATTTTTTATTGGGCCACATTTTTTTCAGCTATATTGGAAACGGTGTTTCCGAAACAAACATCCACGAAGTACTACATTTCTCCACTCGATGGTTATATATCTTTATTTTTGCATTAGCCGGCGACGTTTTTAGTGAGGGCTGAGTCAGTACTCAATAGTATTAGTAAAAAATTGCTCCCACCATGGGGGGGGCGACCGCCCTCTCGCCATACTCCTAAACACACCGGCGTGATATCAACAGTTATTCTCCGTGATATGAGGAGTAACTGTAACAAACATATTACTGAATACTTATTACTACATGGTGTGTTTGATAACTACAATAAACAATACAAAAAGGAAGGTCATAGTTTGCGGTGGGGGTAGAGTTCATTTAACGTCTGACCCCAGGGCCAGATCGCTTTATTCGTAAGATAACCCACCTACTCCGGACCTCCCGACATCGAATCCTAGATAATACATATATAGACCAAGTCAAGTCAATAGTGCTGGTTTTATGGTGTCTGAACCCATAGGTGTATGCAAGTTCGTTTTGTGTATGGTAATCACTATTTCCGTGTGAATTTCATATTATCATATTAAATCAACACAATAATATCCATTAATACAAACGCTGATAGAGCCATGAAAATACTTCCAGATACGAATATTTGTTATTTACTTTTCAATTTACTTCCTATGCAAATTGGCCTCACGGCCGGCGGTGAATGGCGCCTTTGTCGTGCGACCCGGTTCACGGCTCACCACCTTGCAACGTATTGAATAGTTGTCATCCCTTGTTTCTGATCTGTGACACGACAACAAAAATGAAGTTACAGAACGTATTAACTAAACACCCAGCTAACGTTTCGTGTCTTCCTTTCGCATGGTACTGACCAAGTCCTACTTACGCGCTATGACCGAGTCGCAAACCTCAGCACTCTAGCTTGGCCTTGCACCTGTATCGCGCCGTCGACGAACTATAACATCACCAAGCAAGGCTGTCAGCAACCCGGCAGTTGGATAATGTTATCAGCTTCTAAAGCTTCTGGGTGATGTGACTTTCTACCGTAGCCCACGGGATCTGATATTGCCATCATGGTATGTCGGTTAAAATTGTACGGGGGAACTTTTTTTGTAAATGTATCTCTAATTATTATTGTTGTGTATTGATGTTTATTTACACTTTTGTTTGCGTGTATACACAATGAACATTATATTCGAAAGGAGTTACTATTCCCAATGATCTGTTTTTCGTATTACGTATTACGACCCAGTCTCAGTCAGCTGCGTATAAATGGGCCAAATGACGTCAGCATTAGTCACACTACTACGATAATTTGTGTACAAAGGTCCACGAAACATAGGCATAACATTAAACCTACGTAACATTCTCAAATATGTTGATTAACAAAAACGTCCCGTTCAATATTCGCTTATTTCTAGCACACAATACAGTAATGAGAGTATTGTTTTACATTTTATGCATAGTGGGCGAAACCTCCCCGAGCTCTGTAATACAAATTATCCATTGCACATGCACGAGCCGTTGATCACGCCAATCCAAGCTTTAAAGTTCCTTCCTCGATACATTTTCGTGCTCGCAAAAATTAAAACCAATCTACTACGACATGCTAGCTCGTCTGTGCAAGTGGATGATTTTTGTTTTGATGAAATCATCAGACAAACTATTAAATGCTTTTAAAATCGGCGGATAGAGGAACAGTGGTCCGGCTCTATATACGATGACAGAAGGCTATTCACAGGTTCGTATGTTACCCGATCTAATTATCGAAGTCAATTATTTCGATGATTTTAACAATTGTATGCACACTTTCAATCAAATTAACTGAGTGAGTTTTAATGATAGATGTCAAGTATTGCAGGTGGCGTTTTATATGTTTACAACGTCGCCGTTTGAAGGACGTCAATATTCTAGACCACGAGGAGAATTGGCACAGGAGAAAAATAAAGGAGGCGATTAACATCCACAGAAACAAACCTACGCTGAACCGAGACGTCGGCCAGGAGCTCCCACCAGTCCAAAACAAACTGCAAGTTTCTTGAGAGGTAATTATGATTAATAGGGTTGTTGTTGTCTTGTTGACAGTGGGATCAGGCCTGGCCCACTGGGACACAGCCCCTCCCCCTGACCATACTGTGACCCCTGTCTCTTTGGTAAATTTTATTTTTAAACAACTTAATTATTAGTAGTATGGCCAGCAACCCCTACACAGTAAATGCAATTAACCATACGAGAAATAGGTATAATAATAACATCTAATTAACTAGATTCTCTATAGATTACCCAGGGTGCTGCCATATGGTGGCAAGTAATGGCACCATCAACCCTGTGCTCCTCTGTTATCCTCGCGTGACCTTTGCTGGGTGACCGGTGGGGTGATCAGTGGGGAAATTATAAATTAATAATTGTTTAGTAACCATGTTGGTTACATAAATAAAAAATTACCACAATCAACGAGACGATTTTCTCCCGGGATTCACTTCAACCAAGATTAGAACACCACTACACATTTATGTACACGTCCTTTGTGCGAAGTGGTAAACACCAGAGATAGACTAAACTGGCATAATTTTAGTTCAACAGAAGCAGTCAGCGAATCCTGTGTTAAGGAAAGAACGGGTATGTTTGCATAAAGTTTTCGCGTATGTCCGTTAGCACAAGTGTTCAATAGTATATGAATAATATCCCAGTAATTGTATTACATACGTGATGTACAATTAGTCATCATTGTAAGTAAACACATGTTAATACCGTCCATCAATGCTATCAGTCTAATATCGACAGCTAGACGAACAAAAAACCACTTTTTAACAACGAACGTAGTAACGATCGCCAAGACACCCCATCCCATGCAACGCTCCGTAACACTTACCTGGACACCCCAACCCCCTGAGGGTGACGTATTTTATGGATGGCACCTTATAATTATATGTATTGTCACATGCATAAACCCTGCCACGACACTAACAAATAAACCTATTTGACTGTTTTACACAATACCAATGAATGGGTGTGATTGATATTAGTTTATTATTAGAAGAGTTTACAAGTTCCCTATGTTTAGCCATTGTTTCAAATACGAGGCAGGTTTGTGGCGCTACGAAGCGTTTTCAGGCAAATGACAAACATTGATTGAATATGTGCTACTGTATACAAATCGCACTAGTAATTGCCTGTTGTAACACTATTTACAATAGCGGGAAATGGCTTGTATATATTCTTATTTAAGAAGCTGTAACATTAACGTGGGTAGGCAGATACGTTTCATTGCAAAACTGTATTTAAAAAATCGCAAAAGAAGGTCGTAGTTTGCGGTGGGGGTAGAGTTCATTTAACGTCTGACCCCAGGGCCAGAGCGCTTTATTCGTAAGATAACCCACCTACGCCGGACCTCCCAACAGCGCGTTCTCGTTGATAAGAATATAAACCCAGTCAAGTCAAGTCAAGCTGATTTTATGGTGTCTGAACCCATATGTGTATGCCACTTTGTTTTGTGTATGGTAATCACTAGTTCCGTATGGATTTTACATGAGAGTAACACCACAATTTCGTTGAAAGCAGTTGCGAACTGATTCATGGAAATACTTCAAGATACGAATATTTGTTCTTTGCTTTCCACTTTACTTCCTATGCAAACTGAGTCGCGGCCGGCGGGCCAATGGCGCTAATATTAGAGAGTTTTGAAGTGCACCGATCTCGGCTCCCTTCCCGATTTCTTGCGCGATCGGTACGGTGAGTACGCGATCGGGGACCGAGTAGAGTTTTTGCAACATGCGACACTCGCATTTTTGGATTCTACCAACAGTTTACCAATAATGTATTGGTCTATGTAAACACACATTTCAAACCACAGGAATGTAGCTCGATTAATTTCTGAGTTACAGTTTACCAATAATGTATTGGTCTATGTAACCACACATTTCAAACCACAGGAATGTAGCTCGATTAATTTCTGAGATTATAATCCACTTTTGCAGATTTCTTATTTCAGGATGGTGTTCTGGATATTTAAAAATTGTAGAATTTGACATAGACAATGTGTACCAATATAACTACACGTTCATGAAATTTCAGATACATAACTTGAAAACTTCTTAAGTTAGACGCACTTGAAAAATATAATCTAGACCTATGATCCGAGTACGTATTCATAAGGTTTTTCTTGCATTTGACAGCAATATTTACATAATTTTCTTACAACTTTTGGAATAGGCAGTACATCATCTAGTTGATAATTGTGTTGTAATCTGATGCGTCCATCAACAATATTTTTTTCAACATGAAGCCATTTGAATAGAGAAACCAAATACAGTCACAGGCATTGCCATTATACCTATTTCTCATATACAAATAAATCGGAATGTTATCTTTATTGCCATAGCATTTTGGGATGCTATATATATATATATATATATATATATATATATATATATATATATATATATATATATATATATAGGCCACTTTTCACAATTTTTCCAACAACATAGAAACCTCAAAGTTCTCATATATGTAGGTATATTACTGATCCAAATGTGATTTATTTGTGTTCTAACATGTTTTATTGTTGAACTCACTCGTTGGTTAAATTTCGCACATAAAAACCATTTACCTCACCAATGGCAATGGCAGGTTGTGGGAGAACTAATATACAGTAGTATGTCTATTACTATATAGCATCTACAAATTATGGAGAATAACCATGCCAAAATCTCACAGTTCTTGCACAAACAGTTTTTGAGTTATTGGTATTCTAAGCAGAACAAGAAATCTTCATGATATCCGAAAATATGTAAAATAAAACACTTGTTTGTATTGTTGCACGACCCAAATTTGTGCGTTGCACAATTCCGTGATAACGCAGTATTTTTATCGTTCTGCAACTAGCGGTTGGTCATTGGAGGTCAGTGTTTATGTTCAACTGACAGTTGCAGTTGTGGGCATCGTGTCACAAGAAAATATGAATATATTTACGAAAATAATAGTCGGATAGTTGTTCTAACCCTGCATATGTGAACCAAAACAAAAGGTGCACGAGTTGAAGGTAATATAACTTCAGTTTGGGATCTTTTTACAGTGACAATTAAATCAAAAGATTGCCAGTTCTAGTGATGCATAACAAACAGTGTATGCATATTTAAATGCTAGTGTGTAAAGGGAAACCTTATGATTTAGTATAAAACACTGCATAAATAACAACTTGGTGCATAGAAATGATGTATGTAGTTGCACGATTTTGTTAATTTGGTGGTTGAATATAGGAGGAAACGTCACACCTGCAAATCTTCAGCCACAACGTTTCAATCCTTCCAGAATTGTTTTATTTTTAACAAGTATCTACAATTTTTTTAATGTGATCAAATGCCCCATGAAGAAATGTCTTGGCATGCAAATATTGTGTGAGCAAATCTCTTTCCGACAAAGTTACAAAACATACTAAATGTTACAAGTTTTGTGATTTTAGAGCTGTTTTAAATACTAATTGAATGAAAATTAATTGTTAATTTAATTGAAGAATTTGGGAGGTTAATTCAATTTAATTGACCTAAGAAATGTGTGAGTTTATTTAATTTAACTGAAGAATTTTTGAATTAATTGTAATTTAATTAATTGACTTTTCATGTTACTTGCTCCATGCCTGATATATAAATATATATATATATATATATATATATATATATATATATATATATATATATATATATATATATATATATATATATATATATATATATATATATATATATATATATATATATATATATATATATATATATATATATATATATATATATATATATATATATATAACCTGTTAACTGTTTAATTTGAGTGTTTTGACTGGAATATATCATGTTTATATTGTATGCTGAACAGCAAGTCATTATTAAAAAACAATACAATCAGGCTGAACATGTATTCATTGTAGGGCCTCTTAACGCAACGATATCGACGATATTTGTATAAATACCAACAAGTATGTGCAGCTGATAATAATTGTGGTTTCACAATGCACCAGACAATTTGGTAATACATTTCATTTTCAGCCAATTGATAAAGAAATAGTAAGCAAGATAATAGATTCGCTCCCCAAGAAAACAAGTTGTGGTTACGATGCCTAAAACATCTAAAATAAATTGTTTTATTAATGAAGCCTCTCACCGTGATCATAACCCAATCATTAAATACAGCAATATTCCCAGATGAACTTAAAATCGCCAAAGTCATTCTGATGTTCACGAAAGATGATGAATCAAATTTCAACAAAAATAGACCAATACCATTGCTACCATTATATAAAAAATCGTAGAAAATATATATATACAATCAAATTTACAATTACTTTGAACAGCACACCAATGTGGTTTTAGAACACAACACTCGACAGATCTGGCAGTACTAGAACTAGTTGACAAAACAACTACAGCCTTTGATAATCGTGAAACCCCAATGGATATCTTTTTATACTTCTCAAAGGCTTTTTACACGTTAGATCACAATATTCTCCTAAGTAAACTAAGCCATTATGGAATAAAGAACGTAGCATTAAATTTGTTCAAAAGTTACTTACGAAATCGTAATCAATGAAGCTAAATCAAAACCTCATGAATCTATCCTTGGTCCCCCACTTTTCATAATATACATTAATGACTCACCAAATGCAAGTGAAATTTTTAACTTCATAATGTATTTTCAGTCAATTGAGTAACTCAAATCTGATAAATCTGTAGTGGACGTCATAAACAATGAACTAAGCAATTTAAATCAATGGCTCAACATTAATAAATTATCTTTAAACATAAGTAATAAAATATTAATTATATTGTACATACAACAATACATAAGAAAGTAAATCATGCACTAATACAAATAAAAGGCACCCTTGTTGAAAGAGTCAATAATTAAAATGTTCTATGTTTAACAATCAGCGAACATTTAAATTGGAGAATCCATACCAATAAAATTGCCAACAAATGTTCAAAAATTATTGGAATTTTAAATAAATTAAAACACTATTTACCAACTCAAATCGAATTGAAATTGTACAATTCACTGATTTTTACACACATACATAAACTACTGCATATTAACACGGGGCTGCTGGAGTAAACGAATAATTAAAACCCAAAAGATAGCACTCCGACTGATAAATCTGAGCAGATGCAATGCACAAACTGACCCAATTTTTATTTATTTTATTATAAATAGAAACACCACACATTACCCGCTTATGGTTACAAACGAATAATAGTATTCACCATAATAAAACGCAAAAAAAATGTATGATATAACATACCACTTATAGTAAACAATACCCCAGAATCCATCAAAAGTAACACTAACACAGAGTATATATGGATTCATAAACTATATAAAGACGTATTACTTACGAACTGAAATTAGAAAATCTAAAAGAACCTTTGATAAAAAATTGGCAGGTAATATAAAAAATTACAGCAAGAGTTTCTATGCTTATGTAAGGAGTAAACAGAAAGTACGAGATAAGGTCGGACCACTGGAAAACAACGGTGAAAACATAATTTCAGATGGGTTCCAAATGGCAGAGGTCTTGAATGAGTTTTTCAGCTCAGTTTTTACCACAGAAGATATCAGCTCACTTCCAGTTCCATTGACTAAATTTGAGGGCAATAAATCAGAACATTTAGGGCAGTTATTTGTAACTTCTGAAATGATAGCAAAGAAAATTAAGAAGATGAAAGATAATAAATCACCTGGAGTTGATGGGATACCACCAAAACTGCTAAAGGAAATTGTTGATCAAATTAGTACACCACTTGCAAACTTATTTAACTTGTCACTAGAAGAAGGAATAGTTCCTTCAGAATGGAAAGAAGCAAACATTACGCCGCTATTTAAGAAGGGATCGAGGAAGAAGCCAGAAAAATACAGACCAGTGAGTTTAACATCATTTGTATGTAAATTACTCGAAACATTAATTAGAGACCACATGGTGGAATTCCTCGTAAAACATAAATTAATAAATACATCTCAACATGGATTCCTAAAAGCAAGGTCATGTCTAACCAATCTCTTATGTTTTTTAGAAGAAATTACAAAGTGGGTAGATGACGGGTCACCAGTGGATGTTGTCTACTTAGATTTTCAGAAGTGCCACATCAAAGATTGTTACTTAAACTAAAAGCCCATGGTATAGGCAATGATGTAATCAACTGGATAGAAAAGTGGCTTACACACAGAAGACAGAGAGCAATAGTAGATGGTGAGATTTCAAACTGGAAATCGGTTTTGAGTGGGGTACCACATGGATCAGTATTAGGCCCTATACTGTTTTTAATATGGGTGCTGCCATATGGTGGGTAGCAAGTAATGACACCATCAACAAGATTAGGTAGCCTGTCAACACAAACTATAACTAAACTCTTATTTGTCAGTGTTTCCCACGCCACGTGTGGATGTACGCTGAATCATTTGTACTTGATCTCACTTCCTCTCTTGGCCGATGTGTTTCTGGGAACTAGAAATGCCCGTATCAAAATTACAAGAGTATTTCCACGAAATGCTCATCATTACCCGTCTGACCACCAATTAGAGTTAAGTTCCCGTATGTGAACCCAGTAGATCTCAGCGAGCAATGTTATTGGTTAACACAGCAACTGAAAGTTCCACGTTTCAGCTTGTAATCAGCCAGACACTGATGTAATCAGAAGCCCCCTGGCGGCGAGGATTGGGGCACCAAGGTTCTTCGCACTACTGTATCATTCGTCGGGTAAATTTCCAACTTCAAGTATTTGACACATATTATTCATCAAGTTATTTTCTACGATAATTGTTATGGAGAATAACAGTAATAAACATATTACTGATTACTACATGAGGTTTTTGATAATTACAAAAGGAAGGTCATAGGTTGCGGTGGGGGTAGAGTTCATATGACGTCAGGTCCCAAGACCAGAGCGCCTTCATTGTAAGATAACCCACCTACTCCGGACCTCCCAACATTACATTCTCGGTAATACGTATATAAATCCAGTCAGGTCAATAGTGCTAGTTTTATGGTGTCTGAACCCGTAGGTGTATGCCAATTTGTTTTATGTATGATTATTAGTAGTTCCGTATGAATGTCATATGAGATTAACACCGGAATTTCCACGAAAGCAGTTGCCAATTGATCCATGAAAATACTTAACGATACGAATATTTGTTCTTTGCATTTCACTTTATTTGCTATGCAAATTGACGTCGCGGTCGGCGACGAATGGCGCGCTTTGTGAGTTTGTCGTGCGACCCGGTTCACCGCTCATCATCTTGCAACGTATTGGATAGCTGTCATCCCTTGTTTCTGATCCGTGACTCGACAACAAAAATGAAGCCACAGAACGTGTCGCGTATTAACTAAACACCCAGGTAACGTTTCGTATGGTACTGATCAAGTCCTACTTACATGCGGTGACAGAGTCGCCGAGCAGCGACGGTGGTGCCTGGTGGCGGTGCCCAAGTCACGACACAAGTGTTGGCCGGTCGTGAATTCGGTCGATCGAAACAATCTTAGCATTCTTGCTTCTGTGTCGCGCCTTCGACAAACTAACATCACCAAGCAAGGCTGTCAGTAACTCAGCAGCTGGACAATGTATTTAACTTCTAAAGCTGCTGGATAAGTGTGACAGAATGGATGGAAATTCCCGGACGGCGCGTTATTCAAAACGAGGCTTGTATGCCGGTTGGAAATCCCCCGCTGACTCCGTCACTAAACGAGTGGCAAGTTACCTATAACTTCAATTAGTTGACAGTGTAATTAAGTAAATATTCTGTTATAATCACAACTGTTTTACTTACTCAACGTTTCGGCTACCTTTGGTAGTCTTCACCAGGAAATTAATTCTGTGGACGGATCGCTATTTAGTATTTTGACATTGGCGACAATGTTATTTAAAGTTTATTTTCATGCTGTTCGCAATTTCTTTTATTCTGAAATTCAACTATGTTAATATTTATTACATCAACCTCATATTGGAAGCTAAAAGGAAAGTAGCTTAGGTCATACATAAAATCTGTTCAACCTTCCCTTTTAAAAATAATTGTCTAATTAAAGCAGCTAAAAAACATAGCAGCTGAAAAGTAATGCTTATAGAATATAATGTCCATTGTGTACACACGCAAATAAAAGGGTAAACACTTGCACACAACAATGACAATTATATACATTCACAAAAGGTTCAATTGTATATGCGTAGTTAACTCCCCGGCGGAACACAGGCCACCAACGATTCATTTCTATCGGCACGGTTTGGGGCTTCCACTCCTTTCCATGCATATTCTGTTTTTTTATGTCTCTTCTACTTCCCTGTGCCAGGTGTTTCTTGGCCTTCCCCTTTTCCTCTCGCCTTGGGGGTTCCATTTAAGCGCCTGTCTCGTCATGTGTTGTGTTAGCTCCCTGAGAGTATGGCATATCCAGCTTCACTGCTTTCTTCTAATTTGATGTTCGATTGCTTCCTGATTTGTTCTTTCTTATAGTGCTTCATTGCTAATTGTTTCTGGCGACAAAATCCTTATAATTCTTCTTAGTCATTTATTTACAAAAGTTTGGATCTTCTGTAGCATGGATTTTGTGGTACGCCATGTCTCTGATAGCTTTAAAATCTGAGTATAAAATGCGTAGCTTGGTTAATAGTGAAATTTCTCTGGACTATCTTATCAGGCACGACAGAGGCTGCCTTTGGTTTCCTAATCCTAGCCCTTACATCATTATCTGTTCCTCCGTTTGTGTCCACGATGCTTCCTACATACTTGAAAGACTGTAATTCATCTAGGACTTTTCTTTTGTTGTGTAATTTTGCTGTGGATCGTTGTGATCTTGGTCTTGTCTTTGTTCACATTTAAGTCCTAATCGGCTGCAGTTGTTCCTGTTAGTTGTATCTGTTCTTGGATTCGCTTCTGGTTGTGTAAAAGAAGAGCCAGGTCATCGGCAAAGTCAAGGTCATCTAGTTGTTCCCATAGTGTCCATTGTAAACCATTTGTCTGTCCTTCTGTAGCCGTTCTCAAGGTCCAGTCGACGGCCATCGGGAACAGAAATGGTGACAGTATGCATCACTGTTTCACGCCAGTCTTTACATCAAATTGGCTTGTGGTTTTTACCTCGTGCACACCTCTGTAGATCATTCCCTTGTACTTCGTTTTGATTATCGAGATGAGCTTCTCTGGTATTCCATAGTGTCTCATTAGCTTCCACGTGGTCTCACGGTCTTAGCTATCAAAGGCTTTTTTGAACTCAATAGATTTAATGTAAACAGGAAAGTTCCATTCTACAGACTGCTCGATTATAAAGTGAAGTGTTGCTGTCCGGCCGGTGCATGATCTTTCCTAACCCAGTTCATGTTATGGATCCGCAACAAGGTATGACAGCTATTCAATACTCTGCAAGATGATGAGCGGTGAACCGGGTTGCATGACAAAGGCGCCATTCGCCGCCGGCCGTGACGTCAATTTGCATAGGAAATAAAATAGAAACCAAAGAACAAATAGTCTTAGCTTGAAGTGTTGTCAGGGGTTAATCAGCACATGCTTTCTTGGAAATTATGGTGTCAATTTAATGTGCAAATCATATGGAACAACTGATTACTGTACACAACACAAATTGGCATACACATACGGATTCAGACACCATAAAATCAGCATTATAACCGTGACTGGGTCTATATATGTATTACCGAGAACATACTGTCGGGAGGTCCGGAGTAGGTGGGTTATCTTACGAATAAAGCGCTCTGGCCCTGGGGTCAGACGTTAAATGAACTCTACCCCCACCGCAAACTATGACCTTCCCTTTTGGTGTTTTTTTAGTTATCACCATGTAGAAATCAACATTCAGTAATGTTTGTTACACATATTCCCCATATCACGAAGAATAACTGATGGTGAACAAGTATTTGGCGTTTCCTCGAGTTAATATTCGTGCTAATGCATGTTTAGGAGGACGTTATGGTTGCATAAGTTTTAGTTCTTTTTGGGATCCTTCTGTACGCAAATTTACTTAGCTTAAGCGCGTGTTGCATCGAGAAGACAGAGCTAATCAGGACACTTTCTTCACGGCTGACTGCGTCTGGGCTATTTACCCTAATGGTCTATAATCAGGTAGTCGTACGTGAGGCTGAAATTGTCGTCTCTTAATGCGTATGACAATTTGGTTTACCATGGTACCGGTCATTACATTACAACGTTTGATACATCTATTTCAGTCATTTCCATATACAATTCGTTATATAAAATAATAGATAATTATACGCAAACAAATGACCCGTGAGTCATCGATCGGGAGGTAGTGGGTCCTATAGTCATTTTCCATGAGCAGGCAACGTTAGCCATAATATATTAATGTCCTAGCTAAATTATGGGAAAGTTTATGTCTCCATCATAAATAATATTTCGCTGTCGTGGATCCAATACGTTGGGGGACGGCGAGTAATGAATCATCGCCAGACAACGGCGCCATTCGCCGCCATGTCAATTTACATACGAACAGAAGTGGAAAGCAAATAATAAATATACCTGTCTTGAAGATTTTTAAGTATCAATCGGCAAGGACACTCATAGATATTGTTGGGTAATTTTCATATCAAAATTATTTGGAATTAATGATTATCATACACAATATTAATTGCAACTTCTTATAGCGGTAGACACCGTAAAATCAGCTATATTCACTTAACAAGGTCTATATACGTTACTAACAGAGATTTGGCGTATGGAAGGTCCGGAGTAGGTGGGTTATCTTACAAAATAAGCGCTCGGCCCTGGGGTTCGACGTTTCATGAACATTACCCCCACCGCAAATTATGACCTTCCCTTTTAATTTTTTATAAAAAATATATTTTGCATTGAATTACATCTGACTACTCATGTTATTTGCTACAGTTTCTTAAAAAAATATTAACGAGCTATTTTCCACAATTATAAATAGTGTTTAAGTCGGCGGTTACTAATGCGATTTCTGTACAGTAAAGTAGCGCATACATTTCGAAAATTCAACGAAGACATCATCCACTGGTGCGTGCTTCTTTGGCGATGTATAAACAAAACGGTCAAGATAACCTTATTAGCACTAAGTAAGCCTTCGCAGTCACGAGGCTGAAAATGTCTCACAACGCGTAACACAATTTGGTTTACCATCGTACTGGTCAATACATTATAACGTTTGATACAAATGTTACAGTCAATTCTATATAACATTCATTATATAAACTAATATATAATTATACCCAAACATATCGTCCGTGAATCATCTGGAGGGGGTGGGTATATTCCATCAGCAGGTAACGTTACCAAAATAAATAAAGGTCCTAGCTAATTTGCGGGAATGTGTATGTCTTCATCATAAATAATAATCGCTCTCGTTGATTCGATGCGGTGGAGGGCGGGCTGGTCGGCGAGCAGTGATCCATATCGCCAGAAAACGGCGCCATTCGCCGCCACCCAGCGACGGCAATTTGCATACGAACTAAAGTGGAAAGCAAATAATAAATACAGCTGTCTTGAAGCTTTTCATGTGTCAAACGACAGTCGCGTTCGTCAATGTTGTTGGGTAATCTTCATATCACAATTATTTGGAATTAATGATTACCATATGCTACATTAAGTGTACCTTATTGTAGCTATAAACATCGTAAAATCAGCTGTATTCACTTGACAAGGTCTATATATGAATAACAGAGATCTGCTTTATCCGTATAGTAGGTGGGTTATCTTACACATGCTAAGCAATCGGCCCTGTGAGTCCTACGCTTCAGCGGAACAAATCTAATAGCGGCAATGAAGAACCGAAACCTCTGGAAAGAAATCGTCATGTCACCACATTAAGTGAATGACATAAGTAAGTAGTAATCTTCCGCAATTATAAATCTCCGATTTCTAATACGATTTATGTACAGTAAAGTAGTACATACATTTCGAAAATTCTGCCAAGACATCATCCCGTCGTGTATATACTTCTTTAGCAATGAATGTATAACAAAACAGTCTCTGCACGGGTCATTTGCTTTAAAATGCCTCGTAACGCCACAAATCGTCGATGTTGTTGGTTAATTTTCATGTCAAACGTATTTGGAATTAATGATTACCATACGCAGCATTACTTGCACTCTCTTGTAGCTGGAGACAGCGTAATATCAGCTCTGTTCTCTTGAAAAGGTCTATATGATTTTATTAATGAAAGAGAACTCATTTGGGAGGTCCGGGGTAGGTGGGTTATTTTGCAAACAGAACGCTCTGGCCCTGGGGTCAGACGTTACATGAATTTTACCCCCACCGCAACCTTTCTTTTTTAATTTTTAAATATATTTTTGCAATGAAACACATCTGCCTACCCATGTTGTTTGTTGCAGCTTCTTAAATAATGATACTAACAAGCTATTTTCCGCACTTTTACAGTGTTACAACCGGCGATTGATAATGCAATTTGTGTATAGTAGCACATGTAAAAAATGCAACCAAGACACGCCTGGTGACATTCTCGCCAGCCAGGGGTGGTAGTAGTACTACAGTACCCCTGGAAGATCTGTTTAGACGTGGATTTGTCAGTTTATCCAACGTAAATTGTGGATGTAGACTGAATTATTTGTACTTAGTCTCACGTCCACGTCGATGCGTTTTGGGGAACTACACGCGTTCGCGTCCAAACTTCAAAGAGCGTTCCCACGAAATGCTCACCATTACCTGTCCGACCAGCGACGACGGATCCACCAATTAGAGTTAAGTTCCCGTGTATATCTGATCGAGCAATATTATTGGTTAACAAAACAACTGAAAGTTGCACGTTTCAGCTGTTTAATCAGCCAGGCACTGATGTAGTCAGAAGCCACCTAACGGCGATGATGGGGACACCAAGGGAGGCGCTGACTTCTTTCTTGAAATGCTCTCTCTCTCCCTGATCGTAACTAGATAAGATAAGATAAGATAAGATAATACTTTATTGTCTCAACAATGAAATTGAGAAATTTGTCTCGGGTAAGAACAGACATGACTGCAATATACATAAAACCATTCTATAAAAGCGGCAGATAAGTAGACAATGAAACAGACTAAAAATAATAGTAATAATATTAAAAATAAATACACACATAAATAATGATAAGACAATATAATACATTGCATACACATTACTTGTTATGCTAGGAACGACAAGTGACACTGTTGCAGCAAGCATCATGAGTTGAATTGTTTAATGGACAGTGGCACAAATGAGTATTTGTATCTGTTAAGCCTGCAGGGAGGAGATCTATATCGTCTGCCAGAAGGCAGGAGCTGAAATTCATTGTGTAAAACATGTTTGGTATCGTAAATAATCTTGACTGACTGTCTTCTTAATGTCTGTTCAAAAATCACCTGAAGGGAGATCACGGGAGATGTGGAACCTGTTATTTTCATGGCAGTTCTCATTAAGTGAGAAAGCTGTGAGTTCAACTATTCCTCTGGGAGTTCATTCCAGAGGCGATCAGTAAGAATGTACTTTTATGACCAGCAGTGTTTAGGCAGCTGTGTTGTGATATGTTGATGCCCTGGCGGCTCTTCGCATTACTGGAGGAGGATAATTCATCAGGTAAACTTCAGACTTCAAGTCTTTAACATATACTATTCACCAATAGTTATTCTCCACAATATGGAGACTGGCGGTAACAAACATACTACTTATAACATGGCGTGTGTGATAACTAGAAAAAAATACGAAAAGGGAGGTCATAGTTTGCGGTGGGGGTAGAGTTCATTTAACGTCTGTCCCCAGGGTCAGAGCGCTTTATTCGTAAGATAACCCACCTACGCCGGACCTCCCGACTAACCGTTCTCGGTAATATATATATAGAACCAGTCATATCGATAGTGCTGGTTTTATGGTGTATATACCTACCGGAATATGCCAATTTGTTTTGCGTATGGTTATCATCATTTCCGTATGAATTTTACATGAGATTGACACCAGAATTTCCACAAAAGCAGTGGCTGATTGATCCGTGAAAATACTCCAAAACACGAATATTTATTCTTTGCTTCTCATTTTATTTCGTATGCAAATTGCGTCGCTGCCAGCGGCGAATGGCGCCTTTGTCCCGCAACCCGATTTACCGCTCATCGTCTTGCAACGTATTTATTGAATTGCTATTACTCGTTGTTTCTGATCCATGACACGACAACAAAAATGAAGTTACAAAACGTGTCGCGTGTTAACTAAACACCCAGCTAACGTTTCGTGCCTTTCTTTCGTATGGTACATAGCAAATCCTACTTACGTGAGATGACCGAATCGCCTAGCTGCTACGCCTACGACGCCCACTAGTAGTACTGGTAGTACTACAGTCTACACGTGCTGTTAGTCATGAATTGGGTCGACCGAAACAAATATCAGCACCCGTGCTTCTGTCTCGCGCCTTCGATGAACTAACATCACCAAGCCAGGCTGTCAAAAACTCGTCAGCTGGATAATGTTCGCAGCTTCTAAAGCTCCTGGCTGAGTACGACTCTCCGTACATGTCTTGAATTTTTTGTCTTGTCGGTCGCCAGAGTGGATGGAATTCCCCGAGAGGAGCGCGTGATTCAAAACGAGGCTTACTAGATGCCAGTTGGAAATCCCCCACTGACTTCGTTACGAGTGGCTAGTTACTGCTAATTTCAGTTAGTTGACATGAATTAATAAAACAGTATAATTAAGTAAATATGTTCTTCTAATTACAATTAGTTTACCTACTCAACGTTTCGGATATCTTTGGTAGCCTTCACCAGGAAATTAATTCTGTGGACGGGTCACTATTTATTTTCCAACTGCCATTGGCCGCATTGGCATTGCCATTGGCATTGGCGACAATGTTATGTAACATTTATTTTCACACTGTTCGCAAATTAGTTTTTTTAATATTCTGAAAATCATCTATGTTAATATTAATGACATCAGTCTGCTGAAAAAAATCGTCAAATTCTGACTTTTTGTTCCTTTATTCCTACGGAAAATCAACTTACCAGATGCTCCCCATGAAATGACATCCAAAACAATTGCATCGCGCCTACATGCGCCAGGGATCCTACAGTCACTGGCACACGCTTAAGTTGATAGCCAGTCACTAGGTATCTGGGCACAGCATAAGTGCTGTTGTCCTAAAATACGGTCATATCCCTTTAAAAAAATAATTTTCTAGGCTCTAGAAAAAATCTAAACTAAAAAATAACAAAACGGGTACCGTCTCAAAATCACCGGCACTTAATTCGTATGCCATGAACACGGAAGTAAATAGTGACCTGTCCCCTTCTGGACGACAAGTTCTTCTTCGTTGTCACAACTACATAGTCTAGCTTCAGAAATATGATGTATCAGCAGATATTTTTGCACGGTGATGAGAGTCCATTGTCATCTGTAATAGCAAATGCAAGCCGAAACTATGGAAGAAATGTGTGATGGATGTAGTAAGGAAGGGCAAAAACCGACACATCATCTGAACAGCATAGAATAGGTTGGGGCAATACGCCTACTTTTTCGGGAAATCGACTCCTGGGAAAACCTTTTAGATATATCTCTGATATATTGGATGTATCACCTAGTTTATTATCTTAGCTGAAAATCTTGTATTGACATTTTCGATGTTCAATATCACAGAAAAAAGTTATAGCCATTTCAGCAGAGGTCCTGAAACTGGGCGTTTTGCCCCACCCCTGGGGCAAAACGCCCGCCCCTGGGCGTTATGCATTACTCAGCCTAATTTATTTATTAGTTTACTTATTTCGCCTTACCAAAGTGATGGTATTTTTGGTACACTTCAGTATAGCGAAACCTTGCTGCACATCATAGTAATATTTGTTGTTATAATTTTATTAAGAAGCGTGACTGAAATTGTTAATTAATTAGCTCCTTTTCTCTGAAATTCAACAAGTGCGTTATATCGTATATGTTTATTATAAATTGTCATACGCAGGCGGAACTTATCAAAAATTTCACCATCTGTATATCACTGGATTTTATCACTCGCATCCACAACATTCACAACATTAGTTATTACATATTTGTCTACTGCAGACACTCAACGCGTTGTCTCAGTTTCTTATGGTTACTGTCCACAAAACGACTTTTAGTGTGACCATTTTTATAATTTATAGAATCAAAAGTTTGACATAAAAAATATCGCGTGAATTTCGTTTTCTGCCACCGTACTCTAACCAAATGTCAAGAACTGTATGTGGCTTCATTTGGCGATCTCGAAATTCTTATTTTCGCGTTGTGAAACTAGTTAGAGGATGGGCTTTATGCCCCAAAACTTGCGTTATGCCCCATGCTATTCTACACACAACAGGCAGTAATAAAGTTCACGTACGATGAAGAGAGCGATAAGACCCTGTCTTTTTTGGATACACCTGTAGTTCGGAGGGGGGGGGGGTGGAACAGTGAAACTCCTAGAAAAATTCTCGAAAGAAGACACACAGACTAGTATCTGAACTTTACTTCTCACCATCCGCTACATCAGAAACTGGGGGTCATCAAAACGTTACTGGTGAGATGCAACAACATTGCCTCAGAGCCGGAGGACATAGAGCAAGAGGAGGACGTGGAACATATCACCGAGGCACTAGTACTATGCGGGTTGGACTGGACAAATAAGATTAAATAACAGCATATTCAGAAGAGAAAGACCAAGGAAAGGATGTTCCAATGACAAGAACGTGGAATAATCCAAAGGCATCGTCACCATCCTGTATGTCAAAGGAGTAGCAGAACCTCTACAGCATTTATTTAAACATCTTCATCCGGCTACAGCTGCCAGACCACATATAAATCTCAGGAGTCTACTAGTGCATCCAAACGACAAAGTGGACGAGATCAGAAAGACATACTGTGTATACCAGATACAATGTACGAGCTGTAGTCACACCTACATTTGGCAACACCAAGACTCGATGAGCCATACCATCACAATCAGACGGTTTAACCTTGAACAAAAGACAGAGTCAGCGACGGTTAGAGCACAAGTCTGCAATCACACACGATGCAGACAGGAACAATCGCATCATAGACCGGGATGGAACAAATGTGTTAGACAGAGAGAGCAACATAAACATGAGATGGGCTAAACAGGCCATAAGAAAAAAAACTCCAATCATGAATCGAGACAAATGCGATTGAGACATGTATGGGACGGCTTGCTTGCCACACCAATTGGCGAGCAGAGGATGAAACTATAGTCGTCCCATAATTCAGTTCCTGGCGAAGGCTATACCGACGGTAGCAACTAAAATATCAATACTTGTGATTAAAAGAAAATCGTTACTTCAGATATATGTCACTTTGACCCGCACTTTTTTTTGATTGGCCAACTCGTCGCATCCCACCTTTGTTTTGATTTACATCAACGAGATCCATCTCTGTTATAAGTATTACGGACAGTATTTCTTTTATTTATGCTTTTCTATGGTAAGAAATGTTGAACGATAGCGACAACATGAAAAAATAGCCTCTAAACATTGTAATTTGAGCTATGATAGTATCACTCACTGTCTGAATAATTGTAGATGGACGTAAATTTTGCAAACCTATTTTACCGGTCGCATTGCATGATGGGAGTTTATCTATAATTAATCTAAGTTTTATCATCCTGTTGTGTTATACGGGTAATTGACTCTCTGATACATTGAATGGTCTGTCTGATTAATAAATAAATAATGTTTATCTAAACATGGCTATTGTTTGTTTTTGCTGTTGTAGATTACAAGACAATGATATGTACAGCTGAAAAAAGAAGACAACGGTGCAGCCAGCCAAGAATTCCCATCACTTTAAGTGTTATGCTTTCCAACGTCAACGCTTGCCAAGTGTTGGAATATAAACACTTAACAAAATGTTGAATTAACACTTTAAGAGCAGTCGTTGTGGTTGGTTACACGGAATCTGGGTAACCAATGAAATTAACTTTCAAGCTAACTCATCAAATAAGCGTACACGTCTATCAGTTTATACGAAGCATTTAAATAGTGATTATATTGACACATGTCACATGTCACACAATAAAATAAACCGGACGTTGTCGTTGTATCATACATACTATTAAAGCGGTGAGCGTTGACTAACAGCGCAGGTGTCAGTAAACGACGAAATATTACTAGCGCACAGCCTACGATCTCCAATGTACCGCCAAATGCGAGCAGCGACGAAATCACGGCCGCGAAATCATCGTTTGTCAGAACGGCAAATGTATCATTCTCAGACGTCAGCAATGTACAGAATTTTTCAGTTATTAGATCAACCGTGAGGCGTATCCAATGTTTTTGTCCGAGAAGCCGCACTATCAGCTATTTCGACTCGGTGGTTGTTAAACAAGCGTTGCACGATTGTTGATTGACATATTTAATGCGTTGCACGACTGTTGATTGACATAGTTAATGCGTTGCACGACTGTTGATTGACATAGTTAATGCGTTGCACGACTGTTGATTGACATAGTTAATGCGTTGCACGACTGTTGATTGACATAGTTAATGCGTTGCACGACTGTTGATTGACATAGTTAATGCGTTGCACGACTGTTGATTGACATAGTTAAAGCGTTGATCGACTGTTGATTGACATAATTAATGCGTTGCACGACTGTTGATTGACATAGTTAATGCTTTGCACGACTGTTGATTGACATAGTTAATGCGTTAAACCGCACCCAGTGACCTATCGCCGTTTTTACTACAGCTCATATGTTTTTATTTTATAATTTGACACGTAAGATTACATCTTCCTGGTAGGGCACAACAAACAATATTTCTTTGGGATTCCTATTTTTATCATGGTTAAATTTCTATTTCACTTTATGTCATGATCCTACACGGGTTCCCCAGTGCATGTATGCGCACTTATGAAATCCTAATCAATGACAACTCTTACAAATCCGATACCGGCCACTTTATCATATTTGTGAAGGTTTCCCTTTATGCAGGAAATAGAATTATTTCCCCACCGAGCTGAAAGCGCTGCGGCTCGCCTGATAGACGACTGGAATGCATAAACAGCAATAAAGTACGGCTCGCGAACTAACCGCCTGGGGCGGCGATATCTGGTACTGGTTGGGCGAGAAATGATTCAGACGAACACAAATGATATTGCATATTTTGATAATTTCCCACCCAAACATACACGGAAACATGTCCAATCACCTACTCCAACCACTGAAATCACGAGCTGTGATTTTACTCACGTACATTCGGAACAGTAATTTTGGTTCGTGGACCAATCGAAGGTGATTAAAGCGTCAGGGATATAAACTATTGTACACAAATGTTTACCAAGTCAGTGTCTTTATTAAGGGTACATGTCCTGGTCGTTGTTATGGTCAAATCATATTATATAGTATCAACTATGTTGTAGCAATTTGACCTCCTAAATGAGTCGTAATGAACCGCAATTGCCTTAATGTTATTTGACCGTTATAGCTTTATGAATGCCGATCTTGCCGTTCAGCATGCAACGGAACATGATATTCGCCCGAAACATTAAATTAAACAGATGACGATAAAAATGTATTTTAAAATATGTGGTTAATTAAAAACACATTTGAGCGATCAAGATGTTAGAATAGATATAGTGTATACTATTATATAATAAATATAGTGTACACTATAGGATATATATATATATATATATATATATATATATATATATATATATATATATATATATATATATAATTATGTATATATATATATATATATATATATATATATATATATATATATATATATATATATATATATATATATATAATTATGTATATATATATATATATATATATATATATATATATATATATATATATATATATATATATATATATATATATATATATTATAGTATATACTATAGCATAGATAGTATATATTGTATATAATAGATTAGTGTATACTATATAGAATACATATAGTGTATATATTATACTATTTAACGATAAAAACCGATTAAGCTGTTTACTTTTAAATAAGTGATGTTATAGCCCTACATTTTTAACACATACATTGCTAACTGTAACACATGTGTACCGGGGAAGGTAATTTATTTTAGAAAACACCTCTTATAACGCCATCGGTTGCATATGCACCTACGCTGCTTGCTGAACCAAAATAAAGGCTGTGTTAAGACGTCACAAGCTAACAAGCAGCAGAATCGCGAGTACATTCGCACCTATCACGCGAATGACAGTGCTCGATTAATCAAAATGCTGTCGTGCAAGCAGAAAGGGTTAAAGGAGATTATGGCCGCCCGCGCTAAATAAAAAAGCCGTTTGATTGACGGCGCCGAAACGATAGACAATGAAGGAGGACGCGGACACGTTGCATTACCACTCACTCGGACACCGATCATTGTAATTACAGGACATGTCAATTATGCCTCGCTAAATCAGATCTGGGGAAGGTGTCAAAATGTGACGGTATTTCTACTGGCGCCGTTGACGCAGACTGCAACGTGTAGACCTATCTATCTGTGACAAGTAGCTTGGTGCCTACCCGGTGTACCGGTTGCTGATTCCCGTTTGTGGAACGAGAAGGTTTAATCTGTGGTACAACGTCAAGACAAGACAAGTTTCTCATAACACACCCGCAGTAAGTTCGTACCACTTCAAGGCTTTTCCTTCGAAACAGCTCTTAAACACGTTTGCTCTCTTTTGGGAAAAGCGTGCTGAAATATTTACAAAAGGTTATTTCACGATACGAAACGTACGAATACGGATGCGTTACGTTGAACTATTTCATAAATGTGGTATTGAGCAATCGAACAATTTCATACATGTGGATGAATTAAATTGAACTATGTAATAAATAAGGATGTGTTACGCTGAACTATTTCATCGTGTCCGTGATATGACGAAATACACATATATATGATTGCAATTCGCGTATGTCAGCAGCAATGCAGCTTAGACACAATTCCGGGGTATCCAAGGCGGGTGGTGAGTACATAATTAAATAGGAGTAATTTTTAAAACTGGTGAAGTGGAAAGGTCAATGTTACAACGTACGGGCCCACGTTGTAGGAAATCACCACACGTAGCTAGTTTACAGTCAACGACCACACGTATACTTCATCATCGAACCAATGAGCTTATCGGTTTACATTTTGTTTATCTCTGTTGTTGCTATGAGCCGGATGAGTCACAGGAGGCTTTCATATATATATATATATATATATATATATATATATATATATATATATATATATATATATATATATATATATATATATATATATATATATATATACATATACATATACATATACATATACATATACATATATATACATACACATACACATACACATACACATACACATACACATACACATACACATACACATACACATACACATACACATACATATATATATATATATATATATATATATATATATATATATATATATATATATATATATATATATATATATATATATATATACCGTCGCCGTGAAGCTAATACGGCGGCTTTATCTGGAGCGAGTTATCCGTCGCATTAAATTTCGCAAATGAAATTAATTAAGCCGAAATCCGAATTTCGTGCGCCCGCATTACAACGAGTACTTCGCCGTCGCCCCAGCAGCAGCTCAGCCAGCGCCCAGTGCAAACGGCGCTATCGATTTGCCGGTATCCAAAGCCGACTACTGTTCGGCGGATTGGATATTTCAGGGGCCGTATCAACATTTCACATGTTTTAAAGGTTAACTTTGTGGCAGTTTCAAGTGCAGCCTTGTTTGAATAAAAACAATAGTTAACATGTGTTATAAATAATTGATAAAGTAAAGTAATTAGCTATCTTATCCAAATTAAAATTTTATTGTTTGAGATTTGATGAAGAATTTTTTTTCACATTTAACCTTTCAGAGGTGACTGGCTGATTGGTTGATAGGAGGTTATACAAAAAGCTGAATTGGTCTAACTGAACGGTTTCAATGTGTGCAGCGTGTTCAGTTATTAAATGTTTTTTATTACATTGTCTCTAATTAATACCATCCAAGCAGACGCAATGGAGCGTGTGGAACCACATACGTAATTTAGTGGTAATAAGATGTTTAAGATTTCATTAATTATCACCTGGAGGAAATAACGCTAGGAGCAGTGTTAATTACCGCGCGATCGCCCAGATTATGTATCGCAGTTGTTATTTTATCGAGCACTAAAATGTGCTATTCTATTTACCTAAACGAGAATTAACCAGAATGTAAAGTCTTTACTTGAGATGAAACCACCGTGGTTAAAATTACCAGTAGACCCTACTCCCTCCCCGTTATGTCAAGATTCTTGTTTAACATCCATCATTGATTATGACGGTAGAACCTGAGCCGACGTATGCGGGTGGATGCTGGCAAGTAATCTCGTCGCGGGTTGAGATGACGGATGTTCTACGGGGAACGTAAGCTGGTGCGGCCGTGTAACAATAGGCGAATGCTTGGCTTAATTAATTAGAACCAGCATCGTTGATTCACATCGCCCCCATAGACACAGGTAGCAGCTGCAGCAATCTGCCTCGTAATTGGCTCATCGCTGTCCACGCTTCACACGTCGGTTGGGATATTTCGATATGTGAAATACACGCATTTTGGCAATTGAGTAAGTAAATGTAATATTCTTTTGTAGACATTTTGTACGTACGATTGTAGCAAAAACAGTGGCGCCACCAGGTGGACGGATACTCATTAAATGTCATAGAAGGCTATCTCTGGTCGGTCCTATTGCAATCACACGGTGCTAGACACATAGACGCAATACTATACAGCAATTTGATAATCCGTTTGTGGCATAGGATTATCTTTTGAAATCTGTATTAATTACGTTGTAGTGTATTATGTATTAATGTATTAGACTCCCACTACGTAGAAACAAATGTTAATTAAATGGCGGATTCAGTGCTGCGTCTGCTGATGTAAATTTCCGTTGGTCACACAGCGTCTGGCGCAGTTTTTTCAAATCAATGAAATACGTTGCTGGGATTGGCCGTGGTTTCACATTCGAGCACATAAATCACGTTTTTTATCCAAAAGCCACGAGGTGCCATGTTGTGGAAGCCCCCGTAAAATATTTTGGAGGCCCTGTCCAATCTGTCATGCCCTAAATTCGGCGCTGGCCAGAAACGACTATTATTACTACGTCTACGATGACTGGCACCATTATAGGGTTTCACGGTTAAAGTGCATGACACACAGAGGTAGGTAGCCGCAGTGATCGAGCGACGAACTGACTGGATTCGTCACTAACGACCACTCTTTGTCTACGCGAAGGCCAATCATGCACACCACACGTAATGACCAACCACAACACACGAGTTTAGCCGCCTAGGACCACTCGATGTATACTCATTACGTCTGTTCGAGTGCCTGGCAACGTCACACATGTCCTGTGCAACACTCACACGTGTTCACACAAAGCCCGTTTCTCTGCGCTACAAAGGTCGCGTTCACGCAGACGATTTAACGACGGCGCCATCCAATTTAATGCCGCGCTGCCATTGCACCGTTGACAGACACCGTAGCGAAGTGAGCACTCGGGTTATTAAACGTCAGCTTTAGGGAACATATCCAAAAAATCCGCTCCAAAAATATCATTTAATCGTAGGACAATGGTTTACAACTATAGCCTCCATTGCGTGACATTTCATGAGGTGACTTTCGAGAAAATTATAGTGAAATATGATGCGAGTTGTCAGATCCGGGTTCATTCGAAGATGACGAACCACAACGGCTACAGGGTTGCCATGCAGGCGGGTGTCGGTTACAAAACCTCGATTAACGGTGACGGCGTATTGACAAGGTCTTTGTCATGGAGACATATTTTACGACACACTGGTTGCGAGTATCAGTCCTGGCCGGGAACTTGATCAAATATCGATGAGTGCGCGTGGTGTGGAGCCCTGTTCGCTGTAACGCGGACGACTATCATTGATGCCTGCACGTCAACTCCATCTAGCCACGAGGCGTCGACTTTGTTTTGCACGCCATTTTGAATTCAAAATAGTCGAGTGATTTCTATCTGCTAGGAGCCATCTTGGTTTGTAGAGCCGCCGACCTTGAACTGTAGAGTTGAGTGCAAACGAAGCTTATCACAAATCATAGCATTTGTTTGAAAAACAATATTTAAAATGGTCCAATCGACAATGTTTAATCTCCGCCAAACGACTTGATGTTTACACATTAGACTGATGCAACTGGTCCATCTGTGTAAATGAAAATTTGCAATACTGCGGGATTGCTCGTCTAGATAAACACGGGACTTACCGACCCGCCGGTGTGAGTTTGTAAATGGATCCCCGTGGTAAATGGATCCCCGTGGTAAATGGACACGATGATCCATTTACTACGGGTCTCCAATTACCACAGTGGAATATGGACCCATGTGAAAAATGGAAAATAGTTATGCATTTACTGGGTACTTTTTTAAGTGGTGCATTATGTATGGAAATGAAAAATTCTTATTCCGAAAGAAGAGCTGTGCCAAATTTGCTTCTTTCCAAGCCGTGCTTACAGTCTTCAATGACCATGGTTAATTAGCAAGGTTTGGATAAAAAAAAATTCTATGTCTCGCTGTATTGCTGTCACTCTGTCTCGCTGTCAATATGCCTCGCTGTCAGTCGGTGTCCCTGTCTCTCTGTCTCTCTGTCTCTCTGTCTCTCTGTCTCTCTGTCTCTCTGTCTCTCTGTCTCTCTGCCTCTCTGCCTCTCGGCCTCTCTGTCTATCGGTCATCTGTCTATCTGTCTCTACGTCTCCCTGTCTCCCCGTCTCCCCGTCTCTAACATTCTTCCTTATTTAAGACAGCGTCACTGTTACAATTTTTATTTACCACAAATTCACAAATCATGTTTGCGAAGTCATAGTATGTATAGCATTTACATTGATATTCCACATTTCTTTACATTTATACTTAATAGCACTCATAGGCATATACAATAGTTCATGGTGTGTCACATTATATTTTGCCATAATGTGTCTTATATTCTGGTCCATAGTGGACCTATAAGCAGATGTCATTGTATTTGCAATATAATTAACAACCATGTTGTCTGACATGACTACTGTTCTGTAAAACTTTATAAACCTTTTGACCAAAGCCACATCTAAAAGTATACATTCAACAATTAATGGTAGTAATTCTCTGTGAGAACCATGTGTTAGCTTCCATACTTTGCGCAAAGAATTACGCCGCTGTATGCACATCTTGTTAACACTGTCATGCCACAGTGGCCATAGTTGAGATCCGTACAGTGCACAACATTACTGATGAAACAATTTGTTTTTGACGACAGTTTGAAGTGAACCAAACTCAGACATAAATCTATTTACACTACAATTAAATGTCTTGATACCATTAAACACCATTTCATACTTGTAATTGGTTGTGCTAAGTACATTTCCCAGATGTATAGTTTTCTCACAGGTAGAAACATTCGTACCATTTATTTCAAAATGCGGATTAGCATCCTTCTTGTTGTACACCAATAATTTGCTTTTTGACCCATTAAACAACACATCATGTAGTTTGGCATATTTCTCACACACCTCAATCATTTTTCGCAACCCAGAACTAGTAGGATATAGTAATATAATGTCATCTGCATATCCTGCAGCTCCACAGAAATGTTGCCCAATATAACAGCCAATACCAAGGTCTTCTAATTCATCCAACCGCCCATCCATGTACACTCCAAATAGAAGTGGAGACATAACACCTCCTTGGCGAACCCCATTCTTCACATTGAATTGGTTTGACATTACATCATTCCATCTAACCTGTAGTTTTATGTATGTCCTTCTCTCTTTCTGTTTCTCCGTTTTTCCTTGTATCTCTGTATACCCTTCTCTCCACCTCTCTCAGTCTCTCCTTCTCTTCGTCTCTCCATCTCTCTCCGTCTTTCCTTCTCTTCGCCTCTCCATCTCTCCGTCTCTTTCCTTTCCATATTCGCTTTGGAAATTTCTCGTCACCCATTCCCTGTCCATTCCCTGTCTGTCTTTGTAACGTGCATATATATATATATATACGCTATCTTATTTGTAGCTGGACTCTTCTCTTAAATACATGCACGTAACATACAGCATAAATATGCACTGGTTCTTGAAGCCTCTCAGCAAGGCTCCGAGACAGCTGACCACCAACTCCAACCGTCTCTATTAACATCAAGCTGATAGTGCTAACTGTGCTAACACCCAACAATAGCCTGAAAGCTACGCTAGACACCGACTACAAACGTCGGACAAGTCAAGTTGATCACCACCTAGCAAGAAGTTATATAACAAGGCGTAGGGGAGAAGTGTGTTACAACAATAACGGGACGAATATAATTAATTACAATGATCATAAGATATTAATCACCTAAGATATTAATAACCTAACCAAATTCATTTGTCGCGACTGATGAGATTGCGATACAGTTCAGCTTAGCCGGATGAAACGTAGGAAGCTGGGTGGTATGGGCAGATCATTTGGTGCAGATGGAAGAGAGAGAGCTTAGCCGGATGAAACGTAGGAAGCTGGGTGGTATGGGCAGATCATTTGGTGCAGATGGAAGAGAGAGAGCTTAGCCGGATGAAACGTAGGAAGCTGGGTGGTATGGGCAGATCATTTGGTGCAGATGGAAGAGAGAGAGCTTAGCCGGATGAAACGTAGGAAGCTGGGTGGTATGGGCAGATCATTTGGTGCAGATGGAAGAGAGAGAGCTTAGCCGGATGAAACGTAGGAAGCTGGGTGGTATGGGCAGATCATTTGGTGCAGATGGAAGAGAGAGCTGAGGCGGTGAAACAAGGAAACAGGAGGTGAAACAGGGAAATAGAAAGACTACAATTAATGAACACTACGTTAAGATGGGTGTCAGAAAGGCGGTGGGGGGGGCGGGGGTGGGGTGAAAAGTGGCGAGAAAACGATGCCGATATAAGGAGCAATGGAAGAGGAGAACATCAGAAGCAGTACGGCTCTACAAGAACTCGTCGGCCTCGCTCCTTTAAAGAGGCACTCTTACGGGGAAGAACAACTTAAAATCGTGAGCGATGTTATAATTAGCCGTATCAACATCGACATCGGGAAACTATTCTATACACGGGGAATCTTGAGTAAACAGAAACATATCCGGGGGCGTAGCTAGGTATGAATTCATGTGGAAGCACAACTCTAAGAGGGGGTCTGGACGTCCATTTTTAAAGGCAAACTGTAATAATTTAATCCCGAAAGGAAGTCTTCACCCCGATCTCATAACACAAAAAACTACCACCAAAGCTGGATGCTGAAATGTAAGAACTTTGTTCCAGACTGGGAGACTTGCACAAATCATTTACACGAGATGAAACAGTACAAACTATAAGCCTACTTGGCATCACAGAAGCTAGATGGACAGGTGCAGGACGGACAACTTTGGCAACTGGTGACACCATCCTCTGGTCAGGCAGGAAAGATAATCAACATTGGGATGGGGTGGCCCTGGTCATCGGGAAGGAACAGAATAAGACACTCTTGGAATGGAAACCCATCAGTGAGAGATTACTGTATAGCAGATTGAATTCCACATTTGCAAAGCTGTCAATTATTACTACATATGCACCAATAGAAGATGCATAAGAGGAAGTGAAGGATGACTTCTATGAGAGTCTTCAGTCAGCACTAGAAGCATGATATCTTACTTGTTATTGGAGACTTAAATGCAAGAGTTGGTAACAACAATACATGCAGGAAGAGAAAATGTCATGGGTAGACAAGGCTCTGGCAGAATGAACAACAATAGAGAAAGGATGTGTGACCTGTGTGAATTCAACATCTTGGTAATTGGAGGAACTATCTTCCAGTATAAGCTGATGCATAAATTAACCTGGAAGTACCCAGATGGCAAAACAGAAAGCCAAATTGATCACATTTTCATAAATGGTAAGTGGTGACGTTCGTTACAAGATGTGAGAACCAAGAGACATGCGGACTATGCAACTGAAATGAGTTAAACTCGGAGGGTGGGGGGGAAGACAGATGCGCTTCAATGTTGCAAGAACGACTGACCCTGACATCAATCAGAAGTTCAACATTGCTCTCAAGAACAGCTACAGTGTGTTGCAGAATGAGACTGAAATGACTATACATGCATTCAACCAGGTAATGCATGCAGGAAGCAGGAGATACTATCCTTGGCAACACAGAAGAAGAGTGGATATCCCAGCTTACATGGAAGGCGATTGAAGACAGAAAGCAGATTAAGAAACATATATTGGATGCCAAGTCCCAAAGACTAAAAGAAAAGATATCAATATGCGGAAATAACAAAGAAGTGAAAAACAGGGCAAGGAACGATAAACGACATTTCATTGATGGACTTGCTTCAGAGGCAGAGGAAGCGGCGGGCCGACAAGACACGAAGACGCTCTATAGAATCACAAAACGCTTGAATGGTGACTATGGAGCAAGCCAAGATCAACATGTAACGGACAAATATGGCAGGTTCATCTCAGATGAGAAAGAGAAAATACCAAGATGGAAAGAGCACTTTCAGAGCATCTTAAACAGACCAGAACCAGCAACTACAGCTAATATGTAGGAAGCAGAAGAAGATATTGATGTCAACCTCGATCGGATCACTGAAACTGAAGTTAGAGAATCTATCAAAGCACTCAGAAATGGAAAGGCACCTGGTGAAGATGGGATCTGTCCAGAGATGCTGACAAGAATAGCCCACAAAAATGCATACCTTAGAGAACAAGTGTTCGCGGAAGATTCTCCGAATCTTCTGGCCTAGAAGAATTTTAAATAAAGAACTGCACCAGAGGGCAAATGCAATCCCTTACCTAAACTGTGAAGAAGAGAAGATGGAGATGGCTGGGCACGTGTGTCGAATGACACCAGATGCACTGCCCAGAATACTCATCCGCTGAACACCGGAGCGGAAAAGGTCGTCACAATGAGACTTGGCGAAGCACCATGGAGAAAGAGATGAAGTCATGCGGACTGACCTGGGAAACCATTGCCAGACAGGCCACAAACCGACAGTAGTGACGTTCTCTTGTGGAGGTCTTATGTGCCACACGAGGCACAAACAGAACTGAGCGAGCGAGCGAGCGAGCGAGCGAGCGAGCGAGTGAGTGAGTGAGTGGGTGAGTGAGTGAGTGAGTGAGTGTAATAATTTGTAATCTGGTGCACTTTGATGTCAAAATAAAACAAAAAAGAAGGAATTCCCAAACGATGCCCCTCTAGCCGTGGAGAAAAACAATGTACTATACAACAGCATTCATTATCATTGGAAAACGTGTACTATTGTGACCACGTTTACTAAGAATCAACCATGATATTTGTATTAATAAACACACGCAAACCCTTTTTAACAGCCATTTAATCATATAAGCTAAGAAGACATGTAGACTATGACAATGCCTCAGCAATAAGTGTTTGGAGGCTATCATATCTACATAAAGGCTTCTCTTTCATTGGGACGGAATGTTAGCACTAAACGCATGTTCTTTTTGACGACTGAACCAGTGGATGATGCGATCCGCATCCAACTGCAAGTCTTTGTGGACATGCGTATGAGCCTATCCCGACAAGCACTCAGTTGTCACAGTGTATCGGAGGTAGTTCTGGTGGTACTGAATGACCGATCTGTTGTGGCAGTCGAGACAGACATCACTAGTAGTAGCACGACTGATGTATACATGTTAGGGTACATGATATGAATTATTTCCTGTATCGTTACAACGCGTGTGTTGGCTCTCGCGGCGACACTCACCACCTCCCATCTTGCCTTCCATTTTTTAGCTGATGCAGATCACCTGTCGTCTTGGAGCACCTCGTACGGCTGGACAATTATCTTTGGTGTCAGATTCACCCACTGCCGTGGTGCGAGGCACTGCATGGGCCAGGTAGCGATTCTAAGCTACTAATAAAGTATCCATTTCATGCAGCAAGTGATCCACGAACGGCAGATACATCGCCCTCATCCAATTCTGGCTGGGCGTGTCGGTTATGTCACCGAGCTCATGGACGATTCCTCTGTCAACCAGCACTGAGTGGTTTAATTGTTCGCCCCAATCTCAAATCTTCCCGCTAGTTCTACAGAACTGTCAAAGAATGCATTCCATACTTCTGGGTCGGCCCTCTCCTGCTGCACCTGTGCGGGCAGGTGTAGTGGTTTCTTCTTTAGCAGAGGTTACACTGTTTGGTTTGTAGGAATGTGGTAAAAGGAAATATACTTTGGAGGACACGCCAAATGGTCATTAGTGTTATGATGAAGTCAACAGGTTTGATAGACAACTTGTCTTGTCGTCCCCATCTTCTTACAAATACTCAAGGACAGTGGCTACCCCAGTGAATGCAGACTTGAATGTACACCGAGCGTTGTTCATATACGAGCTTGTGCATCCTTGTCTAACTTTAGTTCAGCCTGTAAAACACCCAACCAACCTCTTGGCTGAGTATAAGTGAAGAAGATGGCGATCTGCTGGACTGTGCCCATCATATTTCAAACTAGTGGCTCTTTGCTGACATGCACAATATTAACAATGTGTCCTTTGTATAGTGAGTGTATAGTAGGCGACAGGTGTCAGCTGCATGATTCGTGCTAGCACTCCATAATGGATGCCAGCTAGATTATAGGACCATTAAATTTCTGGTGGCGGGTTTGGTTTAAGAACAAATTTGCATAGCCACTGAATGGAAAAAAGTTGTTTACTATATTTACGTGGAAGCACGTGCGTATATATGCGTGCGGCTATCTACGTGCATGCATATAGTTATTGCAGAATTCCAATCATCAGCCAATGACGCAGTTGTGTCTAAAATTGAGACCAGCGCAATCAGGAAATGACACGACATAACCTCTGCTATGCATGGTTAGACCTTATATAGTGCTAAGGCAACTGAATTATTTAACGCACGTTATGCTGCGGTCAAAATGATTACCAATTGGATCGCAAGAAATTCCAAGAAGCTGCTATTTCAGGATTTCACTGAACAACTGACAGTGCATGCATGTATCGCACGCAGGCATGCGACGCATGCACGCTTAAATAGGACTAGACGACTGACTATGACACACCTAACTATCGATTAATTTAAAAAAAATAACTGATTCATAATTTCATACGTGTCAATTCACACACTTAAGTCGCAAGACTCGCGGTTTTTCATCCAATGTCACGATCTTACCGCAAAGATTTGAAATCTCATGCCTGTTTTCATAACCTTTATCAATGAAAAACAGAAAAACGAAATTTCCCATTTTCGCGACAATGAGACACATAATCTATATGTGTGCGCCGCAAGCGAATTAACGCCTCTGTTAATTGTACCGATGGTATCCGTCTTTTATCGAATAATGCTAGGCGTGCATTGTTAAACTTCTATTGCGATTCGCGTGTTCATTTGAATAAAAACGGATCAGTCGTGCAATGTATACGCTGGTCCGCAATTCAACCAAAACTCGATTCGCGTGTTGATTTGGCCGGCGCAAAAGATTCGAAAATTGAATCGCTGCAACGAATGTGCGTTGGTCCAATCGCACAAATGCTGGAAAGCAGTGTAAGCACGTGTTGAAGATCAACCTTACATTACCTATGGAATAAAAACAGTTCTTCAAATGCTACTGGAATTCGTTGAAGTTCATGGGTTGGGGGACTGCCAAATGGACCGTGGCTGGGAAAAATTATAGCCCTACAGGGAACAGTTATGCTAATTATACCTGATTAGAAAACAGTGACTAGGCTTCCTGTATAATGCTGTATATGTTGACACTTGGACGCCTGAAGGACACGGATAAACTAGAAAGAATATAACGAAAAGCAACTAAGCAAAAAAGCGTTGGAAAAACGCCTAAGATGTGGATTGTCAGTTAAAATTGACCAGCTTGAATACTTTCCGCGCCAGTTGTTCAAGCTTTCTCTGGTTTCATTTTGTGTCCGTGTCCTTTCATGGTGATTTGAGCTGTTCTCGCTCTCTGATCATTTGTGTGAGATTGGGTAAATCCGTCGATTTTTAGCTCGTCTTTTTTCAGACTCATTTTACACAAAAATCAAGAATAAACGTAGTATCAACTACGACATGTCAGGTCGTCTGTGCACATGTGTAGTTTCCTTATCGTGTCATAAGAGCTTCTAGGGTCGGCTATGTCTGGTAACCGGAGACACAAGCAGTATTCTGGAACGCCTTAGCGCTACATGTGATCTTCTATCTCCTCAAGTTTTGTTTCAAATGAACAGTGAGGACTGAAAGAAATTCTCCCAAACTTTGCTGCTCAATTTTGTAAACCATGTCGACACAATCATCGTCTAACAAAAGCCCACTTATGGTGAGCAATACACAGGCTTTTTACACTGTCCCCGTTGCTTTGTGGTGCTATTTGACGCCACAACGTTGTGACATCACAGGTGACATCATTCTTGCCCCTGCCCGATGGTGAACTTTAGTTTTAAATCATATCCGCTTCATAATGCTTATAACATATAACATTGTCAAAATGCGACTGTCGTGTATAACATAAAGCGTAGAACGGCCTCATGTGCAGCCCAATTTGTAGTATATAAAACGAATTAAAAAAGCGGGAAATTTCGTCCAAAATGCTGGAAAGAGAGATCACGAAAAAACGGTAATTCCCGTCCGAAAGCGATAATGCGGACATCTATCTATGCACCAGTTCAATAATCGCTGCTGCTTTACAAAAATCGTTTTGAAACGGTCCCGACGGCTATTGCGCTGGCGAGCGCAGAGCGGCGCCGAACAAAGGTGCTCTGTAACCAATCACCGCGCGCCTTTGTACAACGGCGCTTAGCCATTGGATATTGGTCTCGCGGAGTTAATACTTTCATCTCGGGCGTCACGAGCAACCGACGTGAAACTCAAAACTCGTAATATAAATGCGCAGTTCGGAAATAAATGAAAGATCATCGCTCGCAGCAAGGAAAAAAATACAACCGCAGGTGTTATCCGTCTGCAACTGTCTGGTCGCAAGCCGCTTAGGTGGACTTTTTATGGCACATACGGTGACCAATATATAGTCTAATCTAGTAGTCAACTCGGTTGGTTTAAATAAATACGAAGTAGCTGTTTTGAAATAGTAAAAAATGCCATAATGTTATCCTGCCACGTTCTCGTGGCATCGTTGGCGGTTGGCTGTGGTAACGAGCGATTGTAATCTACCCCACAATCGCAGTCTGGATCCACCAACATAACAATGACGTCAGCTGTGACGTATAATTGGTAAGGGCTATGCCAGGTTAGTTTATTACAATTCAACGCGTGAGAGAGTTGAAAGGTAAAGACGGTCTCACAAACTTGATAAATCTAATATAGCGTTACATAATGTGGCGTCATTTAAAAGTCTATACAGACATGTTGTGCAATTTCATGAGATACACTCTAACCAGTAATGGCAGTATTCTCAATCGACGCCAACAAGGATGCGGTTAGCGGTTTTGCTTAAAGATCCCACTCAACAATCTGTGCATTGTAAATTATCGGCAATAATCACGCCAGCCATCCGCACTAAACACTGCGACCGCACGATGTATAATAACCATCAACAGGTCGTGAGACAGCGCCAGACAACGTCGCTAAAACCGGAATAATAGCGCTGTCAGGTCTGAATTGAACAAAATGGCGCCAAAACTTCGATTGGCGTAGCGGCACCGCAGTGTCTGACGCATACGACAGGCCGCAGTCGTCCATCAAACCCGAAACAAAGTCCGCTTTGCAACAGCTTTTTGCAAGCTTCGTCGCCTTCCACGTTGGTAAGTCGCTTCGTCGAATTGCTTTACACTTTTGTACGTTAGCCGGCTTGTTACTCGGTATAATAAAAACGGATAACGTCTACGAAATCGTTCGGGCTTGTAATCAATCTCAATGTTGACTCTGTGTCGTGAATTTCGCAGACTGAAGATACGGGTTCAATGTTTTACTTGTCTCAAAGTTCACGTAACATGTTTACATCGTACGTAACTAATGACTTTGTCACTCGCTCATCACACTCCGTTCCACGAACCCAACAAAAAATGGGAACAGTTGAACTGAAGTGTAGGTTGTTTACGACAATCACGCGTCCGAGCCGTGCGCCATTTTGTCCGCTTCTTTTAATGGCAATTGTTTTCAACTTAGTGTAACTTGTTAACAGGTTCGAAGAGCCCGAACCGTGACACCATAATGGGTTAAAAACGCGACAGCGTGTCTTTGAACTAGCCGCTTCATTGGATTGGTGCGTTTTCATTAAATTTGATCTCAAAAGGGCGACTGGTCTTTGGTCTGGCACGATATTGATGTTGAGCATGGTTAGCTGCTTTAGCCTTAGGTGTTGCAAAGACTAAACTGTCACCGGAAACCTAACACTCCTACGCAGTGGAGCAAGACTCGGTCTGCTTTACGTTTGCAAATGACATGGTAGAGCCGGAGGCGTACTTTGTAGCGACCGCCGGCGGAGCGTGACACTTAAAGGGCCCGTCGACTGCTTCAAGTGTCAGGGCCGGACGAATCAACACAAACAAACCCTCGCAGTGTTGGCAACTGTTTTGATAGAACATGCATTGCAAATACAACTGAAACGCGTTTATTGATCCATCCTTTTTGGCAGCAATCGTCTATTCTCCACGTCAGAAGCTTTAGTGTGATCGATACAAGCATTTTGGTTCTTGTTTTTTTGGCTTACTTGGCAATTTGCAAATGGCACGTTGGTATTGCCAAGGCAGTGATAGGTCTGAACCAGCAAGACCAGTGCATTTACCGGAGTATACCACAATGGCTTTCTTGTCCACTTGCCATCTGGTTTCCCTCGGATCCCAATCTTGTTAAATTTTGTTATGAATACCATCCCAATAGTTGGAAGTTGTGTGGTGCACCACTAATATAGAAATAATGTTAGAGCGGGTTTTCTTTGAAGTACCTTTAAGATTAAGAGGTAATTTGTTAAAAGTATTGGAAGAAAGCTATTTCAGCATTAATAGTTATTAAATAACCTAGGTACCAATGTCAGTTTTGACAGCATGAAGCTTACAGAACCACAACACTTTGTATTTAAATGCATTAGCCCACTTTTAAATTTATAACTACCCTGTGCTGTGTACGTGCCCCATGGGGCATTGAAAGCCCTTCCACTGCCCAGTGATTTCATCCAGTAGTTCCTCTGGTGCATATGATGCTGTCGGATCCACTTGGGGGGGCTAATAGATGTTGTCATGACAACGCCACGGTCTGTGTGATCCACTAGAAGGTATGTTTGTGCAAGGCTGAACTTGATACATTCATTGGCAGGTCGTTGGCTGATAGATTGACCAAACCAGGTGTAAGCAGTGGTCAGTGGCAATTTTTGGGGTTAGACCACATGTCATTAGGAAGTAGAAATGGAGCTTCCTGTGGTGGTAGTCAGCGGCATTGTTTTGGGGATAGACCAGTTTTGCCTGCCATTACACGGTATAAGTTTGATGTCTTGGTCAGTGGAATTGTTTGGGATAGATCACGATTTTGCTTTTCAATGCCTGGTACAAGCTTCATGTGCCAGCCTGTGGCATTGTTTGAGTATAAGACCACGGTTTTATGTCACTACATAGTAGAGGTGGAGTTTCACATGGTGCCGGTCAGTGGCATTGTTTGGGGATAGACCCGAGTTTTGCCTGCCATTACCCAGTCAATGTGAGTTTGATGTGGTGGTCAGTGGCATTGTTTGGGGCCAGACCACAGTTATTAACAGATTGTAACAAACAATACTATTGAAAATTCAGCGTAATCTAACTTGTAATAAATTCAGGACAGCTATTTTGAATTAAAATCCCATCATTGAAGTGATTTGCTTGATAAGATTGTGTTCATGTTATATTTACACTTTGTACTGTTTACTTGGACTTTCTCACCATTCCTGAAAACTCCACTTCGTTTTGAAGAGCACTTTGATGTAATAACATGATTTGAATTGTCACTTGGAAATCCCCACCGCTCATCTCCAGATGTTGCTTACAACAGCGAGCATAATTTTATTGTGGTTGTGTCTGTCTATCTGTTTCCTCATATCTCTGTCAGTTTTGCATGTACGGGGCTGACAATTTGTAGGAGTACTTGTGGGGCCCATTTAAAAAAGTATAAATTCCCAGGGGGTGGAGCTATTATAAAGGACATTTGACATAAATTATGTAGCTAAGAACAATACATTGTTATGTACAATTGTTATGCATGCATTTTTTACGATTGTTCTGAATCACATGATCTGAGTCAAACATCTACATAAGATCCTTTGTACGGCACGAATACTTTGTAAAACCAGCAGTTCTATATGATTTTTGAAGCATGAAGTAGTCATTGCCATTGGCATTGCCCTACAAAAATTTTACTGGGTAGTGCAAGGAGTCAAGCTCTTGCATTGGCTGTGTTTTTTGCCATGCAACCCTGAGCAACTCAACTAGTTTTGAAAAGAAAGTATAATATGTGTTCTGTAAAGAGCTGTACTTTTTTTAAGGAGGCATATGAGAAGTCCAGATTGAAAACAAAGTATTCTGTTTGTGTAACTTTATAGATTCCAGTGGACAAGGAAGCCAATGTTCATTGTTGGACTCTCGATAAGCCAATGGCTTCCTTGTCCACGTGCCATCTGGGCCTTTGGCTTGGATGGCAAATCTTGTTAAATCTTGTTAAATCCTGGAGTGGGGGGTCCACATGCCACACTTTAAATATAGAGAAACAATTGTGTTTTATAATAAAGCCAACATGCATCTGTCAAAGGATGTCAAATGACTCCCCCAGTCCAGGATGTCAAAGGACTCCCCCCAGTCCAGGATGTCAAAGGGCTCCCCCCATCCAGGATGTCAAAGGACTCCCCCCAGTCCAGGATGTCAAAGGACTGGGGGTGTCATACCTCCATGAGAAAACCCCTCCCTATATGGATTTATTCCATTCTGCCACACTTTGTTGCATCAAGGGAATGTTCAGTGTTATTTACCCTTTGTCTAGGGTGACATATCTCTGGTGACTCTGTAAGACTAATGTTTGTATCTAGGGGTATGCACCCTCTGACCGTCTGATAGGTGTGTTCAATTATAGGTGTAAATGTGTTGCATGGGTCATTTTCGCTGAATGATTGCTAGTCATGGTGGTGTCTGCCCAGATTCAGTCAGGTGTGATGGGTACACAGACAGATATGGAGGCCACATTCTCTCCAGTGCGTTGACAGGATGAGGCTCACCACATAGACATAGATTCCAGGCCTTGTTATTAAGCCTTTGTAGCAAGTGAAAAGATATTGGCCCCCCAAAAGTAACTGGCTGAGAATTTTACAGGGATACAAAGATATACAATCTGTGTAATGTGTATTTGTGGGCATGTCATAAAAGGGTGTAAATATCAGGGTGACCAGCAGGTGTCAGCAGGGTGAGTATCACTGAGTAAGCAAAACAGGGTGACTGACTGGTGATTCAACTGACCATGACTTCTGGTGACAGACCACATGATAAATGACACTTAGGCTGCATGGGGTATCACACTCATGGAGAGGGGCCTATTGATAAGATACATTCTGTATAGATATATCACCTGATCATACACTGACACTATCACAGTGGCAGGATGTATTTAAGATTAAATGTCACAACAGTTTATTTTCCAAAAGACATGTGGACACTATAGGGGGTGAACATACCATATATTAAGTAATTCAGTAATCTGATATTAACCATACTCATGCACTGAGTGACATCAAAATATGCCCCGAAAAATCCCAGTTGAAATATTTTTGGAAACATTTTCTTGGTTTAATCCAAAAGTGTTTCACCAATTGTTTTAAGATAGATAATTTCGAATAAGCAAAAGTACCATAATTAACGTCATTAAATGCACAGTATTGGTCACATGACCCAATTTCTTAGAAAGAATTGCAGGTCAGCATAACACTTCCATCATGTGATTAATTACATGGTAAACTCTTAAAACCACTTATGCTATGTGTTTACACAGGACTTAAGTTAACATGCAGTGTCCCTAAACTTGTACTTTCCGTGACCAAATTTTATTTGTCCTGAAAACCTAGATTTAATTTGCACCTTTGTGGCACGTATTCCTGTAGACTGTAGTTTGTTATTGTATTGTACATGCATTGTAACATACAAAAACTAATGTATGTATGTATGTATGTATGTATGTATGATAGTGTTTAATTGTATATAAGAACATGGGCAGTTGGTACGCACAGAATGTCTGTATACTAAATTAGCAACTGGTATCCAAGCAGCAGTAAATAGTAAATACCAACAGTAAATAAACACATGTGGAACAAAAGCTAGTGTTGACAATTGACAGAGTGTGGTTGTAATCTCTGTTATGTTAGCTGCCTGAGAAAGCTGTTGGTGTGTGTGCTTGTGTGTGTGTGATGTGTGTGTGTGTGTGTGTGTGCGTGCGTGAGTGCGTGCGTGAGTGCGTGCGTGCGTGCATGAGTGTGTGCGCACATGTGCGCACATGTGTGTATGTGCATGTGCACACTTGTATGTGGGTGTGAGCATGTGAGTACATATGTGCATGAGTTTGTGAATGTACGCATGCATGTGTGTGTGTGCGTGTGTGTGTGTGTGTGTGTGTGTGTGCATGCGTGTGTGTGTCTGTGTGCACGCATGTGCGCAATAACCACAACTGCATGCACCACTTACTGGTGCATGCAGTTGTAGTTAGTGTGTCTGCACTGGCGTTAGTCCCGTGGCATGGCAAAAACACTGATGTAATTTTTAATGTTGAGTCAGTACAGGTTTTGAACATTGCCTACAGTGTTTATTATTACTGTGATAATAAACAACATCAGTTGAAGTATATAGTGTCAGCAGTCCAAATGGGGCTAATGGTTTAGGTAGTTTGATTGCTTTACCATATACATGTATGTCTCTACCTGCCAAAGACATTCAGGTAGCTGTTAATGGCAAGCCGTGATATGACATATTACCATTCGTAAGTATAGCATTGGGCTAAATAATCTGCACTGGTACACATAGCTACTGGCTAGTGCCTAGCTATAGAGGCAAGCAGGTAACCTGTAAAAAAATACAATCAATTTAATGTCAGTTGTCAAACATAGAATTTACCCATTTTTCACCTTCTATATCATCTATTCGTTGATATCACACACAATTTTTTATGTCTGTAAATGGCTGCTTAAGTCACCGAGGGATAGGTAAGTGGGAATAAGTGGATGTTAGTTTTTCATAAAATAAACTATGCTTCATAAATATACTGAATTGTGCACAGTTTGTGTTCAATGTATTGTGGGTATCAATGGTTGCCTAAATTCCAACACCCCTGTAAGAATGAAGGTGGTTCTATTACATGTGACTCAATCTTCTAGTATTTCCACCATTATGAAAGATAGCTTGTCCCTTTAATTAGGCGTGTGGTTGGTAAAACAGTACCAGAATAATACCCCCAAACATTCACCTCAACCTAATGCAGACTAATAAATTTGGTTTTGTGTTGATGTCAACATCAGAGATGTCTTTCAGAGATTAATACTGTGCCACCCTACGCTGTTATCAGATAGTTGCAATGGAACCTTTGTGCAGTGTTTTGATACATTAGACTAGTGGCTGTCCATAATATCTTGGCTGGTGAATGTTGGATAGAAACTGAAGGGAACAGTTTGTGTTCAATGTATCGTGGGTATGAAATAGTGTGTTAAGTAAAGTACAATCATAATAAAAGTGTGTTAATTATAACTATCTTAAATGTGGTTCTTTTAGTTGTATGCTCTTAACATACCTCCCTCACGCCTGCCCCCCTCATCTGACCCTCACCCACCCTGCACTATCAATGGTTGCCTAAATTCCAACACCCCTTTAATAATGAAGGTGGTTCTATTACATGTGACTCAGTCTTCTAGTATTTCCACCCTTATGAAAGATAGCCTCTCCCTTTAATTAGGGGTGTGGTTGGTAGAACAGTACCAGAATAATACCCCCAAACCTTCACCTCAACCTAATGCAGACTAATAAATTTGGTTTGGGGTTGATGTCAACATCAGAGATGTCTTTCAGGGATTAATACTGTGCCACCCACCCTACACTGGTATCAGGTAGTTGCAATGGAACCTTTGTGCAGTGTTTTGATACATTAGACTGTCCATAATATCTAGGCTGGTGAATATTGGATAGAAACTTGAGGGACAAAAACATCCACTATATATTACAAGTGCATATTTGTAGTTAAAGCAGCTCTGATAGCAATTTATACAGACTATTAAAACCTCATAGTATTGACCTTGATAGACTTTAGATCATGTTATTAAAGCTACAAAGTGACTAACACAACATGACTATAATTTTATAATTTTGGATATAATTGCCCACCCTAACATAGTGAATGTTGTTTATTAAGCAGCTGACTAACATCATACATACTTTTTGAAATATTCTGGTTTGTGAAAGTATAAGCTTTTTAAGGGTGGGTCCAGTTTTCACCAGGATTATTCACCAGTCTATAATCATATACAATAATCTCATAACAAGAGTGGAGGCATTCTCAACCGAACACAATGTGTGTTGTTTCATAAAAATACATTCACAGTTTAATATTTTACTTAAATTTATGTAACCATTTTAAAGGAGACACTTGTCCTGGTAACTGAAATACTTGGGTGCAGAATATTCAGTGAACTGGAATACTAAGCATGGCAGAATGAATTGGGAACAAAGGAATAACCAATCAGCTTGCACGTGGCTGGTTTAGTTGAATCTGGTATAGCGTTGTTGTATTTACAATATAAACCAGTCGTGTGTATTGCGCATCTGTGAAGCGTTACAAAATTTGACAGTTAGTCTCCTGCCAAATACCGTCTGGCAACTAGTCAAAGTGACCAATACTATTCACGTCTACGTAGCTGACTGCTAGTACGGAACGTCTGAGTGGGGATTCATCGATTTGTTCTTTGTCATTCTGTCATTGTGCGTGTTGTTTCTGACGCCGGATAACTGCGTTCCATGTTCCCAACGCTGCGCCCGAGTTTTTAAAATCGGGACAAACAAATCTAGGATCCTTGGCTTAGTGTCGGACAACTGGCGATACATTAGCCGGCCATCAATCATGCTGAGCTCGTGGGGAGCCTCGAAACTAATAACGGCCGCCGTTGTGCACGCAATAGTATGCGTGGTGTACCTAGAAACTGCCACTGAAGCGTTCCCCGTGTTCGTCGAAGGCTGCGTGGCGAAAGTGGAGTACCTGGAAACTGTCGTCGTAGCGAGAATGGAGTATCTCGAAACTACAGCATTCTAAGTCATGGCTGCAGCCGCCTGCTATATAGGATGACAGCTATTCTTAGGTCATAGCGTCAAGTTTGGCAGTGCAGGCAGTTAGATATAGTAGTGTTTTTCTTTCTATGTTGTAGCGTGCAAATGAAGCTCGTTATTGTGAGGCATTCGGCACTTCTCTGACTGCAAAATATGTGTTTTAACCCAGAACATTTGCTGATAATATAAATATTAACAGTACAACCGTGTCAGGCAGGATATGGATTTAATTATTTCTCACGTGGCATATCTGATGGGAATGTTGAGAGGATGTATGTATGTCGAGAGACACATATGGTGTATGTCCATATGCAATTCGGAATTCTTGCTATTTTAGAACGCTAATTTTTCTGATTGATTTTGTGATATTTGTTGGCTTGTACATTTATGAACTGCAATGTCGTTTATTTAAACATTCCCACCATTTACTGAGTAAAAATTATGGAATCCTTACATTGTGAAAAGCTATTATGCCTGTTGGTAAAATTGCATACTAGATAAAGGCAAATTAAGTAATTTATGTATAACAGACAATATTCACACACAGATATTATGATGTGCGCAGGTTGTTGATTAACAGTAATCTACACTTGGTCAACAATGTGAGAAATTACCTCAAATGCTAACAAACCGAATAAAGTAATAAAATAAATATTAAGATTTTTCAGGACACCAGAACATTTATATATTTTTTATACATTTATATTTAACTATTTAGATGCAAAAAAAAATTTCTTACTGACACCACTGACTTATCTCGTCATACGCTCGCTCCTTACAACATAAATTAAGCAGTTTTGTTCCAGATGTGAACTTGCCATTTATGATTTTGAATAGTATATGTAACCGGTGACTCTATATCTTTGACACACAACCATGGTTTTATTTTTAGCTGACAAATGTTGCACATGTTTTGAATTATTTATATTACACCTACACGTAGGTATACATATTAATGCTGGTTTACTTGAAACAAGGCCATATTGTGGGTGTGGTTCACACAGCTGTAAATAGTTATAGTTGTGTCGTCGTACTCCTGAAATAAGCTCTCACAGATTGATGTAGAAATGGGATTAGAATAGTTTTACAAACTATTTCTGTGTGTGTGTGTGTGTGTGTGGTCGCGCGCGTGCACGCGCATGCGTTGCCAGGTTTCATGACTGTTTCTCATGTCGAAAAAGTGACCTGTTACTTAAGAATGTATTCCCAGCACACCCAGGTATGTCTAGATATTACAACACCAAGTTTTTTAATACTGATAACATCTCAGTTGATAAAATAATATCCATGCAAAATGTGCTACTATGGTGTTCTTTCACTTCTTAATATCTTGGAAAATATATGATTTGGCGATGAATTAAATATGCCAATTATACAAATTATATAGAGACCGCTTTACTGTAGTATAATACAGACCAATAAATGTTTAGGTATTTATTTGCTGGAACAGGTAGTAGTGGCCCAAAGGGAATCCCAGTTATATGTGAGGTTTGTTTTTCTAAGCTAGGATAGGATCATGGTACATTTCCCACAGGCTTAGTATGATAGCTTACAGATGAGTAGACAATTTTGCACAGTTTACATGTTCTTTAGCCCATGATTTTTATATAAATTAAAACTTCTCATATGTCGAACTTAAGTCATGTTTACACAAAGCAGTGCATACTGACAGTACCTGGCTCACCTATTTGAGGTGTCAAAGGCATAAGTTTTAGGTAAGTACATTTTAGGGCCCATCAATGACTACCAGTAGGCTAAATATAAGATAGCTATCACATATCATAGAATTTCACACTCCACATCTCTACTCCAGCAATGGCTCTAGAAGAGGTTTGTTTGAAGTAAAACCATGCGATCTGATAACGCCATGTGTGGGGTGATCATAGACTGGGCGTGATGCTTCCAAGTAAAACAGATGTGACATGTTAATGCTATTTGAGGAGTCAGGAGTCTGGCACAAATTTTCTGCCCTGTTGCTGAGGGGTAAGGCCACAATAACCTGCACCTGCTGATGGAAGGGAGGTCTGATCAATAATAACAACAGTTCACTGAAGCTCCCAGCTGTTGTTGAGCAATTATTCAAGTTATACAAACAAACTTCTTGTTGCTGAACAATGTTTTTTTACAATACAAGCAGTTAGCTTCATAAACGCATCATAATTATATCCTTAAATGACTTCACAGTCTGGTTTCTTGGAATATGAAATTTAACATAATTTTGACCTCTGGAGAAACTGTGATTCTTTGTTCAAATAGTTCTACCGAATCTCTCTACATTGTCATTATAACTCGATTGTATTACATTGTATATGCAATTATATTCCTGTAAAGTGCTTTGAGCATTTTTTATTGCGCTTTATAAAAATAAATATTATTATTATACCAAATAAATAAACCATGCTATGTTTGTCATTGTAGGCAACACAATTAAATATTTTGTAAACTTAAAATTCAAAATAATGTAGTTGTTGTTAATTGATTACAAAATGAGATGTTGCTAATAGTTTAACAGTTTTATTATGTAACGTTTGGAAAAGTATCCTGTTAGTACAACTGGGAACATTTACAATTTGTACATTTACAATCCCCTTCCATTTATAATCTCATGGTAAATCATTTTTGTTATGTGGAATGAAGAAAACACCCTTTTGGAAAACAGCTTAAGTGAGTGAATGTCTTGTAGATTGGGAGGTGATTTAAAAAGCCCCTTGTACAAAGAGCTCCTTGTACAAACATTTCCCACTCAGGAATAAAGTTAATCTATTTGTTGAGATGTAAATATTGGTTCAAGGAGTTCTCAAGTTGTAAACAAAGCAAGATTGCTCAGAGCCCTTTGAAGTCTCTTTGATATATGGTCTCTGCTTAGACACCATCTCAAAACATCCATGTTCAACAATACACAAAATGAGTTTCATTGTGGGAAGGCAGGGTTAGCGACTGTTTTGTTTGGCCTCATCCATTGATGTATTAAGGCAGGCACAAAACGTGTATATATTTTATTGTATCATTCTAGAGTTTGTTTAGAAATTATAGGTTTCAGATGCACAAAACCATGTTCTTGCTACATCACATCAGATTTCCAACAACTAGTAAAGATGGCTTGCAAAGTCAATGATACAGAGTTACTATAATTGCCATGATGATAATCATGATTATAATGGTCTTATTCTCTGGCACTAATAAAAACTAAAACCAAATGTCATGCTGAGGGTAGAGGAATAAATGCAGCTTACCTTTTGTTCAACAGGGAAGATGACGTGTCACTGGGAAATTGTCCTACACACATTTGTCCTACACCAGTTTGTTCTATGCACATTTATCCTACAACACTTTGTGCTACACACATTTGTCCTACACCAGTGTCCTGTGCACATTTGTCCTACACCAGTTTGTCCTACACACATTAATATGTCCTACACCAATTTGCCCAATGGTTCCATAAGTACTTGTTTAACGAAAAGGGTCAACATTATTACAACAGGAGTAGAAATAACATATTATTTTGTAATTAATTCAGAACAGCAACTACATGATTTAGAATTTTAAAAGTTTACAAAACATTTAATGTGTTGCCTACAATAACAAACATGGTTTGTTTACTTGGTATGATAATGCCATGTAGGAAATGAAAATATGTTACCAAAGATACTTTAAAAGTTCAGACCAAAGAAACATACTTTGAATAAATAACCATCAGTTTAATATATACCCTGTAGATGTGGGGCACGGTAGCAGAGTAGTTAGAACACCAGACTCAGTCAAGAGAATCCGGGTTCGAATCTTCTTGCCGACATTTTGAAAGATTAATAATATTAATAAAATATTATATTTATACAGCGCAATAATCACATAGTGCTTTGTGGCACTTTATAATACAATAATAATACAGCTAAACGTATGTATACACAATTAAATAATTAAAATAATAACAATTACAATTAAGACGCATACATGGAATTAAATAATTTAAATGATAAATTACATTAAGAGCAATACAATTATAAGTATCAAATAGGATTAAAATAGCAAAATGATAAATTAAGGTACTACAAAGAATTAAATAAGACAAGATAATAATAATAAATATTAAATAAGATTAAAGCCGGTAAACATATCATTCTATCTAGTATATTCCTGTCAGAAAAGGAAGGTCTTTAACTGCTGTAGAAACATTGTCAATTTGCCATAGTTCACTCAGCTGTATAAATGAGTACCTGGCTACAGAGAAAGGTGGATATGTGAACAAATATTCTTCGCATGGTAATTGCGTCGCATTCTTGCTTCCCAGAGAAGTCGAGATAGTGTTAGAATGAACAGGTCTGCCAGAGGGTGTAGTGTAAAGTACTTTGAGCAGTCCCAAGGAATGGACACATTGCTATGGAAGAACGTACCTCTCTATAAATTAAAAACAAAACTTCATTATGTAAAAATACAATATTAAATAGTTGTAAGTATACTACATGTATATAATGTGGATATTGTGTCTAAACATAAAGAGTATGTTCTCAAATTTTTTGTGAAAAGTTCAGTTCATATCTTTACCAGACATGTTGCTCCAATACCATTTCAAACAACAGGTTGGAGGACTTTGGAACGTTATCTAAAGTACAGACACCTGTTATTAACCCATATCATTTTAGACATTGACCCACATTATTCTGATTACATAATGTGGGAACATTGCCCTAACATGGTGGGATGTTTATCTAGCCCTGAGTTCTGGATGGGATCCTGACCCCTGTTCGGATAATGTGGATAATGTCCCAGTAAAATGGTGTCATTTGAGAGATCCTGGCAATTAAAATAAACACCACTAGTTGGGTGAGCAATATGTTATCAGGGCTAGATACACAGCCTGCAGATAATGGCAGTAAATGTTTATGACTCTTGATAATTGTCTCTGGATGTTCAGTGGCCCCTGGGTGTAGTTAACTGGGGCAGATAGGGGCATTTAAGGGTGAAATTGCAGACTTAGATTTTATACATTCCACTCTGACTGTAGTGGTGCCCTAAGTTATGGCACTGAGGTAGGGACAGTATCATTGTGGTACAATTAATTCACTTTGAACTAGTAGTGTAAAAAACTTTTGAATTGAATGATCATCATTATAATTATTACCTAACAGATAATCTGTTTTGAACAATATAATTGACTTATTAACCCAAAAATTATATTTTTATATTGGCAGTTATTTTCAACGTGTAAACAAAACAAGCAAACAAGCCCAGTTTTTGCAATAATGCTATTTACAGGTTTGATGCTTCATAATAAGGCATAGTGTCCACTATTACCTTATCTATCTTCAGTGACTGAGTGACCATTGATCATAGATTGCATGTAATTGCTGAGTAATACTGGAGTTTCACATCATAGTGGTGACATTGGCTTGTAATTACCCATCAGATTTGATAATATAAGCAGTAATCCTCCAGGGTATAAGTGAATAATAAAATTATGCAGCTGCTATTATTATGGAGTACAGTTACAATAGTTAAAAGACATGACTCATGGTAGTTTTGAAACTTTTTTGACATATCTTTCCAGAAATATGTTTGCTAACATATTATTGACAAATAGAAAGAGAACTGCCTGTGTAAATGTTGCAATCTTTTGAATAAATTTTATCTACAAATTGGAAATGATTCCATTTTGATTTTGCTTACTCACATAAATTCAACAGCTGTGTTTCTAGGGCAAATTTCCAACTTGTATGTCGCATTCAAGGGTGTATTTTTTTTACATCTTATGCAAATATTGTGCCTAGATTTGTAATGAAATTGCATATTTTCTGTAGTAGTCTGAAAACATGTTAATCAAGACTTCTGGTCAGCTATATAGTAATTGAATTGAAATGACAGTTCCAATTCCGTAGTTTGTTTTAAAAGTTATTGAAATTGGTGAAAATGTAATTGTTCGTTTCAGTGACTTTTTAGTTATTTTTCCAGTTACATCATGGGTTCACCACATCATGGGTTCTCCATATCATGGGTTCACCACATCATAGGTTCACCATGTCATGGGTTCTCCACATCGTGGGTTCACCTCATCATGGGTTCACCACATCATGGGTTCACCACATCATGGGTTCACCACATCATGGATTCACCACATCATGGGTTCTCCACATCATGGGTTCTCCACATCATGGGTTCACCACATCATGGGTTCTCCACATCATGGGTTCACCACATCATGGGTTCTCCACATCATGGGTTCACCACATCATGGGTTCTCCACATCATGGGTTCACCACATCATGGGTTCACCACATCATGGGTTCACCACATCGTGGGTTCACCACATCATGGGTTCACCACATCATGGGTTCACCACATCATGGGTTCACCACATCATGGATTCACCACATCGTGGGTTCACCACATCATGGGTTCACCACATCATGGGTTCACCACATCATGGGTTCTCCACATCATGGGTTCACCTCATCATGGGTTCACCACATCATGGGTTCACCACATCATGGGTTCACCACATCATGGGTTCTCCACATCATGGGTTCACCACATCATGGGTTCTCCACATCATGGGTTCACCACATCATGGGTTCTCCACATCATGGGTTCACCACATCATGGGTTCACCACATCATGGGTTCACCACATCATGGGTTCACCACGTCATGGGTTCTCTACGTCATGGGTTCACCTCGTAATGGGTTCACCACATTATGGGTTCTCCACATCATGGTTCACCACATCATGGGTTCTCCACATCATGGTTCACCACATCATGTACCTTTTTCAACTTAAATTATTCACAACAAATAATCAATAAAATGTGGTACTTTGAGTATATCACAGTTTGCCGTTATGTACCATAATATGCATAAATTAAATAAAGCTCCTCTAAATAGATGTTATTTTTGTTTTGAGTGTGTCTATGACTACGGTTGCTCTATTTGCATACAGCGTACTGTTATTTTGATATCAAATTAATCATTGGAATTGGTATTTTGGAATTGGTATTGTTGTGTAATTGGAATGGGTATGTGTAAATGGTGTGTAATTAGAATTGGTATTGATCTAATGTAATTGACTCTGCTGCCAAGTTGAATGATTACAGTGTAGTTACACTGGGGAAGATTGAATACATAGGGGGCTGTGAACATGGTCCCAGAACAGGGAGTTTGAGGGCCCTTCCTCCTCACTAACTTCCCCACCACAAAACAACTGTTTAATATCTGAAAGTCAAGAGCTGCAATTTATATATATATATATATATATATATATATATATATATATATATATATATATATATATATATATATATATATATGTAACATATAAGTATAATATAATAAATGTCAAACTTTTTCAAATATAGGCACATAGTGATGAACAAAGTTACAGGCTTTAATAGCTGTATTCATGTAAAAATATAATGAGTTTTTAGCTACAACAATAAAGCGCCTGCTTGACTTTGTCTGATGAAAATTATGTACAGATTTTTTATAGACACATATTATTTTATAGTTGTATTTTATGGTGCATGCTGTAAATGTATTCAGAATATGGTGCAACTCTGGGGCGTAATGCTAATCATGTGACCGAGGTAGTGTATTTCCTCTGACAAGCATCAAATATATGCAACTGTTTACAAGTCAGATACACTAACTTAGCATTGTACACTACAGTAGTTGGCATAATAGGCATATTCATCATGCTTGAAAGGACTAGAAGCCATGGGGTTTATTATCTTTGGAGGAATCTTCTTGCTGATTTAACATAAAGGAGGAAATGGAATACAAAGAAGCGGCAGATAGCTCACAAACCGCAGCCTGCAAAAAATGAGCCGACTTTGTTTGTGACATTCCAGAGATGTTTCGAATGTGTAAACACGGTGAGAGTTAGTTGAAGGTGACATCTGGGGTAACAATAACAGCCGAAAGCATGAATGTGAAAGCTGAAAGGTATTTATTATGTGTGTGTTTTTTTTATGGTAAAAAATGGAAATTGTCATCAACTCCATCATGCTCTGCGTAGCACCAGACCATGTGGCTATGTTTACTGTGCCTTAAAAAGCAGGATTGATTGCACACAAAAAATCTAAAAGCCACATGATGCTGACTAGCAGTTGGCATGCCCGAGAACTTTGTTTTGCTCCATCTGTTACTGTTAACATTGTACAACAGTGCCAACATTTGAATGTATCGAGTCTGTTTTTACTTTCTTTCCATCGTGCAGAAATACAACTCAAGTATTGCTAGGAGGAAAGTGAATATTTTAATAATGGTTTTTCTTGACATTAAAGTGGATGAGAAAAGTTTTAATTGAGCATATGTAGGAATTTAAATTAAGTTACTAATCTAATAAAACTGTTGAGAGTATGGGCCCTTGTTCAATGTGCATGGTGCTTGTACAGTGCGCAGGTCCTTGTACAATGTGCAGGTCCTTGGACAATGTGCAGGTCCTTGGACAATGTACAGGTCCTTGGACAATGCGCAGGTCCTTGTACACTGTGCAGGTCCTTGGACAATGTGCAGGTCCTTGGACAATGTACAGGTCCTTGGACAATGCGCAGGTCCTTGTACACTGTGCAGGTCCTTGTACAATGTGCAGGTCCTTGGACAATGTGCAGGTCCTTGGACAATGTACAGGTCCTTGTACAATGTGCAGGTCCTTGTACACTGTGCAGGTCCTTGGACAATGTACAGGCCCTTGTTCAATGTGCATGGTGCTTGTACAGTGCGCAGGTCCTTGTACAATGCACAGGTCCTTGTATACTGTGCAGGTCCTTGGACAATGTGCAGGTCCTTGGACAATGTACAGGCCCTTGTTCAATGTGCATGGTGCTTGTACAGTGCGCAGGTCCTTGTACAATGCGCAGGTCCTTGTACACTGTGCAGGTCCTTGGACAATGTGCAGGTCCTTGGACAATGTGCAGGTCCTTGGACAATGTACAGGCCCTTGGACAATGTACAGGCCCTTGTTCAATGTGCATGGTGCTTGTACAGTGCGCAGGTCCTTGTACAATGCGCAGGTCCTTGTACACTGTGCAGGTCCTTGGACAATGTGCAGGTCCTTGGACAATGTACAGGCCCTTGTTCAGTGTGCATGGTGCTTGTACAGTGCGCAGGTCCTTGTACAATGCGCAGGTCCTTGTACACTGTGCAGGTCCTTGGACAATGTGCAGGTCCTTGGACAATGTACAGGCCCTTGTTCAATGTACGGGTCTTTGTACAGTGTGTGTGGCCTTCTACACTGTATGTTGCCTTCTACAATGTACGGGTCCTTGTACAACATTCGGGTCCTTGTACAATGTACAGGTCCTTGTACGATGCACAGGTCATCAGAACTGTGACATTTGTTGAAGAGGCAGTCTTGCAGGCAAATAACTAACCTTGTGCAGTGCATGGGCCCTTGTATACTGTACAGGGCCTTGTACTATGTATGGGTCCTTGTACAATGTACGGGCCCTTGTATGATGTACAGGCCTTTGTACAAGAGTACAGAGTACTACAGACCCTTGTACAATGTATGGGTCATTGTACAATGTATGGGCCTTTGTACAATGTATGGGTCATTCTACAATGTATGGCCCCTTGTTATATGAGCAGGCTCTTGTATTATGTGTCTGTACAATGTACGGGCCCTTATACAATTTAGTTAGTCTCCATCATAACTAGTTCACTGTAGTAACAAGTTGTTTCTCTCTCGTCTCGCCTTCCATGACAGATTTTGACAAACGATGTAATAAGACTTCTCTGTTCTGAATATGTGTAAGCTATTCACCATTCAGACTATAATTGTACCTCCTAAATGGCCATACTGCTTGGCGTTAAATGCTTAACTATACAGCTCAGTGAGGATTAACTACAACATGCATTAGTCATCGCGGAACAGCTCCAAACTAGAAGCTTAAACATGAGGCTTATATGTGGGATCCATGTCTAATAGAACCTCCTCGTCTTCACTTCAGATGACCCGAAAACCAATTTGTGCTGAGGAATGTTACCATTTCTATCAACATCAGTATTCTTTCAGTAATGAAGCTCCTTGTCAGTCTGGGATTTCTTGACATTGGCTCAACAGTTCTTGATATTCTACTGGGTCTCTGTTGCATTTCACCTACACAACTTTTGCTACTGAAATACTTCTATGGCCCCTTTCATTCGTTTTGTTTTGTCTCATTTGACACTCTCCCTATCTCTTTCCTTTAGAGATCTTGTTAAACTGTTCTTCCTGTTCTTCTCTGTAGCACTTTCTCTCTTGCTGCACTAACTCTATGGAACAAATTCACTTCCAGCTAATGTCAGCAGAAGAATAACGAATTACCACCATCCACTGACCTACCTTTTAACCACAAAACTACCTAATACTTCATAAACATCCCCAACCAACTGTTGGCAACTTGGAATTGATTATAATGTTGATTATGGGTAATCCTTTATGTTGAAGCACCTCTGAGCTGTGGTTTTAGAAGATATTGGTGCTTTAGAAATTTTATCTATTGTATTTTATTGTAATGAACCGGATGGACTTTGTTCAGACTCTGTCAAGGTGTCATATTTTTAAGCTGTCTGTAAACCACAGTAACCAGACATTTTGGCAAAGGACACTTTGGCCCTGAACAGTTGAACCATAGACACTTTGGCAATATGATATTTTGCTAATTGGACATTCTGGTAATAGGATGTTTTGGCAATAGGACATTTTGGTACAACCACTGTAAATAATCTGTAAAAAATGTGGGCAATAGGACATTTTGTCGATATAATATTTTGGTAAAACAAATGATAATAATCATAAAAAACTTCTTTATTACTTCAAATGTACTTAGAAAATTGAGTAATTTGGTAATAATTATTTTTTACTCTTTAGTGAAATGTTTTTGTCTGCGACATCGTGAAATAGAGTGAGAATGAATGTGAACTAAAGTGGTACACTGAAGTGGCTGAATACTTCAAAATATATTGTTAACTGGTTGAACTGATTGACAGGAAAACATTGACACTGGTTCTTTCACCTGTTTGTAGTGTGGCTGTCCACACACACACGATGGTTCGGTGCTTGTCTCACGACCTGGAGGTTGTGGTTTCACTGACTCCTCTTAGGATCCCAGGTTGGTGGACAACCCAGCCATTTCGTAAATGTTGGGTCTTACTTGTGGAGAACTCTAACTTACACCACTCAAGGTTGCTTCTACTTGGTGTCTATGTGACTCACAGAGCTAGTGATCTCTACCTATAAATCCGCAACATAAAAACACTCTTGGATTAGCCCAGGTTTGGAGTATATCTCATAATCTTTACATAAGACAGAGCACGCCATTTTAAGATCTCTGTAGTAGACTAAATTGACCATCAGAGAAATTGCAAATCTTTTATTATCTGACACCATGGATCATTAAAGTATTTATGTAATTTGATAACAAAATATTGAATATCATATACTTCTTTTACTCAGATGAAGGAACCTTCTTCATGAAATATATCATGACATATTGCCAACAAAAATATTATTACGGGGTGGGCAAAATATATATGGTTTGCAAAGGCCACCCCTATTCCTTTAGACTATTCTTTGTGTAATTTGGCAACATTAAATATTTGAACTACTCTTCAATGATATGTGTGAAATTAACTGCAGTTCCCATGTGACTACACACCTTAATAACAGTAACTAATATGTGTAGTTTTGTTTTATAAAGTCTACCATAAACATACATTACATGTGGGCGAGAAAATCCTGGGGGAGAGGTGAAGATTCTATGCTATTAGAATAATTATCCGGGACCGGGGTTGAAATGCAATTCTCAAGAAGAAGATTCTAGGGGGGTAAATTCCATAATACATTTGGAGCCTGGGGGGGCTAGCTGCACCTTTCTCCCCTAAGGCTGCTCTTCTTGTAATTAATGGTGATAATCTGAGGCTGAGTAACAAGCTTCAAGTTCCACTGTAATGGAGACTGTGCCCATGGAACAATATCTACAGCATTGCCCCCCAGGTCTTATTGTCTATAAGTCAACTGCTGTCAACCTCTCCCATAGCTGCACAGGAAATACCAGTAATCAATACAGGCTCATTAGCTCCAAGCAAGTCCTCTTGTAGGCGCTAACACATTGGTGACACATGCTATCTGTGCCAAAGTGATGCATGTGTGACATCTGACACCTTTGTTTTCTTCTTCCCAGTACCCTTGGGCACTTGGGTTCATAGGGATATCACTTGCCAGGATGGATTGCAATCAGCTAAGACAGAAAATAAAATGCTGGGTCGATTTGTGGTACTTGAGGAAATTTAATAAAATTCATATACTTTCCAAATAATGTCTTAAAGAACTGATCTTATTACATCTTGTTTTGTTAATATAATGTTCTTTCATTCAATCACGTCTTCATGCGAGGTAGTTGGCAGAATTAACTGAGCTGTATCATGGATGATTCTGCAGTGATTGAAAGATGGAGTCCACAGCAGGCTACACGTTTACCCTCTGTGTGCACGGATCTTTTACTTCCCCTGGCATTGAATCCAGGTAGAAGGGACAAATCAGTGGCTTTTAGTGTATCTTTTTAAAGACAAATGCGGGATGAACGAAATTGCCCAAGTTTCGAAACAGCGGCATAGTGGACTCAAACATGATCATCTTGATTGACAATCCGGTGCCCTAACTGCTGAGCTACTGTGCCCACATAATATTATGTTGATATGCAGACAAAATTATGAATAAAAATAGTTGGACTATCGACCAGCCTTCCTTGTTCACATGCCATTTGAAGCTTGTTGCTTTGAATGTTAACCATGTTAAAGAAACCTTGCTGAATCATAAACTTAGTAAATAAAAAGCGTGCTGAATCTTAAACTTGGTGAAAAAACGTTCTGTCATATCACTCATATAAAACACAACATTGTTTAGAATACACCAGAATCCATCTTACAGCAAAGTGCAAATCCAGCATTGCACATCTGGAATCTGCATACTACTTTGTCCAAAATGGAGAAATCCCCAATACCCTGTTTGTTTGGCAAACACAAGAGTGCCTACTCCACCAGCAGTCATCTAGCAATGACATCACCATGCATGTGTCATCAGAGCTGTGTGACATTTGATGAAGAGGCACTCCTGCCAGCAAATAACTACTATGGACTGTTCATTAGCCCAGAGGGACTTGAATGGCTTGCTTTGTGTGACCACCAGAAGTGCTTATCCAGACACACAGTTGGGGGGGGGGCATGTCCATTATCTAAAAGTATTAAATATGTTTTTCTGACTGTCCTTGTAGGCATACTTTGCAAGATTGCTCCCTATGCACAACTAATTGTGATGCTTTAAATTTTTGTACACTATTTTTTTACTTTTATGGTTTACCAAATTCACCTGATATCATCATATTTGACAATTTTGTACTGTTTTTTGTCTTTTATCTTTTCATTTATATACTTTTGCATATCCCCCCCTCCCAAAGAATGCAACTGCACCAATAACTGAAGCCAAAGTGCAATTTCCAATTTCACATGGATAAAATCTCCACCTACCACAGTCTTATTTATCCCCACTTAATGTGTGCTTGGAGATTACTAGGATAGCCTCATCGGTTCCGCTTGAGTAACACTCAAAGGGGCCCTATCACCATGGGTGTTGATGTGCTGAGCTTTCATGCCTTCAAGCTTGAGGGGTCTTTTGTCAAGGGCAGCTGTTAAACGCAGTCTTTCTAGTAAAGCAGTGAAGCACCAGCCTACTCCATTTACTCTGCAGGGCTCCATGGCTTCAAAGGTTTGACATTAAATCATTTTATATTTTTTACCCGTGAACTGTCATAGCTGTTTTAGTGGGAACATTTATTACATGTGGTCCAGTCTGTCCATCCTGCTGCCTTATTTCTAATTGTTACATTCATGAATCTTAAGGTAAAACTTGTGAATCTTAAAATCTAATTAGTATGTACCTTATATGTAATGTGTATGGTACGGTTGCGTGCGTGCGTGCGTGCGTGCGTTCGTGTACTTGCGTGTGCGTGTGATGTGCATGTGTGTGCCTGTATGTATGTGAAAGTGTACTTGAATATTTATAAATGTTTTTTAACATAATATATGTTTATAAATGTTATTGTATTCTTCAGGCTTGAGGAGTCTTGTCAAATGCAGTCTTTCTAGTGAAGCAGTGACACACCAGCCAACTCCACTCAACTGGGTGGTTGGTTGGTTGGTGCGTGCGTGCGTGCATGCGTGCGTGCGTGCGTGAATGCGTGCGTGCGTGCGTGCGTGCGTGCATGTTAATTGCCTTTACATTATTTCCTTTGTGACACAATTGGAGTCTCCTTGACATTAACATGATTTTTTTGAAAACTATTTCTTTTAACCAGGTCAGAATAAACTTAGTCTGAGTGTGTAAAAACTCTGTGGAACCAACGAGTCTGGGCCGTCTATTGGTGATTGGGGGGGATAATAACATATTATCACTCTCTCATAAGGGTGATCATTGTCATATCAGTTTTTGTCATTTTTACCCTCACTCTTTGACCTGATGACACAATATAGTCAGTCCACCCTGCCCAGAGCAGACAGAAACCAAGGGACTGCTGCTTCCTCTAATGTTTCCCTTCTGTCTTTCTTATCAACAAAAACCACTGATCCTATCTGACATACATGTGTCAGGGTCTATGTAAAGCACGTCTATTACAGTCTGTTACTCCGTTACCTCCCCCCCCGCACACAATAGGGAAACCAAACAATCTGCCCTGATGAAGTTCCCTCCACAGCAGCAGTTACCCTATTGTGGGTTTTTTAGTGGAAGCGTTTATTGCAGACTGAGAACATGTAACCGTTCAAAAGTGAGATCAAATGCATGCACAGAGGAAGCACTCTGTTCTACTTTCTCGCTCCCTTTACAAAGGCTAGTTCATGTGTTGATTCATTGGTGCATGGCTTCAGCTGTTGCCCCTTTCCATTTCTCCCCATCAGCCGTATCCTCCCTCCACTTGTCACCCTCCACTGCCTTTCTTACATCCCTCTTTAGGCAGTCCTCCCATCTCAGTTGTGCTGTACCCCTTTTCCAATGGCTTGGCTGAGTCATCGCCTCTTTGGTAGTCACCCTCCTCCGTCAGCACCACATGACCTGCCCACATTATCTGGCTTCTTACAATTCTTCCTGTTAAACTGAACTGCACCCCAGTCTTTTCCCTTATTTATTCATCCTCCTATCTGCCCTTTTTGCTCCTGTAAATCTCCAGACCCAGTTGTTCTCGCAAACTTGCAGCTTCTCTACCCCTTTTCCAATGGTTTGGCTGTGTCATCGCCTCTTTGGTAGTCATCCTCCTCCATCAGTACCACATGACCTGCCCACATTATCTGGCTTCTTACAATTCTTCCTGTTAAACTGAACTGCACCCCAGTCTTTTCCCTTATTTACACATCCTCCTATCTGCTCTTTTTGCTCCTGTAAATCTCCAGATCCAGTTGTTCTCGCAAACTTGCAGCTTCTCTTGTTGTTGCTCTGTCAGTGCCACTGTCTCTAAACAATAGCAGTTCAGTTGCATGTGTAGTTATTATGTTCACAACTATAAGCTCCATGCGAAATGTCGTTGAACAAAACACAAAATTCTACTTTTACAAGGTTTAGTTAAGCAAAACAAAATAATTGTAATATTTTATTCCCTTTTCGTTTTGTTGAATGATATTAGTGAACATTTTTAATTACTGCAATCTATATTCCGTGTTGAGATTTGGTCAGGAAAAAATTTATCTAAGGATATTCTGCTGTGGATTTTGTCTGGGGATATTTCCCTGTTGATATTTCGTGGAGGGGTTTTGTTGAAGGAAATGTTTGGATGGTGAGTGGCATACATATATGCAACAAATAAAATGAACTATACAATTATTCAACCGGAATTAAACAGATGATTAATATTGAGCTTTGTACACATGATAGATAGAAACTAGATACAATGCACACACAAGAGTTCTCGCAAGCTTATGCGCTATTTGCCTCATGAACGAAGCTCAAACGTAATCAGCTAATATATGCCATGGGTTTCTGAGTATTCGTATGACTTATGCTGAATAACCAGACATGTACAACACTGACAGATAGCACTGTTGACTCTGATATGAAGCAGCAGATAACAATGAAAGAAACTATCCATTCAGTCATTCTAAAGCTATTTTCATCTTGAAATCTTGAGATGTCAGACAGGAAGCCATTTGTAAACCTGTGAATGAATGGCTCTGGGAGTGGATACAGTACTTGGGGGGGTCTGGGGGTGACAGCAAGGTAAGCAAACCTTTGGCAGGGCAGTGATAACACAACCAACAGTTCTTTGTTGTCATCTGAGGGCTCTCTGTAGTTGACAATACTCCTCAGGGTAGCTTATGGTGCCCACCATAGAGACTCAGAACAAAGGGGTGTGCCTGTGCCTCTGGGAGGGGGGCTAACAAAGGGGGTAATTACACCTAGTGTGGGGTGTGACTTTGTCCTAGAAGTGCAACAGTTACATGGACTGAGAGCATATTTGCTTTTGTCTACTTGAAGTAATCTGTGTAGCTGGTCTACAGTTCCCAAGGAAGTCTGCCTCTTTTATCTGGGGATCTTAACATGAATACACTGAATATACCCTTGTAACCAGGCAACAGGCCAGAATTGAACAGGAGTTATGCTTCATTTAGAGTATTGCAACATCGATTCCCAGTGTCAAAGATTTCTAGACATTCCCAAGGTTAGTAGATCCAATATGATCAGTGTGCTTATGTTCTCGTAACCCAGGATTCAGCAAGTGTTCCATTTAACCCAGAATTAACAAATCATACACGAATAATATTAAAAATGAGATGTGATTTTTAGTTTGAAGTAGAATGCAGATGTTTAATTTAGTAGTGTTTTTTTGGGGGGAATGTGACCACAATAATCTGTTCCTGTGGTGGATATCACAGAAAATACTGTTATTTATTTGAAATGAATGTCCAATGTAACCACATACGCTGGGACAAAGTTCATTTCCATATCTGCTTAGAAGATAATAAACATCACCACTCCTTCAAGAGGGTGGTTTTGATAAGAAAAACGCGGTGAGGAGACAACACTATTAATACACCGCTTTATTTGGCACTTGCATTACTGGTAGAGATGTAATCAGAAAACATCATGAAAATAAAACTGAACCGTAGTTAAACAATCATAGCATGAGGCCGTCATCCGAGTATGTGGTTTTCTGAGAAGTCGTACGCGAGCTACAAGCAATCCGTCGTTTTTCCATCGGCGCACCGAAATGACTTCATGCGCGCCATTCATTCGTATGTACGGTGTATCTGACTTCATTGTAAATTACCACGAGTTTCACATTACAGCTTCACTATCGCGCTCTAATGAAAAGAGTATCTGTCGAGTCACAATAACATACACGTTTTCTCTTATCGATTCAATTCTGGCCGTCCGGTGAACCTCGGTAAACCGCGGCCTGGCGATAACGAAATCGGCATAGACGGCGGCGGGCCGGCCGACAAACAGCGTTTATTGATGAAAGCACAAACTTGATTTACATTCTAATATGCGCACTGGTGAAAATCGACGCGCGACAGAGGACGAGCAAGTGGCTCGGCGCAATATGTGTCCATGATTAACGCGTCCGTTGTGGCGTTGTCAAGACAGAAGCCGTCCGGTAATCGATTCTGTCGTGCGTGCGCCGAAGATTTGCCGACAGCGACCGCACAAAGCCCGCTCTCTCGCCGCCCAGGTAAGAGTTGCTACAATGACTGCTCTCTCGGGTAGTCGAGACTGCCTTGCCGGCTAACACGCAACCGATCGCACACACCTGTCCCACGGGCTAGTCCGGTTGAAACCGGTTCGTATTGTTTGCGCGCTGTCGACTGCGGTGTATTCGCGTGGATCAGGTGGCGTCTGCGTTACGCAATATTGGGGTGTCAACAATTGATTTGATTTGATGAATGTTAGATACTGGTTGTCATTTATCGACCGGCTGGATACCGACGTTTCAAATGAGTTCGTGCAGTACTAGTTAGTCCGGTGAACTTTTTATTACGTTTATGTTTACGTAGGTATGCGGTAGTCAAAGTTTGGCACATTTCCAACGGTGCATGCATGCAGGAAAAAATAAATAAAACTGACAAGTGAAATATGAATAATTCATAAGCAACCGTTACATTTGCATGTGTGGGCAGCGGGAAGTTTATAGTTATCTCAGATCAACTTCTCCGAGTGAACGTGAAGAGAAAAAATAAATATACATTGTTCATATTATAAATACATGAAAATGTCGCTCTTATGGAGTAATTGACCAGATGCATATAAATAGTTGTGTAATTAAACAAGAATAAACCGGTTTTAAAATCATATATTTTATATATTCGGAATCGGGGTTTCAGGTTGCTTGGACTTGATTTAATCAGGCAACTATTTTAATTCTTTGACGCGGTGCAGTGTATTTATAGTTCAGGTACTTGGTCCTCATATATGTTAATTGCATATTTCATACCTATACCAGATAAGAAAATGTCGGTGACGCCCACTAAAAAAAAAACGCGTGTAATTGTTGCAAGTTCTTTCATCGTCCGTCGGTTGTTCGTTATCGTCCGGCGGTCTTTGATTATTAATTGCTTCGCTTCGAGCTTCGTGGACTAATGTTGAGATTATTTTAAAAGGAGGATGAAGATAAGGCGCCGCTGGCGTCGACTTGTTGCGATAAAGAGACACCCGTACCCTTGTTATGCGTACCCCGACCTGAATGACCCCTTCCGCGCCCCCAGTGACCAAAGTTACGGCCTTTGAGACGGGAGTAATCTTCTCCGTTGGGGGAGAAGATTGAGCGGTTCGTTTGAAGTGCTCCCAGCGCTTGGGTTCGTGCAGATTTGGGTTACCACGGGATGTGGATTTCTAGCATGTGTTAGCGCTAAACATTAAATCAACGATTGAAATGGACAGGCTAGCATTGCTGATTAGTTTCACGCCTAAATAGTGCACTCGGTTCGATCGCGTATTGCTAAGGGCAACACGTTCCCGGATGACCTCAGATACTTTGCATCAGTTCTTCTGAGACCAACCCTGTCTGCGTGTATAGATTTATTGTCGATCTTATCGAACCAATATCGAAAGACGCCGTTTCGACGTATCTTCCAGGCAGCGAGCCTACTCTATATGTACGGCGTTGGCGCCAGCTATAAAATTTCACAGCCGCCTGCGTGGCTGTATTCCTTGCTGGCGACTGATATTCTGACGATACTAACAGCTACGTGGGCGAAATCAAATTCTTTCCAGACGTTTCCGCCCGATACGTAGGTTGTAAGCAGAGCGCAGCCGGGCAACCGAAAACCTCCACTGACAACCGTATTCGCTATTAAAGATCACGCGTAACATTTATCACAAGTCGTCAGTGTTTTTTCTAGTGCGATATAACTGCCATAATTCGCCTTAGCGGCCCAGCGATTCCGCCGCTGTAATTAGCTGTTGAGAAAGGGTTAACGCCGGCGTTGACAGATGGTGTATTTTACAAGCTGACACCAATCGCTACGTTAGCGCTCCAGCGCGCGCTACCGGATACGCGGTGTGTCAATCACGAGCGGACGGCCACGCCCACCGCGCCGGCGCGCACCAATTGTGTCACACCGCCGTGCTCGGTGACCGCAGGCCCCGCCCCAGTCACAGCTGCGACCGCTTCGAAAGCTGAACAGATTTGTGCGATCTGATTGGCTGGTGCGCTAACAAAGAGATTGCGACCCGTGTTGGCTACATGCAAGCATGCCGTTCGAGTAGTAATTGACCGAAGCAATACAGTAGTTTTCTCCAGCAAAATTGTCGATTTCTCGCGCGAATATGCGCCCAATTGCAATGGAGTACTAGCGACGGTTGCCCGTGGACTGCACACGCTTATAAGGTGGGTGTTTTTCGTGTTAGTGTTGGCGCAGAAGCAAGAAATTCGTTGGCGGATTTGCTGTGCGACTAACGACGTCCGTTGGCGAAGCCGAAGGGAGCACGCTTCCCCGCGACTGGTTTGGGACGGCCTACAAACCGACAGCGAATGTCTGTTTACGTTTCTTGTGTGGGACACTCGCTGATATTTACTATCACAGCAACTGGAATATTTGTGCTGCGATATTGTAGCTTTTATGTTGGCGGAAAAACGGACATGCGGTTGGTTTTTACGTGATGGCGGTCGAGATAATTGGCTTGATTTGCCTGCGCTGTCTCGTCGCGGACGCGGTTTCGACGTGGCGGCAACGACAACGAAGGGCCAGGCCAGTTTTGGTGAGAAAAGGCTGCCAATGTCGTGTAATGTGTGATGATGTCTAGATTCTACCTGATTTGCTGTCAGAAGGATTTTGCACGCCTACACATGTTTGACATGTATACATTGTCATTGTAATATAATATGTGTAAGCTTATCACGTACGTGGTTGACGTGTATTGTGACGTGACTACGTTTCGTGCACGGCTGCGGGTATTTGCCGACGGCGGGACGTGGGGGGGGGACGGGACGCGACTGCCTTTGGCGTACACGGTTCGGTGGTCTTGAATGCGAGCTCGGAGTTTGGTTACTGCGATTATCGTCGCCTCGTTCACGGCTAGGCGGGCCTCCAGGTTGAACTGGTGCTATTCCCGACGGATCCACGACCACGTCTGGCCGCCCGCTTATCAGCGGCAGCGCGCTAGAAGCCAAGTTAAATTTGGCAGGGCGACTTAACATAATTGTGTGCCTGCTCGCTGGTGCCAACGCAAGGGTTAACAGCACCGGTTTGACCATTGGTAAACGGGTACGTCATTACTCCGCGGCTAGTAGGCAAATTCGATGTATAATATTATGAGTATTTTTATTTCAAGAGCGATTTTAAAATTTTTTGTGACCAGATTGTGGAATCTAACAAAGTCAAAGGTCAATAGACAGATACATAATTGAAGTACGATCGTTGATTGCTGTGTACAGTAATTCTACTGTGAAGAGGCATACCTTTTGAGATATTTGATATATATCTGATTTATCAAACAAGTTTTTGCACTGAAAATATGCAGGCATTTAGTAACTATTGACTTGGTCGTTCCAGACCTCATGCATTCAAAATAAGGAATTAACCCTTGTCCATACATACTCTTGTGTTGAATTGATTGTGTTTTGTGGAAATTGTGGCATTAGTTTTAATGAGAGACTACAATAGGCTTTGTTTGCCCGGTGCAGTTAATTACAGTTATTGTGTTACATAGATTTAATTATTAATACTAATAGTCTGCAGGAGTCCACACTCTTTGGAGAAGCATCTACCTGATGCATCCTGATCTTGGCAGAATTCCCTAGTGACACAGCACTCAGCCAAGCGAATTATGTCACAGAGATTCATGCATTAATTCATGAGTTCCGCCTGCTGTGGCCATCATAGCAGACACTGAAGTGCAGCAGAGTTGTATTGATAATGAATCGGAACCACAATACAATTTTCTGCATGTCAGACGCACTTGTATTTCTGCCTGGAAAACCTGTGGAAAGGGGGATATATGCCTCGTCACTATGTGAGTGCAGATCAGCCTTTTTTAATTTGTAGTGGGTCTGTTAAAAAAAATTGCATTGTTAAAATCTGACAAGAAGAAGACTGATGTGTTTTTATTATTTAGTACAAGAAATTTCTCTTTCCTACGGTTTATGCTATATGTGGAACCATCAGCCATGAACCTGTGGAAAACTTGTCTACTACTAATTACAGTGGCTCCTCAGTTTCTGCAGGCAAGTGCTATGCATTTTTGCTATAGTTATGCCGGGAATGTTGATGACCCTTCTGCAAAGAGTTGGCCATTAATCCTGCCACCTGGTTGTCATTTACACCTTGCAGTGTGTGGTGCCAGGCCACTTGTAACCAGAGCCAGTGACTGCTCCTCCCAGTCCATGCTGCCTCAGATATGTCTCAACATGTCAGAGATTAGCCTGTAAAAGATCAGTGCTGTTGATGACCTCTCTTTCCAGAGTGGCTTAGTCATAGCTCTTTCTTTGTAGGGCACACACAAACTAACTTGTTCTTTGATTACCCCTGATGACTTGATTGTTATTTGTGCCTTGATGATAGTTTGCTTTTTATTGCCCCCCACTGTGTAATCTGGCACCAGATCGTAATTGGTTAGAGCAAAGCCTGTGCCTTTCATGTTTTTGTGTTTGTATGCTGTAGAAAGGCAGTAATAGTATCCTGTGAAAGAGGGTTTTACAGTGTAAGGGTGCATGTCAGTGTGTAATTTTGTAGTGTAGAACGAGGCAGTTTTTGTAAGTTTCTACTGCAAGACAATGATCCATGTTTCGGGTGGCAACATTGTATGAAGTCATTTAATAAAGTTGAGTAACTTTTATTTTATGTAGGCAGAAATAATGTGCAGATCTAAGCTATGCTTTGCTTCTACAGACATACTCCGATAATGTACCCATTCAAATGTTTTGTTATAACTGCACAGGCCAATGGCTTCCTTGTGCATTGTCATCTGGATTTTTTTCCGCTTTCGAAGGCAGTCTCGTTAAATCTAGTTATACTTAGATGACAGTACACAAAATATTTAGCTAAAGGTAGCATGATAACCCTATTCCATTGGTTTGAATTCCTTTTGACCCACAGTTCAGAAATGCCTCTGTACAATGACAACTAATTGGGTCTAATCTTGACCTGTGTCTTCTTTTAAATGACAATGTTTAAGCAATGTCAGCTCCCCAGAGTTGTTCACACAGGTTAGTTTTGATGAATGGGGGTGGTCATTATTTCCTCTGCCTGTGATGTTGGCTGTATGCTTTAGCTAAGCACTGCTTGCTGTGTTCAGAGAATCCACCCTTTTTATTGGCTAAGACCATGGCTTTGTGGGCAGAATCAATAGCCCCCCCAGGGTGCCCAGGGCCACAGGTGTAATAATGGCTTCAGTTGAGGGGGCGCTGACTGGTGTAGGAGGGTTGTGACTGAAATTAAAGAAAAACACAGGCATCATTGCGAACAGAGAACATTTTGAATGTTAGAGTAGAAGATTGGAGCTTAGGAATTTCCCACGGCTTGTGTTTGATCAAGGCTGACATCATTGTGCACAGGAACACAGGTCAGGAGGGTATTTACCCTCTCACAGTGATCTTATCACTTAACTAACCCCACAGGAATGTTGATGTTTCTAAGCTTCTTAATTTCACCATAAAATATTGTTGACTAATTTTTATTGTCCTGTTAGAAAATAACTCTGATTTGACCCCTTTGTAGAGCAATACTCTGATTTGGCCCCTTTATAGAGCAGTCAAGTCCTGTGGGGTAATTATGAATATTATGAGATAACCCCTTTCCCAGCTGAGAGTTAATAAAGGGGTAGTGTTGTTGCCCTCCAGCACTGACCAGGGAAGGGTGATTAGGCCATTATGTTTGTGTATTCATGGGGGTCAGAGTTCCTGGGGTGATAAACTGTAAAGGCAGTGCACCCCCTGTGGTCTCTTAATTAAATCGATTCATTATTCTGTTGGAAATTTCACAAGTACAGAAAACGTGAAAGCTGTTCTTATTTTTGAGATGATGCCCCCTGCACATGCACAATTTCCATGTCAGTTTTGTACAATGACCAGGTTTGTTTTGTACAGTCACCAAGTTGGTTTTGTACAGTCATCAAGTTAGTTTTGTACAGTCATCAAGGTAGTTCTGTGCAAAGATTATTCGGTCACGTAAGTATTAACCCTACAACCTGCAGAGAGACAGAGCAGCAGCAGTGGAAGAGAATTGTCTTGCTCGAGAAGCCAGTACTAGCAGTGGTGGCAGCAGCCACAGAGCATTAGTTCTGACTCTCAAACATGTGCACTGATAAGATAGGCCCAGCTGTCACTGGAGCCAAACACAGTGACCCATTCTCTAGCCACCCCAGGGTGAAATCCTTGTTTGTGGCCTAGCTGGGGGTAAATAGCTGATTGGCATTGGCAGCCAGCTGGTGGCTTATCTACTGGGGTGATGAGGCTGGGGCAGGATGTACCAGGGTGAGTAGATAATTACTCTTTCAACAGGGGTTTCTTTGAGACCTGGCATGTGTCCTGGGTTGCTGCTGACAAAGGGGTGTGCTTTGTCTGGATACTTTTGCTACAAACAAAAACTGAGCCCCACTTAACTTGGTAACAAGCGTGATACATAGGTTTTGCAGGAAACACTTGCTCTGCTTCACATAACTAATTTAGGTTAGTTAACTTGGCAGCAGTTATGTAGAGGCACTTTGGTTTGTGGATTGCATAACAGTTATTCTATAGTACCCAGTAATGGTCTCCAGTATATACTATTAGAACTATTAGGATTACATGTTCTAAAACTCCATCATCAACTGATTTATCCTGTTGCAAATCCGGTTTGTTGACGTTGAAATACGTAGTGTGCACAGTCAATTTAATAAAAAAAATTGCTATTTTTGTTCAAATTATCAAAAGAGTGGGTCAGTGTCGATCACGGACGTGCCTTCCATCCTCTTGCCGATCACATGACAAAGTTATGAAATTTCACCAAGGGTGAAAATCCAGATTTGTTAGCATTTCCTTTGTATTTCAATTAATGTTTGACGAAACGTTAAGTAATTTACTAGTTTGTCTGATTATTTCACGAAAACTCGATTATTGGTGTTTGTGGGCTAGAGATCTTATTCTGTAGTATGAATTGTTTTATAAACATTACACATGTTGTTTGGCTGTTTCCTGGGTCATTTGTGTCATCTAGTTCATTTCTTAGTGTCACAGTCCTCATTATCTAGGCAGCTTACCAGAAGCACTATGCAACAACTACATGTTAAAACCCCTTCTGTCAAAGGGTATTTATTGACCTAGATTTCACAGGTATGCCCTAACAAGTTGGTACAGGAAGCCTTTTCAAGCTTGGCTGTTAGAGGGGGTAATCAGAGCCACCTCTTCTTAGGCAACCATTGTATGGGACACCCTGACTGCAACCCCCACCACTTTGTTTGGGTATAGTGGGCAGGGTGGCTAATGGACTGTGGAAACACTAGTGGGGTGGGGTGATTTGGCTAACCCTGGGAAGGTGAGATAACTGGAAAATTCTTGTCTCATTAAATTTTATGATAAAAATGTGTAGACGCTTTTTTAATAGACACCATCTTTCTGACATTTAAAATTCACTTCAAGATTAACTGAGGTAATTAAAGTGGGATTTTGTCAAAATAATTGTGAGTAACTCGTTCAAGTAGCTATTTGCGATTTATTGCCACCAGGATTACCTGTGGGTCATATATAACACACATTTAAGGTATTGTATCTCATAATAATAACTTCGCAATTTGTTTATCAGTGAGCAAGGTTAATATTGTACTAATTGTGTGACATTTGCTTGGCTAAATTTCTAAGTAACTACACATTTTATCAGTGTGTCACAGGTATTGAGGGGTATCTAACCACCTTATGTAACCAGATGCGGTTCATGAACAAATGTTACTTCCCCAGTAGTTGCTGCTTTGCATTGTGAACATGAATCATGACTATTAGTGTAGGAAGTTGAGAAGTCTTTCAAAGAAAAAAGTCACGCCTTGAGTGTGTAGCAAGCATGTCCTGGTCTAGTAATCTGAAACATCTCCGCTGTTGCTCTGTGATACACTATTAATTGGTGTGTGACTGGGTATCAATTACAGGACATTTGGTCATGAACCAGATTTGAGCAAAAGAAAAACGCGTTTTATTGAAATTGCATTTCCATACTAAATCATCGCCGGTCCCTTGTTCTAATGATGACTTTTGTGCGTCACTGTTCATGATATGCTTAATGATTCTGGTTGGTTGTGTCTTTTAGCTCGGGTTCCTGAGGATTTAGTCGCTGTAAGTAGTAGTGGTGTTATTGGTGTGTCAGTATTTGACCAAGTGTGTTGGTGTTGCAGGTGAGCCGGCGTGTGTTGTCAGTAAGCCAGGCGTGTTAACGCACGGCGAGCGCTTCCAATGAGAGACGTGTGTCGGGGTGGCCACAGCAGTGTGGCTACAACCGCAGTCGGACTGGAACGCCACGCGAAGCTACTTCTCGTCAACAACAATAGTAGTCGTACACGCAACAACAACACCGCCACTGGATTATCATCAGTCAGTCATGGGAAGCCGGTCGTGCGTGACAGCAGCGTTGATGACGACGACGAAGATGGTGATGATTGGGATTTTGGAATACGCAATCTTGTGATTGACCTTGACGCTGACGTGGACGTTCGGAGTCGCACCTGTGCAGAGTCGGATAACCGAGGTAGCGCCGTCGACACCACTGACACTGTTGCGTCGGCGACAGCAGCAACTGCGGACAGCCGCGGCCACAAAGGGGAAGGGGGCGTGAAAATGAGCGGGGTGGAACACCACTCCATAGTCGACAAAGGGTTGAAGATGAAGATCAAACGCAAGAACGTTGGTTCGAAGTCCGCCGAAGGTAAATCAGACACAAATAAGGACCATAGGTCGCAGCAGCCCAGCAGTTCTTCGGCGGCATGGAATAGCGGTGGTTCCAACGGAAATAGTTCTGGTGATCGGGGATCTCACGTTGGTGCGGCGACTCCCGATAAACAGTCAGAAAGGTTGAAGCATGTTTCGCAAGCGAACAGTGGTGTGCAGGTGGACACAAAGTCGCCGAAGGGCAGGGTGTTGCATAAGCGCGTGAAAGATAGGAATACCCGGAGTAGCAGTGATCACCCCCAGGGTTCTGTCATGAGTGCAAATGGCACATGTGATTCGAACATTACCGGAGGTAGTGTCTCTGGTGGTAGCAGTGTGCCACAAGGTGGCGCCGCCGCATGCACCGAGGCGACAGGCTGTGACGGGATTAAGAAGGAGCAGGATGCAATGGCGGTGTGCGATCCGTATGAGTTTAATGCGAAGGTTGAAGATCGCATCGGACTGCCCGTGAAGAAGGTCAAAGTTGAAAAGGTCAGATAAATTTGTAATTAATAATTTAAACATGTAGTGCCCTTTTTAATGTACAGAGTGGGATTTTTTTTGCAGAGTTCCTGCAAATGTTGGTGCAGATTTAACCCTGTAATAAGTCTTTGAAAACACAACCTTGATCTCTTCATGAATGGTTAATCTATTAACAATGCTTTGTGGCTCCCCAGCAAAAACGTCGTTATTATATACCTGGAATTGGTTTCCTTTAGATTTTCACCTTCACTGGAAACATGCTGGTATTTATATATATCATAGAAAATATTCTTCAAGATTTAGTCATCGTGTTTTGTCTTTCAGTCTGACTCCCCCTCCGCAACTGTATCAACTGTCAGCCTATTGTGAGAAACACCATTTAAACGTGATCGGATATTGATGCAGTCCCTTAGTTCAGTGCAGAGAACTCATTTTTGTGATTACCAACTTATTTATTAAGCACTGCTGTAGTTTATACCAACATTGAAAACCGTATGTACACAGTACACACGCCGCTTAATTACTGTGATTCTGTATTCCCAGTGAGCGTTTTTTTTAGCCTACCTTTCAAGCCACAGTTTGACTTGAGTCTAATAAAGCCGGTCAGATTGCGGTTAAGATTACCCAGAGGGTTGTGGTTTCGGTAAATGGCATTTATTTCTGGAGTGGAAATAAAAACAGTTTCGAACATCCTTGTCTGAAAGTGCATTTGCCTTGACATCCACCAGGGCGCTGAATCCGTTTACAATTACCATCAGCCTGAAAACATGTTTTTGCCGAGTTACGTTTCAAAGAAACATGACACACCCTTTTCTGACTTCCCCGGAGTTATATGCGTGTAATGTTTCAAATCAAAGGTCCTCAGTCCGAGATCGTTTTGTGTTTGCAATCTTTGTTTGTCTTTTAGTTGGAAACAAATTCAACCTGTCCACATCTTGATTTGATGCTTTATCTAAAGCATCTGTTAAAGTAGTTTTCAGCTTTGAAAGCGTCCCAGCATGTGTGGGTTGCACTATAGTGAAAGGTTATAAGATATAAATGCTATCATAACAACCCAGTCCTGCTGTGTGTAAACTGTCATTTGTAGATGCATGTGTTTATTTACAGGATTTGTATTGACCATATATATGAAACACTTAAAAATGAGTCAGCAAGTGTACATTGTGCAAGGATTTGCTTTTTTTGATGCCTGCATCAAATAGTTGTTTATTATTTTGGTTTTGTGCATGTGGGGTGTAAATAAGTTCCTGAAAGTGAAATGTGGCGTCATAATGACTGCCTGCCCCACATGGCTTTATAAATAACACAGACTTTCATGTTACACAACATAGCTTCAGTATATCTCTCTCCCTCTCCCTCTCCCCCCTCTCTCTCTATATTATATGTGATTGTTTTTCCAGTATTTAATAATTTATTTTATCAGAGTTGTGGTTGCCAAATTTATAATTATATAGTGTTAATAGAACTTGAAATAAAAAAAAGTGTCAGATAATTCTATTAAAAAATTATAAAAAATGCATGGTTGGATTTTGTACCACACTACAACTACTGCAGATGATTCTATCTGTTGGTGGAAGTGGGATTGCTGATATTCTAAAAATGTGGGTAAATTTAGCTGGTGTGTGACAATCCTACCAAGCTTTGCAGTGGAAAACACCAAACGCTTGAACCGTACAGCTGTGTATTTTGTCCGTGTCTTCTGGCCTGACTAGCCTGTCAAAATGCTCTGTGGGGTAACAGGGTAATCCGCCCTTCTCTGCAGTCTGAGCCCCCTCAGCAGTAACAAATATGTCACCAGTTTCTCACAGCTGTCCTTTCTGTGACTCAGTGTCTTCTGCCAGTAGGCATGTGACCGTGTGAAAATGACAGTATCTGCATACACCACCGGTGTCATACAATACGTTAGCAGAGAAACTGATGTCATATCTGTGTGAGCCTATGACTGGTTATCACACGGTTACTTGGAAGTCTAAATAAACAAACTAGAGCAAATAACCCAATGTCCAAATAACCCAATGTCGGCCAACTCCCTCAAAAATTTATTTTCCATCATGAGACAATAAATCAATTGTTTCAAGTGGACTGGGGTTTTGTAAATAAAATATTAAAAACATTGCATAGGATTGCCCCAACCCAATGAATGCATCCATTATATTGTAGTCCAAATATTCACGTTTGCTTTCTTCCAGAGCGAGGCAGCTGAAAAACCAACAAACTGTAGTGCACCGGGCACTGAAACCCATTCTGTTGCCGTGGGAACTACATCAGTTGCCGTAGCAACGGACCCGGATTGTCTCGGTCCTTGTGAGCCCGGAACTCATGTAATGCTGGAAGGAATTGTGTGGAACGAGACAGAAAATGGTAAGTTGTTAGAAACATAAAACAATGTTTAATGACTTACTAATGCTGTAGGCAACTTACTGATGCTGTAGGCAACTTACTGATGCTGTAGGCAACTTACTGATGCTGTAGGCAAAGTTATCATGTGATTTAACCTCTCAGTTAAGGGGACATTATTAATTACTTATTCTTCAAGATTGTTTCTGCATAAAAAGGTGGAACTTAGTGTTCTTCTTCCGGGCGATGTACTGTGCCGAACGATTCTGCTTTGTTGTGCCTCTGAGTTCAGGTTCCTGAGGATTTCGATGCTAGAAGATTTACTATTAGATTCAGGATTCCAGAGGTATATTTTGGATGCACGCTTTATTTTGACCCATAGCATAATTTATAAAAATGATGCGTGAGAAAAAATATAAATAATGTTGCTCTAATTAATGAACATTGAATAAATTAATGCAATATGTTGTCAATTATACTAACGAAAATTAGCCACTGTCTGATTCTTGCTATGGGTCTGGGAGCCCCCTATGGTGTAGACTTAAACGCTATCACAGGAGCCACACTGATGGTAGTTATAATATTATAAACATGCAGTGCTTCAAATTAAACACATTCTCATGTAAAATAAAAATCCTGCAGAGTAGATATAGATGGTTTAATGTATTGGCCCCTAGTGCCAGTTGTCTTAGCTGCTAGTCAGTCTACTGTGTACCAGTATAGTGGCCTTCCTGCAGCCTGGGCATTGATCAGGCAAGCCAATGACAGGGCATTTCCTGAGTGATGGTGTGTCCCTAGCCTGCACCTTCAGCTCTTGTTGCTAAGTGAAGCCTGCTATGCTAGCTTGCTGAGGGCAGGCAGTGCACAGTAGGTGGCTGTGGGCTGAGTGACAGCTGGGGCTGGGCCCAGGGAGATGGGCTTCTTGCAGGTTGATGCTGATGTGATGCATCTGGGGAAACCTTTGAATAGAAATCAGCCAGATATATGTTCCTGCAGGAACGCTCACTCCCGTTAAATTTACTGTGGAAACTGCATTAATCACACTGCGATGATCAGGTAACCTCGTCTTCCGGACATCATTTCAGAGGAATAAAATCTCCATAAGCTAATACTCAATGTTGTGTGAATGATTCATGTATCTGGAGATCTTATTAATTTGGACATGATCATTGGGGATCAGGGTGTCCACATTAATGAGGTTCCAATGTATGTATGCACATTTTATCTTTTAGCCATGCAAGTGTTTTTTTCTTAGCCAACTTACTTTTTGCCCAGCCAAATTGGCAAATTTTAGCCAAAGTTACTATTTAGCCTTTGGCGAATGGTTAATGTGAGCCTAGCATGACATTATAATAAAATTCCGGATATTTTAAAAAGACTTCATAAACTGTGTGAGTGATTTGTGACAGTTTTTAACTTCAGAATAAATGTTGTTCACTCTTAAAATATTTTGTGGGTGTTTTTTTGTAAGTAATGGTGCCATGGTTGCATGGTTCATACCACACGTCAATATATAAACCGTCTTGGCAAAAACAGGTTTACGACGCCAAAAGCAGCAGATACTTTTTTAGGAATACGTTCATGCTGCTTAACCTTTTGACCTGAGATTTGGTTAGGTTATATAGTTAAATAATACAAGAAGAAGAACATTGTAATTTGCTCAAATATTGTTATGTTTGCTTTATGCAAACTGCATTGAGTTGGATATTTTCACACAGAGATAGAGTTGCCCGGGCTAAGCAAACATTTCAGGCTTCTCCTATCTTTGCACTTGGGTCTTATATGGACAGTTCGAAACCTGTCATTAAATCTTTACTGTTGACAAAGGTGGCTTCCAGAGGGACAATACATACAGCGCCACTTGAGTTGCCCCTTAGGCTGTACTTAAAAATGTCGTCTTTGTTTGTTGCGGTTGGATTTGAGCAGGAAATGTGGTGAATAGACGCGTAGTTGATGTAGGACTTAGGGTTTTTGTCAACTATGTGTTGACAGTAACTTCCTTGCATGATTTGTTTAATCATTAAGTGTTGTTTACTTAACCTGTGCATGCTTACTGCATGCTGATGTGCTGCGTGTACATATAATACATGTTTGTGGCATTATTCCTTTGCAAATTTAGTAACTGTTTTTATTTCTGTTGAGGTGATATGTGTTAAGTACACACATTTGGCATGACAATTAAAATTCTGTACATATATGTTGCCTATAAAATGTTTTGGGTTATTTCTATATTTTAAATGTGTAACTTGGCAAACACTATACAGGGAGTAAATATGAACAAGTAATGCGCTTATGATAACACACACAATAATCACACACCACACACATTTGTAACCTTTGTGTAAGTACTGAACCGTGGCCCCAGACTGTCTCGGTGTGCGGCCAGTCGGCCACACATGACCGTGGACGTAGACTGTCTAGTGTACTCCAAGGGTCACTTGTTATATTTATTAATCAAGTAAAGAAATATTAAAGGTCCATCCTCAGTTAAATTTGTTTCTAGTCATTAGACAAACTATTAAATTACTTAATGTTTGATCAAACATTAACTGAAGTGAAAATAGAAACACTGAAAACTCACCGATTTTACCCTTACCCTATTACCCCTCAAATTTTTTAACTTACCCTTTTACCCCTCAAATTTTGTAACTTTGTCATGCGATCGGCGAGAGGATGGAAGTCACCCCCAAGATCAGCACTGACCGTTCACAGTGTTTACCATTTTGGATAAGCATTATTTTGAACCATGCCTGATTTAACGACTAAAGTCAATGACATAGTAGAATTTTCTATGAAATCGACTGCAGATGTTACATAAACTATTCACATTCACCAACAAACCAGATGTGCGATAGGCTAAATCAGTTGAGGATGGAGTTTTAATTTAGAAATAAATAAAAATATATCCTTGTAAACTTATGGGGGGGGATATCTGCCTATTCATTTTAATTTTAATATCCACACCCCACATAAACTAACATTGGCAGTGTTGGATGGAAGATCAGTTAGACCAACGAGTTCTAGGTTTTGACTGAGTAACCATAGATGGTTCACAGGTGTTGATAGTTTCTATGTCCATTGTAGGTGTTCTGGTTGTCAACGTTACTTGGCGGGGGAAGACTTACATGGGGACGCTGATGGACAGTACAAAGCATACCTGGGCGCCACCTAGGTGCAGGTGAGGATCTACACCCTCTTCCATTTTTACCACCTCTCTCAGTTATCATTTAGACAGAACCTTGTTAAAATTTTTCATTATTGATATTTACATATCTTGTCAAGATTATTTCACTTGACACATTTCCCCAATGTTATGTTTTAAAGGGGAAGAAACTATGTCTCCCATTTTTGGTCTGTTTAAAAAAAATGGGGGTCCTGCCCTTGTAACTCTTAAATGGGTTCCAAGTCCTATTTGATATGTTAACATGCCTCCAAATTCAATGGGGAAAACCCTGTTACAAATGTAGATTATAGAACTTGTGCTAATAATAATATATATATATATATATATATATATATATATATATGGATCCTTATACTTTGTCATTCTTCTCCATCAGATTAAACTGCGAATCACCCATCAGTGACCTTGAATCAAGGACACCGAAAGGTCGAGGAAAACGAGGTCGGGGCATGACAGTGAACCAGCCAGTGGCAGAAGTTGGCGACCGGAAACTACGAAAGACACGTCGCAACAACATGGGTGGTAGCATTACTCCATCTAGTCCCGATATCACAAATAGTAGCAGCAGTGGTGGCGCCACCGGCAAGCGGAAAGGTCGCCCATCCGACCTTGAGTTGAGCAGCGTGGACAACGGACCAAAGTCGTCGAAACGCGTCAGGTGCAGTATGAGAACTAATGCGAATAATACGCGCGATCTGTCGCCGGAACTCATCGAGTGCCCTGAGCCAAACTGCAACAAGAAGTATCGACATCTGAACGGTCTCAAATACCATCAGACTCACGCTCACCAGGAGGTGAACTCACCACCCAGCGAAGTGACCCCTGATGAACCCATGGATACCGATGCTAAGTCGTCTTCTATTGGATCATCCGATCAGTCGGAAAATCTGGATAAGGACGAGAAAGTAGTGACAGCGAAGGGCCGAGGGAAGAGCCCCAGGAAGGTGGTGACACCTAGTGGTAGTGTTAAAGAGCAGGTCAACTGCGCTTCGTCACAGAGTTGGTTTGACAAAGATGCAAAGGTTGCGCCAGTGTCTGGTGAGAAAGGACGGGACAGTGGATGTAAGGAGACCGTGCCATCCATAATGGCAGGAAATAAATCTGTGCATACCGTTCGTTCCAGTGCGTCCTCTCGTGGCCCTGCAACATGTGTAGGGCCTGTCACGTTAGTAACCCAGGTAATGTCAGCAAGCAACCACCTGGTGTCAACTTGTGGCAGTGTTGTCGTGTCGGCGAACTCTGCCAGTCAGCTGCATCCTACTTCTGCCACCACTGTGATCACCACAGTACCTGTTGCCACGACAACCGTTGCTTCGTTGGCAGACGTACAAGCGGCAAAAGACAGCGGGGATAGACTGAAGCGATGCAAGATAGAGCGGACAGACAAAGTTACTGTAGCAACGGTAATGACCACGAAATCCAAGTCTGTGATAGCGACTCGGCCACTGTTGCCAGCGCCACCTGTGGCAGGTATTCACACTACTCTGAGCGCGGTATCGGTGCATGCGCCTGTGACTCACGCGAGTTTCGCGGTGACGTCTCAGCTGAAACCTATACAACCGAAGCCGACGATAATGGGCGAGACGACAGCTATGAATCCTGCCCTCACGAGTCTCAAGGAACTGAAAGACAAGAAGTCAAAAAAGAAGAGGAACAAAGAGAAATCACGTGAGACTTCTCTGGATTTGAAATCAGACACTGTGAGAACCAGTGACCCGCTGTTGTCAGTCATAAAGCCAGTCCCGTCACCACCCAGAAAACTGGTTGGCATGGTAACGGCAGATAGGACAAGTGGTGGCGATGTTCGCCAGGCAGATCTGCAGAAACAGCCGGCGGTGGCTGTGGACTTAGACGATAAAGTGGATTTGACGAATTCCGTGAGTAAAGGTTCCGAGCCTTGCGTACGGGCAGCTAATGTTCAACCCCCCAGCAGCCTCAGTATCAGTTCACCCCTCGAGGTGTCGACTGATATGCGGGAACGTGGCAACAATGTACAGAGCCCTGCATACTCAGACATATCAGATGCTAATGACAGCGCACCGACTTTAGAAAATGAAGTCGAGGCAAAATCCGGCGTTGCGGGTGATGACCGTTTGTGCAAGGTGTCATGTGATCAGTCACTTGACCAGTGCGTGCAGGCGACATACGGCATCTGTCAGCCGTTCTACGGACAGCCGCCATATCTTGTTCCTGCGGTGCCACAGTCGCAGGACCCACTGCATGCTGGGAGCGGTTCACGTCAGTCAACGCCAAAACCGTCCCTGGTGGATAAAGACTGTACTAGAAGCAAGGTAGGCTCGCCACATAACAGTGATCCATCTGGTGAGGAGCGGAGCAACGGTTCTGGTCACCGTGGCGATGGTTGTCGTGGTGATGTAAAACTAACAGGTGAGCAGCAGCGAGAGAAAATGATGCAGCAGTCGCAGCTTTTCTCTCAGTATCACCCATATTTATACAGCGGAGGTGGGGGCGCCACTGGCTACTCGAACTACCACATGCCTGTCATGTCACATAGTCCTCAATACAAAGCAGAGCAGGAACAGCATCAGAGGAGGCAGGAGGCCAGTCTAGGCCAGTCACCACACCATCGGACTGAGACGAGTTCTACTCAGGTGAAACTGGAGCCGAAAGTCAGTGGCAGTGATAACGATGCTAGTTCCAGGGCCTCTGTGAGGTCTCCTGCGCCGAAAACCAGCTTTGCAACATCCGCGTCGCCGGTTGCGTCTCTGGTGCCGAACAGCCATGTGGCAGCACCTGCTTCGGTGTCATCTTCGCCTCGGAGTCAACAACAGCAGGAAAAGGCGAAAAATCGTCTTCCGGAACCGAAACGGTCGACTCCGTCAGACTCACTGAAGAAGAAGCAGAACGAGAACCACCAGATCATGAAGGAGAACATCGAACTGAAGAACCAAATGCCGTTGAATCGGGCCGTAGGTGTTCGGGGGCAGGCATACGAACCCCCGGCATCGACCTCCGGATACGACGCCCAGTTCCTGATGGAGCTGCAACGGCAGGACGTGCAGCGGTTCTACATGTTCCAGCAGCAGCGCATGCTGGAACAGCAGCGGTACAGTGACCTGCAGCAGGCAGTGGATGCCCATCAGGACAGCGGTGCCGAGAAGTGCACGCCGAAAGACTTGAGCAAGCCAAAGGTGTCTCCGGCGGTGCGGGACACCAGCGGCGATCGGACCATAACGAGTCGTCCTGCGGTCGAAACTAGTCACCCGAAAGATGGCGTCCCCGTGTCGCGTCACCAGAACGACGTACGGACGCGTGAGAATAAGTCGGCTAGTCCATTGAACATGGCAAAAGGGAAAGACCGGCCGGTGTCTGGCGGTATCCTTCTCTCTGGCGGAGGTTTGCCACCATCCGCAACGCAGTTCTATGGCCACCCATTCCAGTATGCGGGACAGATGCCGTTTGACCCTGCGCGGGGTATCTACCCTGGTATGAGCCCATATGTCGGCTACGCCAGCGCCCCAGGATATGTGCACCATGCTGCGATGCGATATCACGTGACTCCAATGGAGGCTGCGGACAAGGAGGCAATGGTTTTGTCCCCGAGTGCAGGTGGTATTTCGGCCGAGGGCAAAGCACTGGACTTGTTACAACAACACGCGTCGCACTACTACAACGCTGTGCCTGGGCAGCATAAAATTCACGAACTGAAGGACGCTGCGAAACCGGCATCCGGCAAATCGACGCCACCATTGTCATCCTCAAAGGAAGTCGAGAGGCCTGGCTCTGCAAACTCGGCGACATCGCCGAAGGAGCTGACTGGTTCACCACTATTGCAGCGCCACCTACACACGCACCATCACACTCACGTCGTAGGACCGGGATATCCAATGTACGGATCGTTTGGATGTAGGTAATCACTGTCTTTTGATCTTTCTATTTGTCGTAAATTATTAAAACGTAACCATTTGTAACTACAATTAAGAATATCATGCCAGTGGTTTACTAGGAAAACCTTGTTGAACACACAACATATTAATTTCAGGGGATGCGCCTTACTGTCAGTGCAGTATTCTGGCAATATTCGCTCGCCAAATGAAAATATATTCGTATACACCTATTCCTGTTCTTGACAATAGATACAACCATGCTGTTTGCATCCAAATTCAACTTATGTAACATATTTTGGCCTTTGTTTACTAAACTAGTCTTCTTTCTGGCAAAATAACATATTTGTGTGAGACTCTGCATTGGTTCTGTGCATGACGGCCTCCCTCAATACATCACTTTAGTCTTGGTTACCCCATTTGATAGAACTGCGCATGTGCTTATCAGTCAGCCATCGGTTATTTGGAGAAACGACCAGATTCTCGAACTTTTAGAACATATTCTGAGTAAACCACTGGCGTGATATTCTTGATTTTAGTTACACGAGGTTAGTTTTTATTATCTCTTTGGTGCTTAGCCCAAAAATCATAACTTTTTTTTCACTTTATAACTGCACAAAAGTCTAAATCGACAAATGAGTTGTCTTTCAAGCCTTTGTATTATATTCCATTTAAGAGCACATATTTATAAGGAAAGCTAGATAATAAGTCTCTTCCATAGGATTCGTTTGCATTCGTCCTCATAGACAATGCTTTCAGTTTCATTGGTATTTTAGACAAAGGTTTGTGAAGAAAGTCTAATTATTTATGTGACCATTCGTTGCCCTATATAGAGGAGTACCTTTGTCAGTGATTCATCTTCACATTGGTATGACTGCTTGTGGCTTCTAGTTGGTCAAAAGGAATTTACACCTGTGAAAGCTGTGTTAATTTATACCTGTGTCAATTTACACCTGTGTCCCCGTTGACATGTTTCACTGTGTGTTGTGGTCACTTGTGGATTGCCTAGCTGTGACATGATTGGTTTTTGAACGATAAATATAAAAATTGGGTCGCAAAGGATCACAGTGGTGATCAGAAGTTATCAAGATTCAAGGTGTGTACTGATTGCTGGGGATTGATATTCCAAATAACTAGCTCATTATTTCATCGATTCAGTGCAAACAAATATTTAGAAAAGTTGTTTTTAGTGAAATATTTTTGAAGTAGAGAAAGATGAAAACACATCTTGTGGAAAGAATCCATCACGCGAAATCTTTATGCCGTGATGTTTGCGTTTCGAAAACATTGGATAAAGTTACATCATTGCCACAGCTTCAGCATTTAGGCTAATTTTAGGTACCCTCATACTAATTTATTGTTGCTTATTAATATTAACAAAAGTGTAAATACACTGTAACTTCAACCACTCGGACTCCAGCCACCTATTTAAATACTGATGAGAAATGCTCTAGTTTCTACAATATTTAAAATAAACAAATTATTGTACGTAAAACAAAAAGCGGTCAGTGACTCCTATTAAAACAAATTGATTGCTGTCAATTAGTTTTTTTTTGTGCAACTGCATATGCTGATAGAAATTGAGTATTGGAAATAAACATTTCATATTTTAAAGTTGTTTCTGAAATAGCGTTCAAATGCTTCAAAAAATGAAAATGTTCTTCAAAAAGTTTTTCCCCAGAATTTTTTTTCTAGAATGTTCTTAACCTTTAGTTTATGCTTTCTGTATGAACCCTGATTGTAGTTATTACATTTTTATAACTGTTTATTTACTTGACATATATACCATTTTATAAAAATGCTTAATCATGAGCTTTTTAAGGAAAGCACTTTAAGATAAATTTATGATATATATATATTGTTAAGAATATATAATCCAGAAACTCTCTGGTGAGTTTGGTAGTCAACACATACATGAAATATTAAGCACACTTTCATCTGCACATTCGTAAAATGTGTTTCCATATATCTATATATTGCATCTGTACAGTCAAGTCAGCCATTATGGGTATGATTTCCTGCCTTTGAGGCCATGCCTTTGAATGGTGAACAAAGGTTTTTATAGCTGAAATTGCTTAGCAATATGGTGGTGGGTTTTAATTCTGGGTGGACCGAGACATCAGACTACAACTGGTTACTGTCTCCAGTAGACTATGTTCTTGTAACAGTGCAAAAATAGGTGCTTGACTGTAAGTCGGACTTTGTTGGTTCCTTTCTGGGTTAGAGATTTAGCTACAATTTGTTGGACTTATTTCTCAGCCTTCTTGGAATGGAGACCAAACCAGCTGGTATTAACAACAACTTTAGGAGTTGCCATGAATGCTTTTTGTCCTGAAACTAGGCAAGGATGCTTTCTATGCAGCTGTGTCCAAAATCTTAAACGAACTCCTATCACTATAAAATCATCTGAAACTATAGCTACCTTCAGCAACAAATTTGACATTTTTTAAATTGCATTTCCACCTTAAATCCTCGGCCGTCCTTCCCTCTAATAATGACTTCTACGCGTCCCTGTTTATGATAATACTTAACGATTCTGGTTTGTTACACATCTGAGCTCGAGTCCCAGAGGATTTAGCGGCTATACAAGTTTTATTTAATTATTATGCCCAAGTTTGTCGAGTGGATATTCTGTACTTATCACTGGGGTGGAATAAAGTCTGTGTGTATACTGCTTCAAGTTTACTTAGACAGCTTTGTGTCAGAACATGAATAGTACTAGTGGTTATGAAACAACAAGCAATTTCAGTTATCATGTGATAGCACCTCCGATATCTCGACTTGTCACTCGTGATGTTTGTAGACTGAAGCACATCCTTCCTGGGATGAACTGTACAGAATGTTGTTGATTCAACCATTAGAGTCAAGTGCTTGTCGGTGCCGTTATTTGTAGTTCATTAGCCGAGTGGTGTTTCCGCTGTAAGCGAAAACATTCTCTGTGCCTTGAGCGGCCATCTTGACCAACTCTCGTTAAGTCATCGTCATAAGTGTGTGATTGCAAGATGCCCTTAAACAGGAGAACTAAAACGTGATAGAGATCACCATCTTAAGACAATCAACATCTGGCTGGTCGTCCACCTATGCAATAAGTGCCCTATTTTGCCTTTGGTGCTTTAAATCTTCAGTTTGTGATCATGTTAAAAGTTCTTTCTCAGTTAATGTGTTTGCTCATCTCGGTGTAGAACCATCAAACCTGTCTAGTATATACTAGATCATTTGTGCAATTGTGTTATTTAGTTTTTATGAAATCATTGAACAAACTATTAAATTATTACTGAGAGGATTCGATCATAAATGTTGCTAAGGGAGTTAAGGTGATCAAGCTCTATATATAGTTATCATATACAATGGTAAAAGTCTGTTCGCACTTTGCAAGTTACCTGATCTGACAATCAAACTTAATAATTCTTTCGATGATCTTAACAAGTATTCACTCCTGTTAAACCAACTACACAAATTACTTAAACTATTCACACACTAGATTTGAACATTAGTGAACCTGATTCGCGGTGGGCGAAATGAGGCGGAAGCTTCAAAACTAGTCCAACCAGTCGCTATGGATGCCAGTAACTGTTAAATCATGCAGTGGAAATCCTTGTTTGATGGTCATATCTGCATAGTGGTCATGTAAGAAATTGAGTCAACACCATTAGCCCGAAGTCTGGCAAACTGTGTACGACGTTGATTAACACTGAGTCTCAGTTCTTATGGCGCATTGTGTCTAGCAGTGGGTGGATGGGCTTAGAATTATGGAGAAAATCACATTTCATGGTTGCTGAGTAAAGGGTATTATGCAGCGACATGGGCCGAATGATAAATTGTAATATGATTCTCACATTGAAGTGACAAGGGAATTAATCTAAAATTTGTATGACATGTTTCAAGTCAACATTGCCTGAAGCAGGTGCCGAGGGGGTGGGGTGATCTTCTAAAGTATTTACATAACAATGTGTCCAAAGTTCCCACCCTCACAGGGTGCAGAGAAATAGCAGTCTAGGGACTTTAGGCCTTGTCCATGGAACCAAAAAGATTGTTTTGATAAAAGTAAAATTACTTAGTCAAAATGAATAAAGTAACATAATATGAAGCTGTGTGTTTAGATATATCACTAACCACATGTGCGTGCGTGCGTGCGTGCGTGCGTGCGTGCGTGCGTGCGTGCGTGCGTGCGTGCGTGCAAGGATGGGTTTATGTTACAGGATGTTCCTCAGATGTGGACATTGCTAAATTAGCAGTGCATTGGTAGTGTCAATTAAAGAATTATCTATCAGCCGAGCCAATAGCCAAGCGAAAGAGAAAGTTGTAGCAATTAACAGAGAGTAACAGCTAGAAATGCAGGAAGTCTGCTGTATGCCCCCCCCCCCAGCCCATCTCCTTTCCTCCCAAACAAAGGACACCTAGAACTACAACATTTGAATTCCCCTTTATCTAACTGTACACTCTTGTCTTCCTCAATTGCTGCAGACTTGACATTTGACATCTATCTGTTGTACTGGCACATGCAGATTGGACACCATGGACTCTCCCCTATAAATGAAGTCTTCATTAAGGTGATCAGCACACCATGTGGTCCAGTCAGCTATCAATGATTCACATCACAGACAATGGCCTTACCAGGGCAGCTCCTGTTAGCTAATTGTGACTGGACCTATTGGAAGGGCCTTCTGCTTTGTCTGGTGCTCACTTTGATGCAGTTTCTGCTTCATTGGCAACACATTTACATGACATTGGAAATAGACATGGTTGGCAATGGGGTTGGGTTTACCTGCAATAGCCCAGTTTTGCAGGGACGGTCGGTAAAAACAGTTTTTAGCCATATTCTTACTGCAGTAAAAGACGTTTTTTTGCACCAAAAAACTGCCAACCCTGGTAGGCAAGAATACAGTTGTTCATGTATATATTGGTTACCGACTGGATGGTTAAAGAAGCCCCACAGAGAACAACATAAAGGGTAGGGTCTAGGGAGTACCCCAGTTTGTGTCCTTGAAAAACAGTGGAATTTCTAGTTTCAGACTCAAAATTATTGGCTATCCAGAAGCAAATGTTTCAAGTTTTGCCTAAGGATAGTTTGTTCCCTTCACCTCCCCCTCTCCAACCTCCCCCCCACCCCGTCCAGCCCCCAGCCATTTGTGTTGGTAGGTGTTGTAAATTCAGTGCCAGTTTCTGAACAAATACCCCTGGAAGCAGACCCTGATGTAAACCAAGTGCTCCAGCCTCCTGGCTATCAGTCTGAACATGATAAGGCAGAACAGACTTGCAGGCTGGATGCCATTGCTGCTGTGTGGATGAAATGTCCTACTATATACCGCAGGCGGGACAAGCTGTAACATGTTGATTGAAGCCAGCCTTGCAGCAGTGGCAAATCAATGCTTTGGTGCAGAAATGTGGAGATTGTATCACTTGTTTAGTGGCACAGTCGAGAGGATTGGGCATCGAATCCTCTCGCCACCATTTCAAAGTTTTTTTGTTCACACGGCGTTGTCGAGTTGGTGTTGCACTGATCATGTCAGCCAGGGGAATTGTGCTAGAATACATTTGTGCCATCCATATCAGGTGAAATTCTCATCCATGATTTCCGATGAATTTTGGCGTAAACACGAGGTTATGTCTCAGCAATAGGGTCTTATCATTTTTATAGACATGGGACATAAAAGCAGCTAGCAACCTACTCCAGCTTCTGTAGAAGGCAAGGGGAGAGATTGTATGGAGAGAAATCCCAAAAAACACTGGGTGTGTTGGGGAACAGATGGTGGGCAGGAATGAGCAGCACTACAGGGGGTGTCCAGTTTCAAGAGTGCTGGGTGGTTCCTTTGTATCCAGCACTTGCCACTGTGCTGTGTTGTGTCATCTCTCACAGGAATTAATATTTCAGATCAACCTGGACAGATACTTGCAAATAGGAAACGGCACACACTGCAGACTGTCTATATTGTTATAGATTGATGATATTCTTTGGGTGTTACACATTGTTATTTGGTACTCCTTGATATGTCTTCACATCCACTGTGTCGATATTTGGTGTGTTTTGGACAGGTTCTGTTTGTGTCACTGGGCCATCACGCAGAACAATCTAGGAACTAATTTAATAGAGTTTCACTTTCCAAAATAATTTCAAATTGAGTTAAACTTTTGAAATTATTTCAGAATTGGAAGCAGTAGAGTTACTCGCAATATGGTGTGTTTTTGTGCCTGCCCATTATCCGTACTATACTACTTGTGTTCGTTATCAAGAAAGAACTCATATTCTCCTCATTGTCAGGCTGTGACTGATATCTTTGTTCTCTTCTGTGTTGCAGCAGCGAATCTCGTTCCATCGCCGCAGCAGACTGCACCAGCTCCACCTAGCATACCGTATGCACCAAAGTGAGACTGGTGCCGAAATCGCGGTGAATGAGCAGGAAAATATTGCAGTGCAGAATTGACGGTGCCAGGGCAAGATTCGTTTCCTCGTGGCTGGATCGATATTCTTCAGTCACATACTAACTGGGCGTGTTGGATCTTTGCTGCTGGCGTTGACGTCGGCCAGTGGGAATGCAGTGGGAATGCGAACACCTGCCTCTATGCTTCAACGGCAGTACAACTGCAACACTGTAACAGCATGATGAAGGTCGGGCAATTGGTGCGTGGGTTTCCAAGGCTACGATCCACTGAACCATTTGTTGATGCTGTCGTGAACATTAATTAATAGGATTGCCACTGCACAAACGTTGCACAGCGTTGTATAGACCGTCTCTCCCTATGGGTGACAGAGTGACAGGCATGTGATAGGACACACATATTGTGTTGTGCACAGGGTGACCAGAACGTGATCTGCTTTTTGGATAAGGCACATGATCTCCCAGCAGCCTAGCGTATTCATAGTGTGTGCATATGTTAGTGTGCATAGACTGGAATTGTATCGGTCCGGCGGTGGAATGGACCGTTGCGTTCCTAACAGCGACACTGGACAAAACCGCTCTCCGCACAGAGCATCCGTCCGTGGCTATTTAGCACCCGCCAGAAGTAGGATTATCGTGAATGTTTATCAGCAATTTCCGTGTAAGGCCACGGTACATTTCAAAAGCGTGAATGTGTGTTACGTTGTCAAGGATTATGTGTTTGACTGGGGTCCACTGACCCACTCGCCACCGACTGAAGACATCCCCGTATGTGTGCGGACAAAGAATGACGCACAACTGTGCCCTTTGGCCTGGACGTCTCCCTCAGGGTACAAGCCATAATAGTTTCTTCTCTAAGTACCCATTAGTGAGGATTCATTCACAGGTAGGCGGTGTTGTCGCGGCGACGGAAACGGCAGGTTTCCGAGGCATTCACATTGTTTTCACATCCTTGTTCGGTTTAGCCACAAATGAACAACTGGCATCAGTTGAGTCAGAATCTTTTCTGGTAGTCCAACTGCCGTCGTGCAAACGTACATGTCATTGCATCCTGGCAACCGACCCAGTGACGGCAATACTCGAGTTGAGTCGCTGCCTTGGATGGTAATTCGCCTCCGATAGCTAGTAGCTACACGGCGCCTGCATATTGCCGACGCGCGGCTGGCTTTGTAGGCTCGGTCGTTGTAGCAGCGGAAATTAAGTGTGTATCGTTCACGATTTGGCGTTTAATGACGTCGCTTGCGCGGCCGACTGTAAAGCGCGGTGATTAGCATCGGACAGAAGCAATAGGTCATTCGGACGTTCTCCGAATGCCTTGTTTGCGACAGCTGTAGTTTACATGCAGGAGGCCATAGACTGGTGAACGTTGTTTATAATAGTGCGACGTTCTGGTGCGTGTTATTGAGAACTACTTACACTAAACACGGTGACCCAAAGGTATTTCTGGTTTCTTGTTTTAGTCAAGGCTCCATACTATGGAATTATGTAACAGAGCCTTGATTGGAAATAATTCATTCAAACAATGAGTACTATTATTGATTTTAATTCGTAAGTGTTTTGTCCGTGTATTTGTCAAAGGGGTTTCAAAATTTCTCAGGAAAGGTATCATGATAAATGTGTTTTCTTCTTAAATTGTTGCTAAAAAAAGTTATTAGCGATTGTGGGAAAGCACATATGAGCATAGTAATTATGTGTGTTGTTATATGAGTAAGCATTGCTGTATGTCCCATACATTGCCAGTTTATTGTGCCAAATGTGGGCTCTGCGTGTACTCTATTGAGACTACAAATCTATGATTGAAACGAACGACATTGTTATGATATGATAGGAATCATTTTGTGATGTTGGATGTGTTCAGTTATGTAGGTCGAGGTCGGGGATTGGGTGTTGCAGCTGCAACAAATATGGCGGCCCGACCGTGTACGTAGCTGTACGGTGAAATCGTTGTTTGGGGAAATTTGGCGATCGAAATGCAATGTAGGGGAACATCCCTTCTGATGTTTTTTATCTTTAGCAGCGCCTACGAGTTTGCAGCCACAGGAAACGCAACAAAGCGGCCGATGGTGGAAACAGCCGCCGCAAGCGCAGGGTTCTGTCGTTAGCTTTGGCTCGCATTCTTCGAGTTCAGCGCTATCGAATTTCGAGCGCCCGCGAGGTTTTAGTCTAGTCGTCGACCGTGGACTGTGTCTGGTGTTTCTAGCGAAGCAACGCGACATGCCGGTCTTTGTATATAATGTGTACTTAGCATACGCGCGAACAACCGGCGTACCGCTTGAGTACGGGCGACTAGCAATTTTGTATCATACGTTATTGTTTATAATAAACTTGCACGAATGTCCAGACGTCGTCTTTGTTGTGGAGTGTGTTGACGTTATGGTAGGCGGTCGTCCAAAGCACGGCACGTTACGATCACTGAAAATTATCTTCTAAATGGCAACCATCATCGCTAATCAGGAGTAGTAGTAGTAGTACTGAGCTACCCATGGCAGATAAACATGTTGAAACTTCCCACGCAATGTGTGAATAATGTAGGCTGGATCAGTCGTACTTTGTCCCACTTCCTGCCTTAGTCGATGCTAAATTTTAAATAGCCTTTCCAGAAATTACCCGTCCGACGAACGATGACGGGTCTACTGCCAATTAAAGGTAAGTTACTTCCCGAACATTACATGTGACATCAATGTTACATCATCTACGATTGGCCACATCCCAAATGCCAGAAAGTAGTAGGGACGTAACTCATTGGTTAACGCAGCAGTGAGTTTCAACGGGCTAATCCCCCGGGGTACTGTTCTACCCGGCACTCCCACTAGCTGTGAAGGATGAGGGCAACGTTTGGCACCAGTTCTTTCGAAACAGATCAGTGGTTTTAACGAGGCAAAATGCCGCGGCCTCGAAATTAAGTTTTTAATTGTTACCTTGAGATAAACGATAGACATACTTCCCCTATGTATTATGATCTTTTTACGAACGTGAGTAAAATACTTGGATAAATACTTTATATATATATATATATATATATATATATATATATATATATATATATATATATATATATATATATATATATATATATATATATATATATATGCACATGTAAAGTTAATATATACTTTGAGCTCACGAATATTCCCCACTTGCCACCCCCCCCCCTTGCGGACGTCCATGGATACAGACAGTAATATTCTGATAACATATCTGTACGCTGAAGCAGGTTTGTGACTGAGTCGAGTCGACGTCGTACGGGGAAAGGAACTATAAAAACCCATTGCTGCATTCCGCTCGGCAGCGAGCGATCGATCGGAGACGACGAAGGCCCGTCTGTTCTTACGCCTGCTGATCGCGAATCTCGTGTTTCGCTCGAGACGATTGTCGCGTCCATCCATGAATAGGCAACGCGAGCTGTGCAGCGATAGCGTGCACGTAAACCGCACCTCCAAGCGACGTGACTCCGACGAGGTAGCGATGCCCTTTAGACGGGAGGCGATGCGTGCTAGAAGTCTGCGGTGTCCGGATTAGGTCGAAAACTGAAAATGAATCGCTGATTAACCAGGTCGCAGGCGTGGAAGATCGTGAATAATGTAGAGAGGACGCGCGACGCCGGATTGTCTAAAGGTTGAATGTGATTACGCCAGGGGGGAGGGAGAGGGAGGGCGAGACAGACAGACAGAAAGAGAAACGGAGAGACAGAGAATAGAGTGGCTTTCCTTCGCACATCCGGATTTAACCGGATGTGCGGTAGTGAGGGTTCAGGACGGTGTAGTTTAACCAAGAAAAAATAGAACCTCTGCGCTCAGTGACAGGTTGAACAATGACGTTCACCTACATGGAACACCCAGCTGCCGTCCTACCCTTAGACGGTTGGATCCTACATTAATGTTGAGACCGCACCGGACATCAAGCGGCTAACCTCAACGACTGGTCTGCCGCCGTCTCCAGTCGCAGCCGCAGCCGCAGCCGCCGCCGCTTCACGAGCCGAGCGGACGTCGTCGTGGGCCGCGGTGGCACTGAAGCGGCATCAGCGGCTCCGGCAGCATTACGAGCGGTTAGATTGATAGCTCGATACAGGCACGCCGTCACTCACCCTGGTCTCCGCGGCAAATTGCCTCCTGCCGCCGCACGCACAGCCCATTCGGGGATTCGTGACGAAAAGTACAATATTTTACTGTAGTTCACTTTATCAGCGCCAGCATCGAGAGACGGCGTAATGTTACACGTTTAACGTGTCAGTAGCGGACCGGCGTTTAGGTGGATCTATTTCACGTTGCAGACATACTACGTTCTTTGTTTACGTAGAGGAGCAAAAACGCGCAGTGGGCGCATTCGTGACTGCGTTAATTAATCACAAAGATCTGCGTATTTTTTAGTGATATACGTTTGGAAATGTTGAAACGAGCGCATAAATTTGTGGTTACCAATACACTCATTGTTGTTGGCATATGCGCTAATTCATGAACGCATGCATGGTCTATAAAAGGCAGGTGATTCTGTGTTGGCTTTACTTACCGTGATACAAAGATAAACGGCAGTGTTCGAAGTAAAGGATTGAAATTTAAACTTACCATTCAAAACTTTGCCTAGAAAGTGGGTTACACACACTGGTAGAATCAAAATATATTCACTTCGCTAATTTGCTATAACAGCTACGTGACTTTGTCGTAAGTAGGTCAGCTATCTGTGTACGATTTCTGGATGCTTAGTAAATATCCACAATATATCTGTGGTTAAATAGTTGCGTAATCCGTTGAAGTATATTGCTTGTTTACATCATCTTAATGTTGAGTGGTGAGAGTAAATGGCGAAACGTTTCCTGAATGTATGTGCGCAAATTATATAGTTTAAAGAATTCCAAAGATTAATTTACAACCAGCATGCAAAAGCGTCATAACCAGCAGGTAGAAACGTTAACATGGCTGTTATAAGTAAAATCTGTGCCCATTTTCAGATTGAGCCTAAAACATGCGGGGTATTATTGGAATTTTGGTGCACTACATAAATACCATGAACAACATTAAGAGTGCTCATTAATTAATGTTATATTTGCGTTATTTGACTTTGTATATTAATGATACACATAGAGGGGTTTCTCTCTACCGTGTAGCACTGTGTAGAACTGTGCATCACTGTGTAGTACTGTGCAGTACCATGTAGCACCGTGTAACACTGTGTAGTACAGTGTAACACCGTATAGCACTGTGCCGTACCGTGTAGTACTGTGTAGTACCGTGTAGCCATGTATAGCACTATGTACTACTGTGTAGTACCGTGTAGGACCGTGTAGCACTGTAGTACTGTGTAGTACCGTGTAGTACAGTGTAGCACTGTGTAGCACTGTGTAGTACCGTGTAGCACTGTGTACCACTGTGTACCACTGTGTACTACCGTCTAGCACTGTGTAGCACTGTGTAACACTGTGTAGTACCGTGTAGCAATGTGTAGTACTATGTAACACTGTGTAGTTCTGTGTAGCACTGTGTATCACTGCTGTGTAGTACCGTGTAGCACTGTGTAGCACTGTGCAGTACCATGTAACACTGTGTAGTTCTGTGTAGCACTGTGTAGTACCGTGTACCACTATGTAGCACTCTGTAGTACCGGGTAACACTGTGTAGCATTGTGTAGCATTGTGTAGTACTGTGTACTGTTGTGTAATACTGTGTAGCACTGTGTAGCACTATATAGCACTCTGTACTACCGGCTAGCACTGTGTAGCACTGTATAGCGCTATGTCGCACTGTGTAGCACTGGGTAGTACCGTGTAGTACTGTGTAGCACTATGTAGTACCGTGTAACACTGTGTAGCACTCTGCAGTACTGTGTAGTAGCGTGTAGCACTGTGCAGTACTCGGTAACACAGTATAGTTCTGTATAGCACTGTGTAACACTGTGTAGTACTATGTAGCACTTCGTAGCACTGTGTAATACCGCCGTGTAGCACTGTGTAACACTGTTTAGTACCATGTAGCACTGTGTAACACTGTGTAGCACTGTGTAGTACCGTGTAACACTGTGTAGCATTGTGTAGTACTGTGTAGTATCGTGTAATACTATGTAGCACTGTGTAGCACTATATAGCACTCTGTACTACCGGGTAGCACTGTGTAGTATAGTGTAGCACTGTGTAGCACTGTGTAGCACTGTGTAGCACTGTGTAGTATCGTGTAACACTGTGTAGTACCGTGTGTACCCATCTATCTGCCTGATCAGTAATGACTGCAATTAGCACTGTGTAGCATTGTGTAGTACTGTGTAGTATCGTGTAATACTATGTAGCACTGTGTAGCACTATATAGCACTCTGTACTACCGGGTAGCACTGTGTAGTATAGTGTAGCACTGTGTAGCACTATGTAGCACTGTGTAGTATCGTGTAACACTATGTAGTACCGTGTGTACCCATCTATCTGCCCGATCAGTAATGACTGCAATTACTGGACGACATTAACGTCATGTACGGTGCTATTACGGGGACCATATGATGGTCTGGAGACCCGTTTGTGACTGACACGTCTCACCTGTTCTGCGTCACTCCCCGGAGGTCAAAATAAGGCTAAGCACCTTCTAAAGATGCCTCCTCGCAGGGGGTCGTCATTAGTGCCCGTTAAGGCGACACTTGTCGCGAACGTGACCAGATAAAGATTGTGTCAACATCATCGTGTACTATCGGATTGTGAATGCGATATTGTTGATTTTAAACCTCGATTTTTTAAAACATTTGCAGGTCATTTGATTGTGTATAAATAATTTCAATGTGTAAGGCCGTTTCGCGTTTCGAGCGTGCAGCCGTGCACGCACGTACGCACGCTCTCACGCACGCACGCACGCATGCACGCACGCACGCACGCACGCATACAATGGCGTGGGTGGTCATTGGGACGTGGCTCCCTCCCCTTTGACTTTGGCATGCGAATTTCTCCGTAAATAACTTACCACGCCACTACTTGGTAGCATGGCAAACTACTGGGTAACTTTCGGAGAGTGTAAATACGCAGCTCCCCCCCCCCAGCGGCGTATCTTACCAAAGGTACTTGAGCTATTCGTTGTCCACGGGTCGGAGACATTTAGCCACTTGCCCATTCCGATCAGTTCACGTAGAGTTGTGCCATTGGCGAGGGCGTGGTCTGGCGAGGGCGTGGCTGGTGTAGCGCCACTTTGAACAGTTTATAACGGACGTCCACATTAGTGCAGTGTTGTAGGTGATGCAAAGTTGCATCGCGTAAACATGCATTTAGGCTGACTGGCAATTGCATCGACCAATAAATCAGTTAGAACACAAGTATTGTCTTGTGAATTAATAACTGCATTTCCTGTTATGGAAATTGAGGGTAGTCTGCCAAAATAAGCAACTATTTAGCTAGCTAGTGACCCGACATACACACATTTACAACAGTGAGAGTGCGCATGCAAGCATCAGGCAACAATTCTGCTCCTTTGGTCATAATAATAATGAGTTATAATGGTAAATAGTTGTACCCCGAATAAATGCCGGTAACCAGACATAACCCCATCTTTACAAAACCCCTTCCGAACAAAACCCCTATGGGCATAGCCCCTTCAGACACAATCCCCTCACTATGGACAGATCCTCTCCGGACACTTTTAATATAAATATGGACAAAAACTTCTAAATTGTCTCTCGGACGGACAAAATCCAGCATTTGCAATAAAAGTACCACATACAGAAAGCAGCAGAAAAAATCATTGGTATGAAAAAAATTGTCACCGTTTATTTCTACATGATACAGGGTTTATATCTATACGAAATGGAAACTTTGTATATAAGTCATACATATTTAAATGCAGACTGTCGGGAAGCCATTGGCCAAATCCTCTGCCTCGGACTGTCGGGAAGCCACTGGCCAAATCCTCTGTCTGGAAAAAAATATATCTAATGGAACTAGTTAAAAAACAACAGGTTTGGTTATTTTGTCCGTATTTATATTAAATCAATGGGTTTTGTCCGGATGCGTTTTTGTCCAAATGGGGTTATGCCCGGAGGATGTTTTATCCGGAGGGGGTTTGTCCGGATGGGGTTATGTCCTGGATTCATAAATACCATAAGTCGTTTAAATTTAATGGTCGCGACCTTCCATGATTCTAACAACATAACCATAATAAATATCTGGGGCGACGAGTCAGGAGGCTGCCGTGGGCAGAGCAAAGGAAGCCGGGGAATAGTTTACGTAACGGTGATGAATTTCGTCCTAGGCCCTCACACACGCTTGTACGAAAGGCAACCCGCCAGCCTGCCAGCCCGCCAGCCAGTCGGCACCAGCCTGCCTCTTTCAGCGAGGCAATGCACGTCGCGATGTCTGACCGACGTTACAGCCAAGTTTATCTCCGGGCCCAGCTTGGCCCGAGGACGCGCTGTGACAGGATGCGATATATTACGGTTTGCCCTCGATCTCCGAGCGCGGATACTGGCTGGCGTCTAGTCAGCGCCGATAACGACGGCGCGGGCCAACTGGAGGAAGCCTCGCGCAGTTACTACGGCTCGAATTGTACTGGCGCTTTCGCCGCAGCCTTGAGTAAACACAGGCATCCCATCCCGGTGGGGGGGGGGCACTACGATGATGCTTGAATAGTCTGGGTACGTCGTGGACGAAATTATATCTGATTTTTGCCCATTTTAGTTGTCTACATAAGTGACATTTTACAATAGATGGCATCATAAAGTAGGTGAAATCACACGCACTCACGCACGTACACATGCACACACGTATGCATATGCATACACGTGCGTGTGTATTGCGCTCATAAGTAGTTTTCTTCTGGCTTGACAACGTAGTAATTGCGCACTCACGTAGGTCACATTACTTGTATCTACCGAGTGTCGCCTAAAACACGGCGCGGCTGCGTAAATATAGACTCGCGAGGATAATCATCGCTTACCATTACGACGACCAAGCGGGTGACAGCGAACGAACGTCCGGGAGGGGTCTTGCCTGTGACGGGCGAGGCTGATATATTTGCACATATGGCGCCGGTAAAATAAACTCGTCACCTGACACGCACCACGTTTGTAGCCCGCATCGGGATCATTTCGAAACAGCCGAAGGACGTAAATTTCCGAAGCAGACTTATTCGGAAACAAAACCGTTTTCACTGCTATGCGTCACTGACACCGTGGTAGATTCGCTGCAGTTGACTTTCGAGGTACGATCTCGTGTCTGATACACGCACGCACGCACGCACGCACGCAAGCACGCACGCACGCATATACACCCACACCCACGGAAGCAGTACTGTGAAGTTCCAGCTACACTAGGCACTACCCGGCAGTCACAATTTACACAAACCCGAAGAACATCGACGCAGAATTTATCGCATTATGAAGGGGACATTTTTTTTGGCCCAGTTCTAGTACTGCCCGCGACGTTAATTGCTCGTTCGTGCAAAAAAGTATCCACGCCTGAGACTGAACGGAGCCATTTCTAAAGTGAACGCTCTGTCTATGACACTTATAGAAACATTGCCTTTCGACTTAGCTAGTAGTATCAGCTAATTAGTTATATTCGTTTATGCTAGAAATAACATAGCTAAAATAGATAGTTGTTAACATAACACAATAATAATTTATAACTAAAGGTACATGGTTCTAAAGTTTGCATTGTAAAATCATGTTATGTAACGTGAATTATATATAATACCCAAGTGTGTTTTATTAAACTACAGTTATTAAATATAATTTGACCGTTATCTGTTTATAAATACCGACCTTGCCCTTCAGCGCGCAATGTCAACATGATATTCGATGCGAAGCATTCAAAATGAAACATAACATAATGGTAAAAGTATATTGAATATGGGTATTTCTAAGTGTCATTCATAGACAAAGAGCTCACTTTGGAGACGTCCCCGTCCTGATGGACATAATTTGTTTCATAAACGGCGACGTCGCGCGAAGTGGTGGAACTGGGCCGCGAAATCTGAATGCGATTAATTCTGCCACGATGTCCTTAGGGCTTTTGTGTATTGTGAACTGCCGAGTGCTCGTGTAGCTGAAACCACACAATACTGCTTCTGTGGGTGTGGATGTTGAATGCGAAGATAAACCAGTACTCCCCGGCCAAAGCTAAAAGGCAATTCATTGTTTTACATAGCACAGTATTGTTTGTATGTTTGTGACCAGTTTCTCACTCTCTGACTCTGTCCGGTTTTATCTGGGCCGATTATATCTTTTGATTTTATTACTCAGCGATCAATGGCAATGCGGGAGATAACAGTTGCAGAACGGGTAAACTATTAAAAGTACTGTTTTAGCTCAATTCTTTATCAAGTTTGACGCATAATATTAATAGTGGTGCCGTAAATGTATTGTACTGTGTGATCTTAGTCGCGGAGCAGACCAGAGCATACTTTAACTCCCGATGGTTAAAGCGTAGATCGTCCCCTGAACCATGCCCAGAGCGAACAATAACAGAGAGTGACACCCCCATAGGACGACGCTTGACAGGGCCCAGTACACAGACGAAACATTTCGGCAGAACAAATCGCGATTGGCAAGGGCAAAGGGACCAAAATAGCACAGTCCCATGACTCGTAGAGTTGGCAACGCAATGGAAATTAAACAATTAAGAGAGATGTTAATCCGGTGGTGTAGCAACTCTCTGCATTAAAAAAAAAATATTAGTACACAGTCCGCTAATGGGTTTGTTCGTTTCAGGCCAGAACATATAAAATGACACCGTAATTTACCTAGCGGTAAGGCAAGCTAAAAACGGATACCGCTAGAAATGCCTTGAGCTGAGGCTGACTTAATCATCCGACGTCAGCGCCCTCTAGCGAATAATCAGCTATCAAACCAACTTCACGAAAGCGCGTTAAAACAAATCGCATCGTATTTAAATTCGATACCAATAAGTGGTGGAATGGTATTGACATATTAAAGTAACAACCATAAATGTACGAATTTATATTGCATACATATTGTCATATGGATATAAAAACGTAACATTTTAACAAATATTGTTTTCTACCGGTACACCATATTTCCACCGGACGACATGTACCTTAGATTATATATATCTGTGGAAAGTAACTTAATTGTACTTGCTTCGGCAGTACATATACTAAAATTGGAACGATACAGAGAAGATTAGCATGGCCCCTGCGCAAGGATGACACGCAAATTCGTGAAGCGTTCCATATTTTTATTATTATTACAAATAGTTACTT